>CM035808.1:28819344-29264344 GCA_020466095.1 Chlorops oryzae
AATGTCAAAACAATTTGCAAGGAGCGAAAAAGCGAGAATATTTCTCCCTTTGATTGTAACCGCCTTCACAAAATTGCAATATCATCGAACCGCAAATTTGTCGCCATTGTTTGCCATGACATTTAATCAGAGGAAGATTGACATTTGAATTTTAACAAAAAAAAAAAATTTTTTTTTTGCTCATAAGGTGCATAAGCTTGATTTGATAACAATCGAACATCTTTTTTATCGCATGCTATATTTTCTCTTGTAATCACCTGGTTTTCTTCATTTTGACATCACAATTTTGATACTAATATTTATTTATTTAATTTAATTTAAATTTAATTTGCTCATCTCTCCAATTACTTTTCGATGCTCTAAGAAATTGAGAGCTCAAAAAAAAAAAACAAATTGGCATAAAGTTCATTGAACTTTCTTCGCATTGCATTCGCGAGTGTTTGCGAAATCAATCGCAACGCCAAAACACCATTAAACGTGTCAAATAAATCGACAAGGCAATAAATATCGTGATAATGTTCGGCATTGTTGCATTTTATGTTGCATCGCATATTTTCTCTTGCCGACACGATCGTGTTACTTGCTAATTTTCAAAGGACTTTTGTTGTCCGCACTCGTTTCGATTGTGATTTCACAAATGCTCTCATTGCCAAGGGTGCGATGATTGTCACTTACTCAATGAATGTTTAGGGAAATCGAAATTTAAGGGATGATATTTTCGTACATCTTCCGATATCCTTTTTAAGTAGTCGATTTTATTGTATTTTATGTCATTTAACTAAAAAGTAACGTAGCGTGTGCACAAGTTTACGAAAATCCTGAGATAAGATATAGATTAAAAGGTTCGACGATATCGCTTACACCATTTGCCATCATTTTTAGTCAGATTGAAAGGGATTTATTGTAGTTAATGTAACGATTCTTATCAATTTCATTTTCCATCAAATAAGACCAAAAAAATGAATGTAAAAAAAATTACAGAAAATGCATCTCGCATCCTCATATTTAGGCTCTCTCGTGTCTCGTAAGAAAAGCTATAAAGATAAACTAAAAATTAGAACTAATGCTTATTCTAAACAAAAAAGAATTAAATCTTTTAATTAAATTATATATATATATATATATATATATATACATATGCTTAGCTGCCTTCATTTTCCGTCGAAGAAGAGCTTCAGAAAATTGCTTTTCCAGAGCGTTGCATCTCTCAAACACTAATCTCTAAAGCCGTTCAACTAATCCAATGGGAAGACGATTCGCTTCATAAACTAGCTCGTATTTTATAACGCATATCTGTTTGCATCCAAAATGTATATATATAATTTCCCCAAAGTGGATCCTTCAATAAATCCCTTTCATATAATGTGCAAGAGCATTTTCATATTGCAAAGCTTCCTGGTTTACATACTCAAGTCACCTGATTTTTACCCACTTACACTTTGAGGAAAACTCACACAAACACACGCACCCACACACACACACACACATTCGCAGGGAGTTGTTTTGAATGGCAACTCCTTGAAGTTTGCATATTCCTGCGAGGATATTGAACTCTGTTGCCGTGTGTTGCTTTCTACCCTCTGCGTTGCCATATCTCCGCCGTGCGCGAAGTAGAGTTCATAAACTTTTGTTAAACTAAGTTCGTTATATTCATTATAGTTGCGACAAGCCATAAGAAGATGGTGGGAGATGGGGACAGAGAGCGAAAAAAGGACATAACAAAGGTTAATATTGCGCAATGTTTTGCTTTTATATATCTTGATTGAGCAAAAAAAGCAAATCTTGATTTTCTTTTTTCTTGCGTGATAAAAATAACAATAAAAAATCCAGCAAGGAATGGGGAAAAGAGTGAGTGAGAGTGCTAGGGGGAGAGAGAAGGAGAAGGACGTCTCTTTCTCTAGGCTTTTGAGCATATTCGCTTGCTTCCTGCTCTCTGACTTACAGCCGGCATTTCGCTTTTACATAATAAAGTGAACTGTTTTTTTTTTGTGTTTTTGGATTTTTGTTGTTTCTGTTGTTGTTGTTGTTAATATTATTTTCCATTAAATTGAGTTTTCATGCGTAAAGCTCTCCCACGCATGTGTATTTCGAAATACCGCTTTTCCTCGACACTCTCCCATTTTCATCCATTCTTCTACTATTTTCTGCATACATGCATCCGTCTTTTTCTCTCGCACAAACACCACTTCGTTATTATCCTTTTGTTGGAACATAATTTGATTTCCTTGTGTTGTGGGTGCGTTTCTCTATACAGGCCCCACTTTTTCATGTTCTCTCGCATCGGAATAATTTATACCCGGAGAGAATTGTACGGCTTTGTTTTTTTTCGTTTTTTTTTTTTTTTTTTGCTTTGAATATTTTTTCTTTCTTCTTGAATATTGCGTGCTCAGCTGTTGTTGTTTCTGTTACTGCTGCTGCTGCTGCCGCCGCTGCTGACGTTGTGTCACACCCAAAATTTTCGTACTAAGCTTCCGTATTAAAGGATTTTTACTCGACGATTTTTAAAATCAATTTAAATACCTATCGCAAATGCTTTTTAAGAAGCATGAAAATTGAAAATCAAATTGAAATTCCTTGATCGCAAAATTAATAATGTAGAAATAAGAATCCTTTTGTTATAATATTTAAAGGAGCATCTTACGAACGACCAATGGAACTAAGGATTGCGAATAGAAGGGTAGAGTAGGGTGAAAAATATAAGCTTCATTTACGGATAAGAGCTAATTTAGGGAAATTCTTAATCGAATGTTGAGGAGATCTCAAGAACTGAGTATGAAGGAAATTTTAGCATCAGTAAATAAAGGCCAAAAATGTTGAAGTTCGAATCAAAAATTACATCTTTGGAAGGTCTTTTATTTTCCTTTAGAAATGCATACATCGAGACTGATTTACCTTATAAGCAACATAGGTAGCTGCCTAGGGCAGAAAATTTTCAGGAGCGACAAATTGTGACCGTCAATGCATCAATAATAGAAGAAGCTGCTGTCTGAGGCAGCAAAATCACAACTGCCTAGGGCGGTAAATTATCTTTATCCGCCCCTGATCGAAACCTATAGCTGTCTGATTTTTGTTATTATTTATTTTTTTTTTATTCCTTAACTCCTTCAGATCAACTTCCTTTTCGACCCTTGAATTACAGAAATTTCTTTTGTACCTCAATTTCACATGCCTTCTGAAACGTGAAAAGCCATTCCTAAAGACTCTTATATTTAAAAAAAACCCTAGCGAAAAAACCCCGGTAGACTAAGGATCGTTTTCTCATCCAACTTTTAAGCTCTATCTGCCAGTTAAATTTCAATTTCTTTGACTTATTAATCAAATTTGTATGAAATTATCATGAGGATAATTTAACTTACAGTTAAAAAATGATGAGAAAACGGTCCTAAGAAAGTTTCTGGAGGCATGGGGCATGCTATAGAAATCGAATCCACATAAAAAATTTGAAATAGATAAAATTTCTATTGAAATCAGATTGATTTCGAATTTTTTTAATCGGATTCGATTTCTAAAGCATGCCTGAATATTTCAGGTGAACTTTTTCGCCAATTTCAATAGACAATTTTTATTGAACCTGGCGGAAAAGTTCACGTGAAGTATTTTCCAGAATAGGGGTGATTAATGGACTTTTCATTAGCCATTGGACGTATCTTTTGTAAGAATCCAGAGAAAATTTTCGGAAGCTTTGGTATGGAATGGCATAAGAGGTAATATTTCCATGCTTAGGATTTTCATTTTAAGCTTACTTTAGATTTTGAATATCTTAAAGAGCATAAAATATAAAAAAAAAAAATTTATTAAAAAAATTCATACCAAATTTTCATGGTATCTGGTCCTGTCATCCCAAAAAACGCAAAACCCCCGCTCAATCTAAAATTTTCAAATAGAATTTTTTAATTAATGCAACCGAAGTGCACTTTACCAGTCGATGGTACTCAGCAAGGGAAATGTATTCATCGTATGCACGCCATCATTCACCAACTGCCGACGGGGGCTATTCACTTCAGTCTTCACTCTGGGTCCGTGCAATATTTTATGAATTTCGCTTAAAAAGTGTTCATGGACCGCTGGCTGGACACCGCACCAACATCAGTCGAGTATCGTTGCCATCAGTCACCACCGAAATTGGATGAGAACAAAAAAAAAATACAAAAAAAAAACAAACAAAAAAAATAACAACAACAAAAAACGGAAGGCATCAAAAAAATATTTGGGCTTTAAATATCGATGCAGACATTTGGGGTTGTGGCAACGTCGACCGTAATTGAAATGGACAGTTTCCGCTTTTGAAAGTGAGGAGCAAATCAATAATGCATCTCGACCAGAACTCAATTAAGGTGTAATGAAAATATTCTTCTTATGAATATTTTCACTTTTCCTTTAATAGCTTTTTCAGGAATTGAAAGGAAAAATGTCAGCGACCATAAATTCCTTTCTACACATTTTCTTCGTTCCCATCTTTTGTTTTGTTCCTAATCTAAATTACGTGACTTTTTAATGAAAATACCAAAGCGAACTGGAGAAGCATCCCCTTTAATACCCACAAGCTACGGACCGTCATCTATGCATACTTGAAAGGAGCTTACAACTTTTCCGAACATCTGATCTTTGCACGCGTTGTACTCTCGCAAGGGAGAGCAATGGAAAAAGGCACACACCCAAAAAAATATGTGTACACAAAAAAATATTGTTATAGAGATTTCTATGTTACGCCGTGGAGGCTTGGAAAAATGCCGAGAAAAGTGTGTAGCCGTTCCTCATGGCGGCCGGTTTTTTAATTTTATTTTTTTTTTTGGCATCTCTGGAAGCGTTCCGGGAACCGGCTATGCTAATGGATTTGTTTTCCTCATATGCGGCGACCGGGAAAAATCGATAATGATGCGCATGTCCTTTGAATACGCATAGAAATGTTCTTTAATGGCAACAAGAAATTTTGTATTCCTATGAAAAAATAATTAATATAAATAACCAGAGGCCGGTCAAAAATGTGAGATTAAAGTTTATAAACTGGGCTTCGTATTTGGTCTAATTGAGTGTGAATCGATTTTCTGTTTGATGCTATATATTTTCACTCGAAGACTACAAGATGAGACGATTTTTATTTGGATATATAGTCAGGAATCAATGAGATTTACAGCCCTAAAGCAAAAAGATTTGACGGGTCTGAAAATAAAATTTCATCAGATTTGAAGTCAATCATAAGATCCTTGTGCATTTCCTTTGGTCTTGTTGCGTTCTTCAGCGTGTGGAATCATCAATTAGTAGGTCTGTTCCCGTACTGCACGTAACTTCCCAAAACTGCCCCATTTTCATACAGCTTTCAAAAAATTGGGCAGTTTAGGGCAGTTTCGTCTAGTACGGGAACAGACCAATTATCGCTTCAAAAGCTCCGTTTTTAAGAAGCTAGCAACAGAGACTTCAGGCGAAAAGGGTAAAGAGTAAAGGGGATTGAATTGACGCTAGAGTAGAACTATAAGACCACCGCACGTCAGGAAAGAATATTCGTTATAGAAGCATTCTTCTTGAGCACGTCAAGCACTCACATATGTACCCGACTCTAAATATTCCCGAGTTTTTCCCTGCGGTTTAAAAAAAATTCTCCCATTCTAAGCACACCGGGAAGAAAATGTAAATGGAGGAAGAATTTCCAATATTTTGAAGTTAAAGTCGTCACATTCTTGCTTTGATTGATACTTAGACCCTCTAGGGGAAAAATTCCCGGGGAATATTCATTTAGAATAGGGCTGATAGAAGAATCCTTGCTTTTATTCCAATAATTTTGAACTTATTTTATTTTTACTATTTAAAGTTTATTATCAACTGACAATTTCGAAGACAACACATATTTAATTCCAACCATTCAACATCTGCCTTGCGCCTGGGCTAAACAATAACAAATTTTCACTTCACTTAAAATCCATGACATCCCGCAGACTTTTCATTTTATTAGTCCTCACGAGGCGAGATACCTCCTTTTTTGCGTTGTTTAACCCAAGGCAGCCAACGTTTAACAAGAAGAATCATCACAAACAAAAGCAAAAAAAAAAAATTATAAATGATTTGAGAGCAAAACAATTTATGGACCCCTCCTCCTAGCAAGTGCAACTGTTGTACATAAAGTCATAAAGACTCGATATTTCCGTAAGGAAACCTTCTACATTTGCAGGATTCTTGAAAATATCGGGTCTCACGTTAAAACTTTCGTTTGCTACAATATTCCAGCGATGCATACTTTGAATAATATCGCTACAGAAATCCTTAGGCTCTTTGGGCATTTTCAATTTCCGATAGAGTGGTCTTCTCTCGTGGATTTTATGCTTCAACTGTTGTTTCTGATGTTCCTGTTCGTATGAGCGCAATATTTGATGGAATCGTGCATCGAGATTTGGTTCCTTATTCAGCTGAGCGCATGTATCACAAACGCCAGTAAAATTTGGACCACTGTACGGAATCCGTGTACCGTAACGCGATCTGTCGTGAAGCTTTCTGGAGTCCTTCACCTCAGCCGTACGCTGTACGCGGGCGACATACGATCGACGATTATCCTGCTTGAATGAGATCGAATTGAGGAGTTTTTCGATCTTGGAAAGTGCATGCGAATTGCGTAGCGAATAGACGCCAGGAATTTGATATGTTCGTAGAAGATAATGCAATTTGACAGCAACGCAATGCATAAGATCTTCGGCTGCCATGCGTTGCCAACGCTTCATGCGGTACTGATCGTGAATATGCTCACGCACATAGAAGCCACGATAGTAGGCTTGTATTCGAACGGCGGCACGATAATGATGCGCTTCGATTGCTTCCTGTACCCTCCGCTCAAGTAGGCGATAATAGTTCCGTTGAGCACTGTATCGTCGCCATTCTCTTTGTATAATTATGGCCGCACATCTGGCTAGCCGAAGCTTGCGCCGGACAAGAAAGCCGCGAACCATTTTCTGAATGGTACGAGCAGCTTTAAATTGCTTATAATCCAAGAGCAACAATGTCGTGCGTGAAATACTCTCTCGCAGCGATTCTTCTGATTCGCCTTCAAGATCCAAATCGCTATATTTGTGAAAAGGATCAAAAACAGTTTCGGAAGTCGACGACTCTCGTCTGGTTGATGCTCGAGCATTTGGCTTTTTGGAATGCGATTTCTTTGGAGGAGCCATCGTGAAGGAAATATTCTTTTTGTTATATTTAGATTTTCTGCTTGTTTTATTTTATTTTTTTATTTTATTTTTTTTTAATTTAATTTTTTGTTTTGTTTTTGACAATGAGTTCAGGAAAAATGTTTTTTTCTTGGAGACAGTCAAAGTTAGCTACTTTAAAGATCAATGCTCAGAGTGTGGTACGTAACATGGTCGTACATGCGCAGCATAATCCAACCATTTTTAATATTAAGAAATATGACAAAAATTCAATTTATATTAGTCATGTTATGTTATGTTATGTTTAATGTTTGTTATGTTATGTTATGTATGTTATGTTATGTTATGTTATGTTATGTTATGTTATGTTATGTTATGTTTGTTATGTTATGTTATGTTATGTTATGTTATTATGTTATGTTATGTTATGTTATGTTATGTTATTATGTTATGTTATGTTATGTTATGTTATGTTATGTTATTATGTTATGTTATGTTATGTTATGTTATGTTATTATGTTATGTTATGTTATGTTATGTTATGTTATGTTATGTTATGTTATGTTATGTTATGTTATGTTATGTTATTATGTTATGTTATGTTATGTATGTTATGTTATGTTATGTTATGTTATGTTATGTTTGTTATGTTATGTTATGTTATGTTATGTTTGTTTATGTTATGTTATGTTATGTTATGTTATGTTATGTTATGTTATGTTATGTTATGTTATGTTATGTTATGTTATGTTTATGTTATGTTATGTTATGTGTTATGTTATGTTATGTTATGTTATGTTATGTTATGTTATGTTATGTTATGTTATGTTATGTTATGTTATGTTATGTTATGTTATGTTATGTTATGTTATGTTTGTATGTTATGTTATGTTATGTTATGATTATGTTATGTTATGTTATGTTATGTTATGTTATGTTATGTTATGTTATGTTATGTTATGTTATTTATGTTATGTTATGTTATGTTATGTTATGTTATGTTATGTTAGTGTTATGTTATGTTATGTTATTGTTATGTTATGTTATGTTATGTTATGTTATGTTAATGTTAATGTTATCGTTATGTTATGTTATGTTATGTTATGTTATGTTATGTTATTTTGCATATAGAGTATCGCATAGATTGACTCAAATACAAAACCTTTCCCCTTTCTTTGGAAATATCTTTCGCCGTAAGAGACCCAGTAAGCGAAATTCGGCCCTTTATTGTTTTTAATTTTTTTAATTTAAGAATTTAAGTATCCCTTGAAATTATAATTCTTCATCCTGTTTTCTTAAATTAAAAAAAAAGGAATTTTTAAAGCCTACCCATCGCTCCATGTCCAATAAGGCACGCACAATTGACTTCAAAAATAACAAAACACAAATTGCTACAATTTTCATAAGGGCAATTTGCACGAATTCCGTCTAAACGAATATTAGAGCAAAAGGATAAGGAAAAGCACTTTTCGTTTTAAGTGGCAAAAATATTTATACAAAATATCAAGAAAAAAGTGGAGGGGATTTCTTTTATCGATCTATGAAGTGGTCGTTGCTTCTATTCTTCCGTTACGTTAAGCTTTCGTAAAGAGAAATGTGCAAAATTTGCGAAAAAGAAAAAAAGGGTAAAATAAGTAAGCGAATGGGAGGAAAAGGTCATATAATTGATTAAAGCAATATGCAATAATGACAAGATAATAACACGAAAATGCACTTTAAAACACGCAAGAGGAATCAACTCAGATCAAAGAGAATAATTTACATAGTCTCATCGTATTGCCGAGCTCAAAAGTTGAGAGGAGAAATGAAAATTGCATTAACGCTGTCAGAGCCAGCTATGAAAGATGACTGGAAATGCTTTTCATATTCCAAAGGGTGTATGTACGGAAAGCACATTAAAGGCGAACGGAGAAATGTGCGAAGTGCAAAAGAAAAAAAAATCCGACAATTTTTTCATGCAATGTGCCAAAGCCAGTGATGCTTACATTCTTATTTCTTGTTTTCGGTTATTGAAGCACATTGAAGAGCCTCAGCACAGTGGAATGAATTTAAATTTATTTCCCTTTAAAAAATTGGCGCCGAAAGAAAATCTTTTTCATACATAAACAAGGCAATAAATTCATCAGGTCTCGTTTTTAAACCGTTTTGAGCTCGAGGATCAAAGCTAATTCATAGTATATTTGAATCATCGCCGTGAATGACATTGCAAGCGAAAAATTTTTTGAACCTATTTATTTAACTTTCGATTTCAATTATAGTCAGCAATTTAAGCTATCACAAACGTGTTTTTATTTTTTTAACTCCTGGACATTTCTTAGCACTTCACTTCACTTTTAGTACTGACTGGCATGGAAAATTTGCAAAGATGTTATAAATAAGGTCATAAGGATAGTGAAAAAATTTTGTCCTTTTCTCTCAGATATTTGCCGCCTATCGTCCCACTGTGCATTGCATCTGCATATTTCTTCCCTCCTCTGAGCTTGTGTGCTTTCAACTGTGTATATATATGTACCTACCTATGTTTATGAATGCGCCAACCCTGCAGGAAATGCGATTAGTATAAGTACAACCAGTTTTTCTGCTCCTTCCAGTGCAGAGTCTTTTTGATGTCTTCTAATGCCCTCTTGTTAAGTAGCCTTTTCACATTTAACAATGTAAGTACATTTCGACAGGCATATTTTTGCAGTGTGTTTCCACTCAAGACTGCCGCACTTACCACATTTTCATTGAGCTCTGGCGGCAATAAACATATCTATTTGGGCCAGATTTAGTGCAGGGAAACGAATTTCCACAACGGAATGGCCTTGTATGCTCTTCCGTCGTACTACATGGAAATCACAACGATACGATGACCAGTACATGATATGGAAATGGAATGGAAATTGAAAATCATGGGAAATCACTTGCAGGCACACACACAGACACTCACACATACACACATAAAAACAACAAAACAAGAGTGTACGGCTTAAGCTGCACTCGACGTCAATATTGTTTCGTTGCTTCATGTTCGATTGCTCTGCTCTGTGTTGGTCTTTATGGTTTCCCTAACCAACGGATATGCACGGAACCGCAGCGCATACATACATACATACATATGCTGAATCGCGTTGCTTTCTCTATTTGACTTTGTCCGAAATTTAATAAGCGAAGCTAGCTGCAGCGATTGCAAACGGAAGTCAACAATCGATTGAAGATGGAAAATGTAGGAAACGAATTCTGATTGAGTGCATAAGAAAAAGTTCAAAGTTCAAAATCGTGCTTCGTTAGCAACGCAAAAGTACCAAAACCAAAAAAAAAAACTATCCAATTTTCCTTCCACATCCTCTTTGCATTCTCTGCGTCAAGTGTGCAAACAGCGGAACGATGTGCATGGAGAAAGCACAAAACTGTGCTAAAATTCCACACCCGCAACTACTTGGTAAGCGCATTCGCATCAATGTGTCTTTCTGTGTGTTTATGTGTGGTCGTGTGAATGTATGCGTGTGCATGTGTATGAATGCTTTATTGTGCTATACATCCTGCTGGCGAAATCAGCGCAAATAAGGGTGTGGTGAGTGCGAAATTTTCTTGCACTTTATCCAGGAACTTCGAGCTTGAGTAAAATTGTTGCATTTTCTATTCATACAAATTGTGCTGAGGGAATTTGTTGAACGTATCGTTGAGTGTTCACATGAAAGTTAGATACATACATATTTTCAAGCTGTCATTTTTTCCTTGAATATTTTTTTTTCCAACTGTGTTTTCTATTGCTACCGCTTTTCCTGGGTATTTTTTTTTTTTTTTACTTTTTACTCTTTGTGCTTTACTCCGCTGTGAGTTTCTCTTCATATGGGTTAGCTGCACTTCCGTTAGCTACGGGTGAACGGTTATTGTACGAGTTTGTTATTTGAACAGAAATTACACAGATAAAATTTAAACTGGATTTTTTTAAAGAGTTATTTGGGTTAGCGGGGGAACACCATTCAATAAATTCAGCTCCATTGGGGAAAAAGTTTTTCAATTATTGAAATAAAACGCACAACACGAGAAACAAGAATGAAAAATAAAAAATTTGAAGCATAGTTTTGAGGGCCTCATGACACTACATGAACACAAAAGTTACTAATTACTGTCGAAACTCTCAATAACGAATTTCAAGGGACCGGAAACCTTCTCTATAGAAAAAATTCGTTATAATGAGCAAAAAGGCACTAAAAATGTAACTAAAAAGACATGAGAAAATTCGCTATAGAGAGAACTCATCATAGAGGACTTCGTTATGGAGAGTTCCGACTGTAGGTATAGCAATAATTTAGTTTTTTAACTCACCTAACCTTGACTGAACTTTAATGAAATATAATAAATGGGAAACTCCATGGAGACGGTCCCATTTGTAGCACTCACTTTTAAGGCTCATAATTATTAAAAAAAAAAGGACGTGATTCTCAAGTACTTCAAATTTTGAAAACGTTTAGCAATAGTAATGCACTGAAATTACGGAATTTTTCCTCAGAATGTTACAAGTTTGACCTGTAGGTTCGAGTTTCGTGGATCTATCCAACTAATTTTTTTCCCTCAAGATTCTCAGGCCAAATGAAATGTTCAATCATTACTACCATTCAAAATCAACCATAAAAAAGGTCGAAGAATTTTCGTTAATTAAAGACTAATTAAGTCCTTTCCATGATAGATTCCTGTAACATTTACAAATAGTAAAATGAATATTTTTGAATTATTGATTCTTCCTTTTAGTTTTTCAATCGATTTCGCAATAGAATTTCTCTCAGTGCCTTGAGAATATACCATATCCCTTTAAGTCCTTGCAAAATTTTCAATTCCAATTTCTTTGAAGACGAAGTCAGTTAAAAGTAAAGCAAACAAAATTAAGTCAAGAAATTGAATTGAATTTCGAGAATGGAAAAAAGTTTTGTTCAAAAAAAAGTTTTCTTGCATTGAATTTTCCGCTCCCGTGCTTTTATTCTAGCCGCCAAGTACCTTCGGGCACATGGTCTGCCAGCCGTGCAAGAAGAAAAGAAAACTTTTGACAAAAAAAAAGAAAAAAGAGAGTATAACTTTTGTGCTACTCAAAATGTCAAATAAATTTGCACCCACAAACCACCCCGTTTCTCACAGCATCCTCCTTTCAACGCGGCCAGCTCTGACAACCATTTTGATTGTAGTTGGCGTTGCTTCCGTTTTTCTTCTTGTTTTTTTTTGCCTTGGATATTTTGGTCTTTTGTATAGTTGACACTTCAGATGGAGTAATTGCTTTTGGGATAAGACAAATGAAGCGAAAAGGTATCGGCTTCACACATTTTGCATCCCTTTGCATTTACCTTAAATTAAAAGAATTTTCATCTTCAAAATTCATTATTTATTTCTCATTGATGATGATTATTAGAATAGGGATTCTTTCTTGATACAATTTTCTTTTACGATTTAATCATAGAAATTCCTTCGACGACAACGTTGAATAAAAAAGAAAATTTCCTAATTTCCCAAAGGATTTCTTTTCTATTGATCGAAAAGGTTTAAAGTCTTATCATATTTGTCGTTTTTTTCCTCTTCTTTCAAATCGGTCTCGGGAAGATTAGAAATTGAGAAATTTGAAGTTCGGATTTTGAAAGTTCACATTGGCTTGTAACACAAAATTGGAGGACCTCTCTTGAAGAAACGTTCTTAAAGCATGATTTCTGGCGCTAAAGTTCAGTAAATAATACACAAAATTTTGGGACTTTCTTTGATTTTTTGGAAAAGTAAGAACAGTATTCATCGTTGTGCATTCGAAATAAAAGTATGGACTTTCAACATCTAAGCTTTTGCGTTATTTTTTCGTGATCAAGCCACAGATCACACGAAACACAAATATTTAAATTGAGCCCTAAAAGTATGCACGTCAATATTTAAGAAAAAATAAACGAATTTATAGGTGTTTGCCTATGGACCTTAGTTCCAGTATTTACATGATCGGAAAAAATCCATAATACCCGCTGAAGGCGTGTACAAATAGGTGTGAATTTGGAAAACGATTTTCATTTTGAATTAATATTGAGATGTAATATTTTAGGGCTTAAATTATATAAGTAGAATCTGGATATAAATAATCCCTGAAATAATGAACAGCTGTAAATAGTGAACGCTTGTTTCTTACAGGGACTTTTCTAAATAATCAGGTCTTAAGATAAGAGATGGGGCTGGGAAAGGGTTTTCCGCCGGGACCCGAAATCGGGCCACAATTGGTATGGGGATTTTTTTTATTTGGTGGCACATTTTTGTGAGGGAGCCCCCGAAAAAAATCCAACGGGCCCCAAATTTCTCTCTACGGGCTTGTAAATAATGAACAAAACATTCAATCTTGCTAATACGAACAATATGTATGCAGTGAACAAGACGTGCAGAAATTAATTCACTATATTCAGATTCGACTGTATTTGTGGTTGTCCTGCTTATGTTTGATGGAAAAAAACCTGTATCAGTTCTTGTTAAAATCAAATATATCTCCTAGTAGACAAAGGAGCCACTGTTTTGCAGGAAAGAAAGAGAAACAAGCGAAAAAATATCTGATCAGGATATTTTGTCTGTCTGTCTGTCTGTCTGTCTGTCTGTCTGTCTGTCTGTCTGTCTGTCTGTCTGTCTGTCTGTCTGTCTGTCTGTCTGTCTGTCGGTCACACTTTAGTTTTTCGTAATTTACTCCTAAGCCATGAAAGATATCATATTGAAATTTGGCATGGACTTCAACCAGGTAAATGTCCGAAAAACTGCATACAAATTTTTTTCGTAGTCCCTTCTTGGGTCGTGGGAAGTGGTTCAGAAGTTTCAAAAATCACGATTTTTAACGTTTTTCCTGGATAACTTTTTTACTATACATCCCAGCTTATTGAAATTTGGTGAGTGTATAGCTACTATGTAGACTTAAGCTTTCGCTGAAAAAAAATTGCGACATCGCTATAACTATGGTCATCATCCTACACAATAGAAAAAAACACTCTTTCTCTTATTCTCATATCTGAATACAAAAATTATTTTTTTGCTTCTTCTGATTGTGTATTTTGCCGCCAAATAAAGTCGTCCATTATGGTTAAAATTTGACCATGACCACCATTCTTGAAATTCGCAAAAATTGATTTTCACTATTTTGAATTGAGTATTTCGCAGTTAAACAAAGTGTCCTCTAAGGGTTAAAATTTGATCAAGACCACCATCCGCGAAATTCGCGAAAACCTGATTTTCACTATTTTGAATTGAGTATTTCGCAGCTAAACAAAATGTCCTCTAAGGGTTAAAATTTGATCAAGACCACCATCCGCGAAACTCGCAAAAATTTTATTTTCACTATTTTGAATTGAGGTTTTCGCAGCTAGACAAAATGTCCTCTAACGGTTAAATTTTAACCATGACCACCATTCGCGAAATTCGCAAAAATTTAATTTTCACTATTTTGAATTGAGGTTTTCGCAGCTAGACAAAATGTCCTCTAACGGTTAAAATTTGACCAACCATTCGCGAAATTCGCAAAAATTTTATTTTCACTATTTTGATTTGAGGATTTCGCAGCTATACAAAATGTCCTCTAACGGTTAAAACTTGACCATGATCGCCATTCGCGAAATTCGCAAAAATTTTATTTTCACTATTTTGAATTGAGGTTTTCGCAGCTAGACAAAATGTCCTCTAACGGTTAAAATTTGACCATGCTCACCATCCGCGAAAATTTTGTGCTTAATAATAATCTCGAGTCTTAGAAGGTATAAATAGATATCCAAGCTAGGAACGGCAGGAATTTTTGTTAAGGTAATGTTTTAACATATTTCAGGCTGAGGAAAAGGTATGTGTGCAATCGGCTTAGCCGATGTAAACTTCTTTACTTGTTTTTTTTTTGCCTTGGATATTTTGGTCTTTTGTATAGTTGACACTTCAGATGGAGTAATTGCTTTTGGGATAAGACAAATGAAGCGAAAAGGTATCGGCTTCACACATTTTGCATCCCTTTGCATTTACCTTAAATTAAAAGAATTTTCATCTTCAAAATTCATTATTTATTTCTCATTGATGATGATTATTAGAATAGGGACTTCTTTCTTGATACAATTTTCTTTTTACGATTTAATCATAGAAATTTCTTCGACGACAACGTTGAATAAAAAAGAAAATTTCCCTAATTTCCCAAAGGATTTCTTTTCTATTGATCGAAAAGGTTTAAAGTCTTATCATATTTGTCGTTTTATCCTCTCCTTTCAAGGCGGTCTCGGAAGATTAGAAATTGAGAATTTGAAGTTCGGATTTTGAAAGTTCACATTGGCTTGTAACACAAAATTGGAGGACCTCTCTTGAAGAAACGTTCTTAAAGCATGATTTCTGGCGCTTAAAGTTCAGTTAATAATACACAAATATTTTGGGACTTTCTTTGATTGTTTTGGAAAAGTAAGAACAGTATTCATCGTTGTGCATTCGATAAAAGTATGGACTTTCAACATCTAAGCTTTTGCGTTATTTTTCGTGATCAAGCCACAGATCACACACGAAACCACAAATATTTAAATTGAGCCCTAAAAGTATGCACGTCAATATTTAAGAAAAAATAAACGAATTTATAGGTGTTTGCCTATGGACCTTAGTTCCAGTATTTACATGATCGGAAAAAATCCATAATACACCGCTGAAGGCGTGTACAAATAGGTGTGATTTGGAAAAAAAAACGGAGTTCCCGCATCGGGGAACTCTCAAATATTGAGATGTATATTTTTAGGGCTTAAATTATATATAGTAGAATCTGGATATAAATAATCCCTGAAATAATGAACAGCTGTAAATAGTGAACGCTTTTTCCTTACAGGGACTTTTCTAAATAATCAGGTCTTAAGATAAGAGATGGGGCTGGGAAAGGGGGTTTTCCGCCGGGCCCGAAATCGGGCCCACAATTGGTATGGGGATTTTTTTTATTTGGTGGCACATTTTTGTGAGGGAGCCCCCGAAAAAATCCAACGGGCCCCAAATTTCTCTCTACGGGCTTGTAAATAATGAACAAAACATTCAATCTTGCTAATACGAACAATATGTATGCAGTGAACAAGACGTGCAGAAATTAATTCACTATATTCAGATTCGACTGTATTTGTGGTTGTCCTGCTTATGTTTGATGGAAAAACCTGTATCAGTTCTTGTTAAAATCAAATATATCTCCTAGTAGACAAAGGAGCCACTGTTTTGCAGGAAAGAAAGAGAAACAAGCGAAAAAATATCTGATCAGGATATTTTATTTTGGACTCGATTCCGGTCATATTAACGGCCTTTATCGTCACTATGCCATCAGTTCGTTATCAACAAAGATAAATGACCTTTATATAAAGTCGAAATTGCACTCAAGATGACCATATACAACGAAATGTAGATTAGAGGAATAACCAACCAGAATACAGAATGCTCAGCTCTTTATGAGAGAAAGAGAACGCTACTTAAGGAAGTCATACAGATAAACGAACGGTTTCAACTATTCATAGGAAAGATTAGGACTTACCTAATGAAAACCCGAGTGATGCAAGTCCTCCGACGAAAACAACCTCGGATATGGCACAATAATTGCTCTAGAGAGCGCAGTGCCACGAAGAGTTAGTGTTCGAACCCTTACCGTATAATAACAATAGAGGAATACCCTGACACATGTGATCCAAGCTATGGATCAGTCATACATATAGTTCATGGTACAAAAAAAAACATTGGATGTAACGACAACAATAAGAAGTTAAATTCTCTTTGATGGTTAGATGTAATGCATTAGTTATTGAGTTATCATAGTGAATGTCACAGGACTTTTCCTGTACTTAATGATATAAAAAAGAATAAAACTATTCTAGGATCGAAACATACCTTGGATTCCGGTTTTTTCCTTTCGAAACGTTTTCTTCTTCAATTGGATCGCTTCACACAAAATTTCGTGTCCATAAAATCAAGCTTAATTTTTATGCTATAAATTCTCTGTTAAAATTTTTTTTTTTGGGATATTTTCTTAAGAGTCTATAAATATATTATTTTTCTTTACTATTATTTGTTAAAATTGTAATTTTTTTTTGCTCACAAACCGTTTTTATTGCAGATAGTTAAATATTTATTTTTTTTTTTTTTGTGTTTTAAATAAATCTTGCTTTTGTTTCTTTTAAAACTCTCAGAAAATTTGGCCTTTAAATGTTAACCGATTTAGGATGCGTTTACTCGCATTGATTTTTACTTAATATTAGACTTTGTTTAATTTTTATATTTTTTTTTTATTTTAACACTTCGTCGTTATTCGAAATCGTTGGAAGTCCTTTTGGAGTTTTTGTTTTTACTGAAGTCTTTTTTTTATATTTTTTATTGTTACTTCTTTGCCCTCTTTTGGTGTCGAATTTTGAATGCTTTTCTCAACTTTCTACTTACGAATAGATTTTTTGTTTGCTTTGGTTTTTTTTTTTTTTTTTTGTTTAAAATCTTTATTTTGGTGTTGTTGTGCGCCACTTAGCTGTGTTCTTAACTCACATGTATACGCTATATACCGCCTATGTATAGTAGTGTGTGTATATGCCTTATAAAATCAGTATCGTTATCAAGATCAGTTCCACAATTTCTTAAATCCTTACACTTTATGTCCTACGAGTAATCATGTATTGTATATAAATAATGACTTTATATTTTAGACACCGATAGTTCTCTATTAAATATATATTTAAATATTTATTTATGTATGTATATATTTATTTATATATATATATATATATATATATATGTGTGTGTATATATATTTATGGGTCTTTGTCCATGAAAACTACACACAAAGTCTCACATACACCATACAATTATTATTAATTCTTTCCGTATTTTCGATCGTATTCTCACTTTTCGATAATGTTTTCCCCGTTCTCTCTCTCGCTCTGCTCTCTCTCTCTCTCTCTCTCTCTCGCTTTATCTCTTTTGGAAAAACTTTAAAATCTGATTTTCGCTGATACCGTTTAAAATTGCTTTTAATTTCCTTTGATGATTGATTTTGATGAATTTTCTTTGTATATATGTATGTATATATTTGGAGTTAAAGTCTTTTACCCGTTTATATTGTTAGAACAAACAGGCTGCGTTGTTTCTACGAATATAATTAGTTGGATTTTTTTCACAACTTCCGGTTAGGACTGGAGGCTCAGCTTTATTCTTCTTCTTCTTCTTTTTAAATTTTTATTAATTGATTTAACGCTTTCGATTTCTCGAGTTTGTTGTTTGAGAAAAGTATAAGGAAACGATTGAAAAGTCGATTTCTATAGAAAATTATGGAAAATACTACTTGTTTTTCTTTTTCTTTGTTTTTTAGAATATATTTTGAATAATGCGAAGAATTATATCTTGATGTCCCTTTTAAGATCGTATAGATTTTTCAACTGATCGAATTGCTGAAAAAGAGATTGAGAAAAATATAAACTTTTATATCAATAGAATAAGTAATAGCTAGGGCACGAATTCTTGTTGATTATTATGAATTTAAAGCATACTTTATGGGGCGAAAATTTTGTCTTACCAACATTTTGCGAATAAGTTTAGCGAAGTTGAGCTTCAAACCGCCTTTCAAACTTAAAAAAAAAATCATATTGAAGTTGAAAATCGGTTTGCCCCTTAAAGTATGCTTTAAATTTATAAATACAACAAAATCCTAGCCCTGCTCATAATACTGTTTCTCAGTTTGGTTTTCAATATCTTACAGTACAGACGCTAGACACTAATTAATCGCCGATAAAGAATTTTTACAAGCATAATTTTGGGTTCCGTATTAATTTTACTTTTTATTATTCAAATGAGCTAACAACTTTCAGTACAGGTAAGTTCAAGATTATCTGAAAAAATCAATCGTACTCACCTCCTTGACAAACTGTTACGATGAAATTAGCGAATGCTGCTGCTGCTGGTGCTGCTTTTGGTATTCGCGCCTGAAATTCGACTATAATTTCGGTTGTGCCAATAGAATTTTTGAAAGTTTTCACAATAAATTCCACTCCAGATCGATCAAGGCTTCTGCTTTCTCCACTTAAAACGCCAAGCGTTTCAAGGATTACCACTGAAGTTATGTGGAGTCCAATGAAATGTGAACCCAACTCCTTCGGAGGTTATGCGAAATACTTTCTTGAATTTCTTACGAGATTTCAATTTTCAAATTTTTTGGTTTTTCCTTTTTTTATTTGTATTTTTTGTTTTTTACTTGAATTTGATTTCTGAATCTGATTTGTATTCTACGAAACAAGGAGAAATCATACAGCGACGCAAATTATAAATTATGAGTAGAATAATACAAAACGCGCTTAAAAAAGAACCGCGTTTGCTGGATACGTTAAAGACCGCTGAACTCGTACTGAATGAAAAGGCACCGACGACTTGAGGCAATTCACAGAAGTTGGTCCTACGTTTTTTTATTTATTATTCTTTTTTTTCGGCTTACAGCAGGGGAAAATCCAAATGCAAAAAGGACAAATTGCCTGGGAGAGTAGGAAAGAGCTTTTTCCGAGCTTTCACCGGCACATATCAAATGCATTCAGTCAGTCAACGGGGAAGTTTATCGTTTTGGAGACTTTTGGCTCAGTTGTTGGCCGGGTTTGCTGTGTGGTGTAATATTTGGAACAGCGGGAGGCAAAATTCAATGCACTGATTTTGTGTGCACTTCGGTAAATATCGCGGCAAGTACATAGTGCCGTTTAAGTATGTGTCTACATAAAAAAAAGAGGGGAAAGAAATAATAGGGAAAAATAGGTACATACATATTCAAATACAATCAGAATTATGCTCTTAATTAAATTGAAATGCTGCAATGAGTTTTGCTCGTTTTCCTCTGCGCATTTCCTTTGCCGAAGCTTAACAAATCGCCCGTAATTCTTTCTCATAATCAAGTTAGTAAACTGCAATGGTTGACTCTTGTTCAGCTGCCTCTGCCGCTGCCGCTCCTGCTGCTGCTGCTGCTGCTGCTGCCGCCATTGTAATCTGAATTTCATTTTAAAAATCCAGGCACGCACGCTTAAAAGCATCGCATACAACACTAATGACTGAATAGAGACGTTAATTGGAGCGTGTGGTAAAATTCGTTCGGCTAGCAAAATAAAAAACAAGCCGCGATTATTTCTTGGAAAAAAATATATTCATATCAATAACAAGATCGAAATTTAAGTACCTTTAAAACTGTTGTTTCTAAAGATATTTTTGGATTAATGCATTTTTAAAGCAGTGACGTAAAATCGAAAGCTTTTTGCTTTGATTTTCATTCAGAACAAATATGAAAATCTGCATTCAGTTCCTGCATTTCAGTTCCTGATTTCTTTCTCAGCGAGTCGATCACTTTATTGGTTAATAAAACCTTATGGCATTTTGATAAGTTCTAAGGACCCTAAACAATGAATAAAAAATTCTTCTATACAGAATCTTGGTTCAAATTTTGGTTAATTACCATACGTATATATATATACGCACGCATACACAGAGAGCTCGACTTAGAACTGGTTAAAATTGAACTCTCTAGAGTCAAAAAAAAGTCCTTATATAACTACTCAATAGCAGGTTCTCGTCATTCACTGCGATTTTTTTGATTGAGCTGCAATTCTCTTCAACACCGGCTCTAATACGTGTGCTCCTTCACACATCATCAAGGCCTGGTTTTGAGCAGCCGAGTACCGCAATGATCAAAGAAATTACTTTTCATTAACGAGTCTATAATTTGCGATATGCTTTTGAGTGAAATTAGATTTTGTTAGACTCCTTTAGAAGTGATCCAATAAATAATGTAAATGTTTAAAAAAAAATTGAAAAATCTCTCAAGCTCTGGCCTCTTTTTTTTAAAGGGTATATGTGAAAGTGACAATGTAAGCATGACATGATCGAAAATTCTTTATGTATAGGTTAGGAGATCGTTAGAATGCTTTTAAGCCGCTAATAAAAAGTTTTGGTAATTAAGTTAAACTTTACAAGTCCAATAATAAATATTAACTTTATCAGATTAAAAGTCATTTTGAATCGCTTAGGCAAATTTCGAATCCATTGATTAATAAGCTGGGCTCGGATTTTGTCGACTTTTATAAATTTAAAGCATACTTTATGGAGTTAAAATTTTGCCCATCTCACATAAAATGAAGATTCAAATCGATTTTCAGCTTCAATATGAATTTTTTTGAAGTTTGAAGTTCAACTTCGCTCAACTTATTCGTAAAATGTTGGAAAGGCAAATTTTTGCCCCATAAAATATGCTTTAAATTTATAAAAGTCAACAAAATCCGAGCCTTGGTTATGAAAAATTGAAAATGTAGTGTTAATTTCGATTTCATTTAAACTTTCTCCTATCGGAAGTAAGTTTTATTGACCACAAGGGTCGCACTCACACAATTTATTTTTATATTTTTACTATATTACACTGTGGTAGTCGAAAAAAAAGAAGACCAAATTTAACGGTTTCCCCCTATTTCGGGCACGAGGAATCGAACTGCACCATTCGTTTATTGAGTTATCGGTACGCCTTTATGCAAAAAGTTTTTAAAACTATTTTTGACCACTCTTTGGCCCATATCTATGTATGAGTTGAAGTTTGATGTTCTAAGCTAACACCAAAATGTACTCTGAGATATGCCAAGTAATTCTTCCCAAAACACCGTCATGATAAAATGCCACATTAGGGAGCTATAGCCATTTAAAACTCAAAAATCATTTACTATTTTTTATATTTTTTATATAAAAAATCCTTGAAGTATGCTTCGAAATATTTAAAATACTAAAGAAAATAATTTGTGCACAGCTCCGAAAATACCAAATAAATATTTTGAGGAATCATCGTTTTCCTCATTTGGAAAACATCCCCAATATTTTTATGTATACTAGTACTTTTAGGTGCTGTACTTAAACATTTTCTGTTGCCATCAGAAAAAATCTATATTCAGCTGAATAAATCCGAATTAATTAACAATTATTGAATATTTCTGAACATCGTTGATTGAATTAGCATTTTAAGCCGGCCTGATAAAAATAACTCATTTTCAATTACTTACTTTCATTTAATATTTTTAGACCATTTTTTCTTTCCGTTTAATTGAAATCATATCGATTGTTCCGCTTTAAAGTCAATTTTTTCCGCCCCTTTAAAAAATCCAATTATATTAATTATTTACTTTCAAAAGCGCTTTCAATAACAACTTAAATATTCCACTTGTATAGAGCCATCTCTTGAACCAACCCCTGCAGTAATTGAGACTCACCCCCTACTCACCTATGGTTAACCTCTAAAAGACTACAACTAGTCGCCACATAATTTACTCTAACATGCATTCAACTCACCTCTTTAACATGGGGCCTACATTAGAAAGAGAGTAGTGCATGTAAGACTCACCCATGGTGAGTCGTTTTGGGTGAGTTGGAGGTCAATCGACGATTTTGTTAATTTATGGAAAAAAAAATTTAATTTTTGTTTTATTTTTTTTTCTTCTTTTCATTTTGTTTATTTTTTGTTTTTATTTTTTAAATCTTTTTGTTTAAACATTAGTTATGTTTTTTTAATTTTCTCGTCTCGAACGAACCTCGAACCGCTGATCTCTGGGTTGGTAAGTCTGCGTCTTAACCATTACGCTAAACAAGGAAATTTAATATGTTGATCAAGATGCTGACTTGAGTTTTTGGTTGCTCAAGTTTTTGTGAAATAAAATAGAATTTTTCATAGCAAAAAATGTTCAATTGAAAAATAAATACTTTAAAATAAAATTTTAATATGAAAAAATACTTACATATTAAAGAAAAAATTTTGTATTTTTCAAATTTAACTAATAAAAAAAATTAATTAAAATATGAACATAAAAAAAAAACTCTAGGCAATAGAGAAGAAAAAAAAATGTTCAATCGAGCCAGGGATCGAACCTAGACCTGCGTGGTTGCTGAGCGAGAGTCTTACCCTTTACGCTAGTCAACTGTTGACAGTACGTCGATCAGAATGCGAACTTAAAGCAGACAACAACAAGCGCATAGCAAGAGTACAACAAAAAATGAACTCACCGCCCCTCGATCTCTTACGGAACAGTCAGCGGTGAGACCTATAGAGGTCGACCTTAGGTTAGACGTGCTCCATAGTTTTTATGGTCTAGTTGCTAACAGTCTCACCTAAGGTGGGTCCTATTTTGCAAACTGACCGCTCTTTTACTACAGGGAACCCAACAATTCAATATACGTGGCTGTGTGCAGACCAATACAGACGTACGTACCCATGTGCGTACATTAATAGAGAAGAGAGACCAACCATCACGAGCTACATACATATGTATATACATACTATATGGGATGTGAGATGTGAACGTTTATCCGACTTAACGCTTTTATTCTCTTTTAGCATCAGCCAACGATGGAGCTACCTACAGATGAACAAGCCCATCAGAATACATAACAACTACAGCAGTAGGTCTGCTCTATTTATACGGAAAAAAGAAAAAGGAAAGAAAAATAAATAAACAAAAATTGAAAGAAGGAAAGGCAAAACTGCAAAAGATAAACTCATCAAAAATGCAGGATGCAACGTTCAAATCGATTTTCCCCTCGAAGGAGCTTTTCAGCCCCACACAAAAGTCTCCAAAAACGGACAATCGAGGGGAGCCTTGTGGCAGCAACATGTGCACAAGCGTCGAAACGTAGCAGTTCATAGTTACGGTTGTTGTTGCTGTTGGCTTTGCGGCTTTTCCTCATTTGGGAGTGCCGCTGCGACATTGCGTGGGAAATGGGAAATGAATGAAATTGGAAAAGGAAAACGGAAAACGGAAAAAGGGCGAAAACTCAATTGCGATGCTGCTGCTGCTGCTGCTGCTGTTTGCCAAAATGGCACAAATTCTCGCAAAAATAAATACAAGCAAAATAGGAGCAAACGAAGAGGAATAAAAAAAAAGCTGTAAGTTAAAGAAAATACTCGAATGCACCTAGGTACGAGAGTAAAGAATCAAAAAAAAAAAGGAATGAAAAAATAGGTGCTCCAAAGTAGTTCAATTGGATCCGCACTTTCTTCCTGCAGCAGCCGCAATCGGAATCGCCTCGAGTTCAAATTAAACTGTCCCAATTTACTTACGTTGGCATTCTCAATTCGTTCTCGCTGTGAGTTTAAAATTTAAATTTTGTTCACATTAAGGACAAATGGTTCTTCGGTTGTCCGTATTGACCGAAAATCCCTTTAAAAACGCCCAAACTCTTCCAATTCCCATTTCTCTGCGAAATTGTCATCCAACGAGCTTAAGTGGTTCATCTTTGGCTTATCCTTTCTTTATTTTTCGCCAAATCTATTTTGCTCTTTACGATTTTTGTTCGTCGCTCACATGCATGCGTATGTCATAGAATGTATGTAGCTGTGAATGTGTGCGCTGGTTTTTGTGTGTGAATAGGTTAGTTTGCTATTTTGGGTGTGGGTGACATTTTTTTATTTTGTTTTCATTGCTTTGCGGAGACATTTAGGTGCCGCTTTAAATCTGCCGAATGGGGCCAAAACAGAGGCAGGACAATACGGCGTTAAGCTTCGATTTAATCTTGTTTATGTGGTCATGCTTCCTGCATGTGTGTGTGTGGATATTTGTGAGTTGGAGTGTGTGTACCTATGGTTGTGTTTGTGTACGCAGCAAAATCTTTAAATTAATTCACTTAAATAGCCAGTGAAATGCTTTTAAAGGCGTACTTAAAGTTTTTAATCAAATTATGAGGTCCACTTTTCGAAAGGCTATTTTGCAAATTGACTTAATTGGGCACGAACTTTCATTTAGAATTTCATGTTGGACAATATTGATGAATTTATTGCTTTTGGGAAATTAATGCTGCAGAGTTCGAAATTGAAAAGGTTAAAAAGAGAGTTAAGGTAAAAAGAGATCGCTAAGAGGACTTGAATTTTCTTCAAAAAACGACTTAAAGAGTGCGAAAAAAACAACAATGTCATAGCAATTTAAAAAGGCTTATGATCAGGGCTTGGATAAATGTAAAGCATACTTTATGGAGTACAAAATTTGATCAACTCACATAAAGTTAAGATTCCAAAGGATTTTTATCTTTAATATGAATTTTTTTAAAGCTTGAAAGGCTATTTGAAGTTTAACTTCGCTAAACTTATTCGCAAAATGTTGATACGAAAAATTTTAGCCCCGTAAAGTATGCTTTAAATTTATAAAAGTCAACAAA
This sequence comes from Chlorops oryzae, assembly GCA_020466095.1. NCBI lineage: Eukaryota > Metazoa > Arthropoda > Insecta > Diptera > Chloropidae > Chlorops > Chlorops oryzae. Next base: position 28,844,622 of record CM035808.1, read on the forward strand.
ATCCGATCTCTGCTTATGATCAAGAAACCTAAAAATATTTTATTAATATATTTATTTATTTCTTTATCAGCTACAAAGCTTGATAAGCTTATCAGCTGTGTCTAATTAATATAAACATTAATATATACAATATACTTTTAATTGAACCCTAAAAGTATGCATATCAATATTTAAGAAAACAATAAATTGATCTATAAGAGTTTGCCTATGGAACCCTTCTGAGGGTGGTTATAAATAGGCGTGCTTTCATGAAAGCAACGGAGCTCCAGCATCGGAAAAATTTCAAAATATTGACTTGTACATCTTTAGGGCTCAATTTAAATATTCGTGGATGCCTTCAAAGAACTTGAGGAATTCCTCGTATTCGAAATTCAATATTTTTTTCATGTCTGAAATGCCTTAATCATATCCCACCTCTAATTTTTTTATTATTGTATATATTTATTTTATAAAAAAAAAAACACCCCTCCTACATGCAATCAAATGCAGACTTTCTCTTCGTTTTCGATTATCCCTACAAACGGCATTCAAAAATAAATGCCACTTCAAGTCTTAAGTCCATCGAAATCTCATGCATTTGAAATCACATTGTGCCAAAAAATTTTCAATCTTTTCAATCCTTTGATGCAAAATTCCAACTCTGCTCAGAAGCCTTTTAACTTAATTGCAACGAAGAGCCCTCAAACGTCCTCAGTCCTCGAAAAACCTAAAAGGTCAAAATGGGAAAAAATGTTAAGAAATTCAAGTACGAAGAGTGTTTTTTGTATGCGCACTCGGAGCTCTCGACTCGAACACTTTGAATCTGCCTAAATACGGTATAATTGTGCTAAGTACTGCCGTAAGCTAATTTCAAAAAATAAAAGCACTCCAACGAAGACGTGTTCGTACGCATACGAAAACATATGAACACGCCTACACACATATGTCTCCCCTTTTCGAGTATTAAGTGTGTGTGCATGAGTGGCTTCCGTTTCCGGCTGCCTTTGAAAGGTGACTAAAAGGATAAAGAAAATACTGAAATGAGAAAAGACACAAAGGCCTACAATGTGGTCCTTTTTTGGTACGAAAAGTTTCTCTGCTTTGCGGCTTTATGAAGAAAATGCAACGGAAATTTGTAGTGGAAAAGATGCTTAATGGAAATATTCTTTCCAATAGCATTGCAAATATTCCCTAATATCCGATTCAAAAAAGGAAAGAAAAAAATACGAAATATTTTATGGACTTTATTTCAATATATCTATACCAAAGTATATACATACATACTTATGACCGACTGTATACATATTTAACCCTCCTTTGTGCGGACGGGCCTGGCCAGGCATATTTCATTTTGACACGTTAATTAAATATGGTTCTAATTAAGCTTCTCGGTAGCTTCCTAAAATTTTATTGCTATCGAATAGGACTATTTTCATTTTGATTAATGCCCTTGAACAGGACGAAAAAAGGAAACTAAAATATTACACCTTAGTTTATGCGGATGGTGCCTGGCCAGAATCCTTTTTGTATGGTGAAATCATGTTCAAATATCGTCATGCTTATGTAATTACTTTTATGGACAGCTTAACAATACAAAAGATAGAATTGATATGTATTCCAGGTAGTATACGCTTTTAAAATATTGCATATGTGTCCAGTAAAATACAATATCAAGTATATGAGTGTATATTTCTTTTTTCGGGTACATCCCGCATAATTATCCATAGTGCTGAGGCAACTGTCACAGGTTCATCAAGCAGAATACCACTATTGCCAATTAGCCCTGCAGTATTTCCTATGGTCATTTTTTGAATATGTTTCGCGTTGATAAAGAGTGTGACGATTGAACTGGTTGCTGAGAGCACGCCATTTATAACCATAAAACGCCGTATGGACGATTACAATGTAATAAGAATTGAGAAACTACACTGGAGACGGTTAATTGACAGGTGGTTGCAACCTTTTTTTTTCGAATGAAAATATTTGGTATCAACATTTAAAAATTGGACAGCGATGAAGAGGAAATTATCGATGGACATGAGGAAGAAGCACGTGAAATTCCGGTCGCTGATGAACAACTTTATTGGGAAGGATCGTACCGTATGGAAAAACGAGCCCAATTTAGCGATTCGTATACGTGCACACAACATTATGCGTTTTTGGTCTGGCACGAAGAGTCAAACGTCCGTGCCAATCGAGGTATTCAAATTGTTTTACTCTACAATATCTCATTCATAATTATCACTGAAACCAATCGATATGGACGCGATCAATTTATTAAAATGGAATGCGCAAAACCAAGTAAAGCCGTAAAGTATGGATCGATTTAACGAGCACAGAACTCGATGCGTTTAATTGGCATTCTCATTGCTGCTGGTGTGACTCATAATAATATTGAAAGCGCTTCGGTATTATGGCAATCAGATGCACTCCCTATATTTCGTGCGGCCATGTCATTCAATAGATTCAAACTATTGACACGGTACATACGCTTCGATGATGGCCGAACACGAGGCATTTCGTGCGCAATCGGATAAAGCCGCTCCGATCAGAGATATTTGGAATTTCTTGAATGAAAATCTTGCTACAGATAATGAACCACACGAAAATCTAACGATCGACGAGCAACTATTTCCGTACAAGGGTTAACAAAGTTCACACAATTTATTCCATCGAAGCCAGCTAAATTAGGATAGAAAGTATGGTGGGCATGCGATGCAAAAACCAAATATCCATTGCAAGGCATTTTGTACACTGGCAAAAAATGAGGTCGCAGCGAAAAGTGAATCAAGGCGAGAACGTGCTCTTGAAACTGTCGCAGCGATATGGACACAGCGGCAGAACAATAATCGCCGACAATTTCTTTACTACATTGGAGGGTGCTAAACGGCTGTCTGCGATCGGTCTTGCATTCGTCGGTACCATTCGATCGAACAAAAAAATGTTTGCCTGAAGAAATGAAAAATAAAACCGTCTCGCCCACTACTTTCAGAGACTATTCGGTTTTCATGACAATCTCGTGTCACTTTACAGCTATGTTCCAAAGAAGAACAAAGCAGTGAAATTTGATTTCAACCATGCACTATACAAAGAATTGTGTTGGAGAAGCACAAAAACCCGAAGCGATTGTATTTTATAATTCGACAAAGGCAGGTGTTGATAGCATGGATCAGATGGTGACACATTATTCCACAAAACGACCAACGAAAAGATGGACATTCGCTTTTTTTTTGCAACATACTTGATTGCAACGAAAGCCCTCAAACGTCCTCAGTCCTCGAAAAACCTAAAAGGTCAAAATGGGAAAAAATGTTAAGAAATTCAAGTACGAAGAGTGTTTTTTGTATGCGCACTCGGAGCTCTCGACTCGAACACTTTGAATCTGCCTAAATACGGTATAATTGTGCTAAGTACTGCCGTAAGCTAATTTCGAAAAATGAAAGCACTCCAACGAAGACGTGTTCGTACGCATACGAAAACGTATGAATACGCCTACACACATATGTCTCCCCTTTTCGAGTATTAAGTGTGTGTGCATGAGTGGCTTCCGTTTCCGGCTGCCTTTGAAAGGTGACTAAAAGGATAAAGAAAATACTGAAATGAGAAAAGACACAAAGGCCTACAATGTGGTCCTTTTTTGGTACGAAAAGTTTCTCTGCTTTGCGGCTTTATGAAGAAAATGCAACGGAAATTTGTAGTGGAAAAGATGCTTAATGGAAATATTCTTTCCAATAGCATTGCAAATATTCCCTAATATCCGATTCAAAAAAAGAAAGAAAAAAATACGAAATATTTTATGGACTTTATTTCAATATATCTATACCAAAGTATATACATACATACTTATGACCGACTGTATACATATTTAACCCTCCTTTGTGCGGACGGGCCTGGCCAGGCATATTTCATTTTGACACGTTAATTAAATATGGTTCTAATTAAGCTTCTCGGTAGCTTCCTAAAATTTTATTGTCTATCGAATAGGACTATTTTCATTTTGATTAATGCCCTTGAACAGGACGAAAAAAGGAAACTAAAATATTACACCTTAGTTTATGCGGATGGTGCCTGGCCAGAACCCTGTGTATGGTCAAATGGTCAAAATCGTCCTTACGTAATTAATGGACAGCCCCTAACCGAATACAAAAATCAGAATTAAAAAATATGTATTCCAACGGATTATATACGCGTCTAAAAATAGCATATGTGTCCATACAAATACATATAAGTATATGAGGGTCTGGCCAGGCACCATCCGCATAAAGTAAGTGTAGCAAACTGTCCGCACAGAGGAGGGTTCATAAGCAGGGAAACCACAAATATTGTAATTGAGCCCTACAGATATACATGTCAATATTTTGAAATGTTTCCGTTGATGGAGGTCCGTTAGTTTCATGACAGCACGCCTATTTATAACCACCTTCAGAAGGGTTTTATGGATTTTTACGAATTATGCAAAAACTGGAACTAAATAAGTTATTATTATAAATTATTTTACTTTTTCTGAAATATTGTCGTGCATACTTTTAAGGCTCAATTCAAATAATTTTGTTTGCCTTTTTAAGAAAGTGGATCGTTTTGTTCGACAAAAAAAGATGATGATTCCACTGGTAAAATAAGATACTATGAATGCACACTTAACCATAGGTCAAACAGACTTTTTCCCTGTGCTTTTTCAACATTAAGTCCATCTTAAACACGCCTAGAAGAATGGTAAAAATGTTTACCGTAAAAAGTAATCAATGTAGCGTGACATAAAATTTTTTTTGCCATCATCAATGAGAAAGTAACCGCAATAAAATGAAATCCATTCAAGCGTCTAATTTATGGAAGTAGGTATCGAACTTTTTGCTCGAAAATCCTCACAGATATATATTTTTTTTTTTGCTTGAATTTTATTTCCAAGCACTTGAAGCGACAAAATTAAATTATTCTCTAAATGATTGGGAAAAGGAAAAAATTGTGCTCCACTTTTTGAGATCGCATTACTTTCCGACATAAGCTCAAAAGCCCTCATGCTAAAGTAAGATTGTCGAACGGAATGAGTGTCGCACAAATCAAATGCATCCCTGGAAAGGCACAACATGCCATTTTTCTCGAAATATACTTAATGACGATATGCGAACACCAGCATCAACATTGCGACCACAATTTTCTACTGTGCTCTGTGAGGCATAGGAGGCCAATGCTGCGCACCACCCCCAAACAACACCCTCGCGTACTGAAGACTGATTGCGAATCGTCGGTCGGTTTTTCCATTTTCGTTCAACGGGGATGCTTTTCCTCTGGTGGGCTTCTTTTTCATTTTGGAAACAGTATCTAACGGCTTAGAATTTGCATTTCAAATTCTTTTTTGCATATCAAGCTTGACAAATAAAAAGTATAGAATTGATACGACAGGTAGTATAGTTTTAATAATATTGCGTATCGGCTCACATTTGTAAGTGAAAAATATCAATATTATGACGATTTCGTATACATTTTTTTTTCGGTGTACTTCCCTGCAGTAATTATCACTAGTGACTGATTCAATCTGTCACTAGTTCCTCCGTCATCGTCACTAGTGACCAACTGTACCCGTGCCAATGTATTCTCCTATGGACATTTTGTATGAGCATATGTTCGGGCGGACACCAGTTGACGATTGAACTGGTGATGCTGTAGAGGCAGCTCATTAGCTATATTACCTAAATAGAAAGCGCCGCGCACGGGGCTCAGATGGCTCAGTGTGAAGAGTCTGGCCTAGCGACCTGGAGACCCGTGTTCGAATCTCGCTCAGGCGGGTGCCAATTTTTTTTTTTTTTTTAAGTGGATAATATTATAGGTGTCTAACAGGTTTAAAAAAATTTTTTTTTGCGAAAAAATTGGAAAAAGGAAGTTATTGAAAATATAATTCATGAGAATTTTCGCACGAACTGTGAAAGCATTCACGAGAATTCAGAATGGAAACTTTTTTTTCTCTCTTCTCACCCATAAGAATCCATAAGAATAATCCTCCGAATTTTACAATTTTCCACTTTTTCTCGCCTGCCCTGGGATTCGAACACGAGCCTTCGGATTGATGATCGGACATGCTAGCCATTACGCTACGGAGCCTTCTGATTATCGTGCAGCTAATTCATTTAATGAATGCTCAAGAAAACTGAACTGTGGACCTCCTCGTTGACCACGTCTATAGAATGACAGTGGTGACGCTGGGGTCAATTTGCCCCGCATTTACTGCAGGGTTATGACCGACTGTATACATATTTAACCCTCCTTTGTGCGGACGGGCCTGGCCAGGCATATTTCATTTTGACACGTTAATTAAATATGGTTCTAATTAAGCTTCTCGGTAGCTTCCTAAAATTTTATTGGCTATCGAATAGGACTATTTTCATTTTGATTAATGCCCTTGAACAGGACGAAAAAGGGAAACTAAAATAAGGTAAGTGTACCACGTAAGGCCCGGCTCCTCGTAAGGCCCACTTTCATTTTAACCAGCTTCTAAATATCAAATGTTTCTGTACTTGCACATGTTGAAACATGTCCTCAAGTTATTTCGTAGAAATAAAAAATTAAGACAATCGCACTATATTTGCGGCGACCACAGTCAATTGAAAATAACAGAGGCGTAAAAAAGCCATTTTTATAGTGGACGATGCTTAAAAAATAATGATCTATAGTGAAATTGTGGGTTGCTTTCTTAAAATAACAAAGTTTGTTGTATTGTGAAGATACAGAGGTATGTTTATGGTAAAAAAAATCAATAGCAAATTTTTTTTTCTTGGAAGGCCTATGAAGGCCCACCATAAAAAATTCAACAACGGTCATTAAGAAACCTTATATTGAGTTGCTCTGAGGTCAAAAGACGGCAACTATACCTTTCTTTTGCTTAAATAGCGTTTAATCTTTAATTCTTAATCAAAAACAGGTTAGTAACATTCGTTAAGTTTTTTTTTAAATAAACGAATTCTGTCTGATATTTTAATTTTTTTTTACTAGCTTTTACAATATAAATTAACATAAAAGGCTTTCAAAAGTAATGAATGCAAGTTTGGGTTCATTATCTCAAACAAGGAGTAATTGGGCCTTTTAAGGTAAACATGTTCCTCGTAAGGCGTAAGACGTTTTTTTAAATCGCATTTTAGGAGCTTTTCCGATAATGATTTTTGGTAGAATTTTTTGTTTTTCTATAGAAAATTTATCAAATAAAACAACACAAAAACAATCGGGTTTCTATCATCAATACTTTGTACTTAGTTTATGCGGATGGTGCCTGGCCAGAACCCTGTGTATTTTGTATGGGAATACATGAAATATAGCATGATTTTATCGCTTCACTCGGCTGGTTTATTACTTTTATGGACTTAACACATCCAAAGTGGTTTGTTTGTTTACCTAGCACACCTATGAACATATTCACATGTGTGTAAATGCACAATAGTGCTGCTCTATGTGTGTATTATGTTCTCTTTATTCGTAATGACGCATTATTATGCGCATCAGTTTCGCTCGAGCCGCTCAACAGATCACAGGTTATCAAAAATACACATCTTTTCGCGCCAATTTTTAGCTTACGTTTTTTTTTTTTTGTTGCGTTTCTTTGAATTTTGCATAAAAATGAGTGATGAAATCGAGTTCGTATACAATACGCGATTGCGTGCAAGAAATATAAGCACAGAATTTTATAATCGCATAACAACCGCGTTATTGAACGATATACATACTGATAATAACGATATTGAAGATAACGATCCATTTGATGATCACGACGATGATAGAGACGCCGATTATTTGCAGCCAGATGATGCTTCCGATATTGAAAATGAAATCGAAATCGAGCCAAATGAAATATTGGACAGCGATGAAGAGGAAATTATCGATGGACATGAGGAAGATGCACGTGAAATTCCGGTCGCTGATGCAACAATATTTTATGGGAAGGACGGTACCGTATGGAAAAACGAGCCCAATTTAGCGATTCGTATACGTGCACACAACATTATGCGTTTTTGGTCTGGCACGAAGAGTCAAACGTCCGTGCCAATCGAGGTATTCAAATTGTTTTACTCTACAAATATCTCATTCATAATTATCACTGAAACCAATCGATATGGACGCGATCAATTTATAAAATGGAATGCGCAAAACCCAGAGTCAAAGCGTAAAGTATGGATCGATTTAACGAGCACAGAACTCGATGCGTTTATTGGCATTCTCATTGCTGCTGGTGTGACTCATAATAATATGCAAAGCGCTTCGGTATTATGGCAATCAGATGCACTCCCTATATTTCGTGCGGCCATGTCATTCAATAGATTCAAACTATTGACACGATACATACGCTTCGATGATGGCCGAACACGAGCATTTCGTGCGCAATCGGATAAAGCCGCTCCGATCAGAGATATTTGGAATTTCTTGAATGAAAATCTTGCTAAGAATTATGAACCACACGAAAATGTAACGATCGACGAGCAACTATTTCCGTACAGGGGTAAAACAAAGTTCACACAATTTATTCCATCGAAGCCAGCTAAATACGGTGTGAAAGTATGGTGGGCATGCGATGCAAAAACCAAATATCCATTGCAAGGCATTTTGTACACTGGCAAAAATGAGGGGGCGCAGCGAAAAGTGAATCAAGGCGAGAACGTGCTCTTGAAACTGTCGCAGCGATATGGACACAGCGGCAGAACAATAATCGCCGACAATTTCTTTACTACATTGGAGGGTGCTAAACGGCTGTCTGCGATCGGTCTTGCATTCGTCGGTACCATTCGATCGAACAAAAAATGTTTGCCTGAAGAAATGAAAAAAAAACCGTCTCGCCCACTACTTTCGACACTATTCGGTTTTCATGACAATCTCGTGTCACTTTACAGCTATGTTCCAAAGAAGAACAAAGCAGTGAATTTGATTTCAACCATGCACTATACAAAGAATTGTGTTGGAGAAGCACAAATACCCGAAGCGATTGTATTTTATAATTCGACAAAGGCAGGTGTTGATAGCATGGATCAGATGGTGACACATTATTCCACAAAACGACCAACGAAAAGATGGACATTCGCTTTTTTTTTGCAACATACTTGATGTAATGGGTCTCGCTGCCTTTACTGTTTGCAAAGAAATTGACCATATCAATAAAAAAGATGCACGGCGTATATTTCTATACAATTTATCGAAATCTTTGGTAATGCCCAACGTCGAAAATCGTATGAATAATGCTAACATTCTCAAACACCCATCGTGTCGTCGTGCATTCGAGTCATTTATCGGCCGTCCACTAGGCATTCCAAACCAAATGATAGCATCGACATCAAAAGGACCCGATACACTCAAAGGAAGAAAAGACTGCCGTATTTGTTCACAAACAGGCGACAAGTTACGCCGTAAAACTCGATTTTTTTGTTCAAAATGCTTCCATCCGGTATGCCAACAACATTCAAAATTTGATTATATATGTTTCAATTGCGTTCCACAACCACCAGAGTAATCAATTGTACAAAAAATCCATTGAAAACGCTCACAAATCCAACACATATGGTCAAAATAAAGTAAAAAAAAATATACATGAGAACAATGTGTTTTATTCCAAACTTCGAAGTCGGATTTTTGTTTTTTTTTTTTTCTTGTTTAGGTTGCTTATGAAATGCCATAACCGAATACAAAAATCAGAATTAAAAAATATGTATTCCAACGGATTATATACGCGTCTAAAAATAGCATATGTGTCCATACAAATACACATAAGTATATGAGGGTCTGGCCAGGCACCATCCGCATAAAGTAAGTGTAGCAAACTGTCCGCACAGAGGAGGGTTAATAAGCAGGGAAACCACAAATATTGTAATTGAGCCCTAAAAATATACATGTCAATATTTTGAAATGTTTCCGTTGATGGAGGTCCTTTAGTTTCATGACAGCACGCCTATTTATAACCACCTTCAGAAGGGTTTTATGGATTTTTACGAATTATGCAAAAACTGGAACTAAATAAGTTATTATTATAAATTATTTTACTTTTTCTGAAATATTGTCGTGCATACTTTTAAGGCTCAATTCAAATAACTTTGTTTGCCTTTTTAAGAAAGTGGATCGTTTTGTTCGACAAAAAAAGATGATGATTCCACTGGTAAAATAAGATACTATGAATGCACACTTAACCATAGGTCAAACAGACTTTTTCCCTGCGCTTTTTCAACATTAAGTCCATCTTAAACACGCCTAGAAGTATGGTAAAAATGTTTACCGTAAAAAGAAATCAATGTAGCGTGACATAAAATTTTTTTTGCCGTCATCAATGAGAAAGTAACCGCAATAAAATGAAATCCATTCAAGCGTCTAATTTATGGAAGTAGGTATCGAACTTTTTGCTCGAAAATCCTCACAGATATATATTTTTTTTTTTTGCTTGAATTTTATTTCCAAGCACTTGAAGCGACAAAATTAAATTATTCTCTAAATGATTGGGAAAAGGAAAAAATTGTGCTCCACTTTTTGAGATCGCATTACTTTCCGACATAAGCTCAAAAGCCCTCATGCTAAAGTAAGATTGTCGAACGGAATGAGTGCCGCACAAATCAAATGCATCCCTGGAAAGGCACAACATGCCATTTTTCTCGAAATATACTTAATGACGATATGCGAACACCAGCATCAACATTGCGACCACAATTTTCTACTGTGCTCTGTGAGGCATAGGAGGCCAATGCTGCGCACCACCCCCAAACAACACCCTCGCGTACTGAAGACTGATTGCGAATCGTCGGTCGGTTTTTCCATTTTCGTTCAACGGGGATGCTTTTCCTCTGGTGGGCTTCTTTTTCATTTTGGAAACAGTATCTAACGGCTTAGAATTTGCATTTCAAATTCTTTTTTGCATATTCAAGCATCTGAAATTGGAAATTTTCCATTATGCAGGGTGATTTGACATTAAAATAGTTCTGTTCAAGTTACTTTCGAAAATTTATAAAATTTTTATCGAATTCCAATTTACACTGCATTTACATTTGCACTTGAAGGTATAATAATTATTTGTCATCAACAGGACTCGGATATATATGCATTTATAAATTTAAAGCATACTTTATGGAGTAAAAATTTTGTTCAACTCACATAAATTTAAGATTCAAATAGATTTTTAACTTCAATAAGAATTTTTATGAAGGTAGAAAAGCCGTTTGAAGTTCAACTTCACTAGACTTATTCGCAAAATGTTGGTAAGAAAAGTTTTTTCCCCATAAAGTATGCTTTAAATTTATAAATGCATATATATCCGAGCCCTGGTCATCAACAGGGCTCGGATTTTGTTGACTTTTACAAATTTAAAGCATACTTTATGGGGCAAAAATATTTTCGTACCGCCATTTTGCGAATAAGTTAAGCGAAGTTGAACTTCAAATCGCTTTTTTAACATCAAAAAAATTCATATTGAAGTTAAAAATCGATTTGCGTCCCCAACTTTATGTGAGTTGAACAAAATTTGTGCTCCATAAAGTAATTATAAAAGTCAATAAAATCCGAGCCCTAGTCATCAATGAAGCTTAGGTAACGCTTTGCCGAGACGCAAAAACTATCGCTGAAGATTTGTCTAAAATTCATATATTTTCAAGAGTCGACAGAACCTCAATATAAAAAATATTCTTAGAATTTGACTGCAGAGTTTCATAATTCCACTTCTAATGTATTCAACTGACCTTTTTAACATCGGCCTGTCATTGGAGATGGACTAGTCCGCAAAACGGCTGACCATAGGTCAGTTTATTTGGGTCAATTGTCGTAATTTTGTCTGGTTTTAGAATAGTCAAATAAGGAAAAAAAAAACCAATTTCTTATATGTATTCTAAGTTGATGAAAGTGTCATTTACAGACTACCCTTAAACCAACCCATTTTTTACTGACCGCCGGCTAGCCGAATTCGATTAAGCGAACTCCCATAATATAACCGGTAGAATTTGGACCGGTAAAAGGCCAGTCCTTCTTAGGAAATTAACCGGCTGATTACTGCAGGGATGCGATTAAGTGTACCTTTCGGGATATCAAAATTTATCTTCCATGATTGCTAGAATGCTCCTTACGAGTCTGGACTCTCTTTCAGTTATAAATTTAATGAAAATCGATCGTTTAATCTCCCTTAACGCTTCTGGGCGGTGTGCTTTGAGCCATTTACAAAAGGGTTCCGTAAGCGCTACTTCGAAGGGTTCTCTTGGGAATCGTTTTACACTCCTATCCAGAGAACTCTGAATATGATTAGGCAGCAAGACAGGCTGAAAATCGTGCTCCACCTGAAAAATTCAAATTAACGTAAATCCCCGTGGAACTTAGAACCTCACAACCTATTTTTGAGAGCAATAATTTCGAAAATATCATTAGTCTTGTGTAATATATGTACTGAATTCTTTTTTTTTCGCTGACGTAAGAGTCTTATCCCCATATGATGAAGAAATAACTACTGTATCTAAGTCTCTAGTCGTAGCTTCTGTTGCAATGAGGACTCACAGCTTAAGCCGTTTAAGCTTAAAAGCTTTTTAATGCCTTTGGATTACATTCCAAAGAGATGCCCGAATGCGTGGAATATGCATGCTACTTCATCCATGCATTCAAGAGAAGGCATACTAAGATAAGCAGTAATTCCATAGAAAGGACTTAAAGTTCTAACTTCGTTTTTCCATTTAATTATTTTCAAAGAGAAAATTTGAAATATAAAATGAAATCACTTTAAAAATCCTACGCTTTGAGAGAAAACTTGAGGGTGAAAGATTCTAAGTACACAACTTGGGCCTCAATCTCTTGGGCAAGTCAGTCAAAATGACTGTGCGAAAAGCTACTTTCATCAACGAATGAATGAATAAATGAATCCCAAATCTGATTTAGTGATGACTTGCAGTTAAAAGCTCTCCTCTTAAAATCATTGAATATCTATGTAAGTTTTTTTTAGGAATGAAAACCTAATTAATGTTTCTTTACAAAATGGATTACATGAGCTGGCACATCTTTCGATTTAGCTCATCTCGTAAAACACACTTTCCCTGATGAAAGCCCGCAAACTCATGCGAAGCTTAAGAATTTTTATTGAGCTTAACGGAAACGGAAATGGAAACAGAAGATCGCCCGAGGTAAATGAAAATTTAAATTGTAAGCGACAAGAAAGCACACTACCTGTGCGCAGAGAAAGGCACACAAAAGATGACTTGAAATGGAATTTTTGCGAAGGAGGAAATTCCTCATTTCGCATGCTAGTTGCATTCCTCGATGACTTTGTGCAGCGTGATCATGTTGTTGTTGTTGCTGCTGCTGCTGCTGCTTGTTGCACTTGTGCGGAAGGCTTCGAGCGAAACGTGTCCTGAGTTCAAACGAGGCACGTCTTTTTCACGGTACGCCTTTTGAGCGTTCCCACCGTCGTTAACCCTTTATTCTCTTATTGTGCCACGCATGCAAATTACGGGGTGAGTACGTATGGATGTTTGTATGTATGGATGTGTGTGTATATGAAACTCGTCTGAATTCACAATGAGAAGCCGCGAAAGGTTATGGGAAACGAGAATTTTTGTTTATGTTTAAAGCTTAAGCTTATTAAAGGCAATAGAGCGCTGGCAACGATGCTCTGCTGCTGTGCTGCTCGTATTTGCATTCGCACTAGCCTCCTCCTGCCCCGCTTTGGACGGCGCTGTTGGAATTATGCGGACACGTTCAGCATTACTACTGCGTGCTTCGCAAAGTAACCCATCCATCCAAGCCATCCGTCCATCCATTCATTTGTTTGCTCGTTCGCTCGTTCGTTCGTTCGTCCTTCCATCCTTTCAGGCAGTCAGCCAGCAGTTATTCATTGCTGTGCTCATCCTCTGGGCGCTTGCTGCTGTTGTTGTTGCCGGGTTTTTTTTTTTTTTTGTTGTATTTTCTTTCGGTTCTGGTTTTTGTTTTGCTTCTTGCTCGTTATACTCTAAATTTGAAAGTAGCTCGTTTGCATGCTGAAAGTTCAGCAGTTTTGGCTGCTTAGCTGCTCAGCAAACCATCATCGCCTTCAACGTCATAATCATTGTGCATATAGTTAGTTGGATGGCCTGCTAGCTTCTCATCTGCAATTCCTGTGCGCCGGGTAAATTTCGTAATTTGAATAATTTTCGGCGCTGCAAAAAAGACGTTCCTCGGTCGCAGTAAGTCAGTCCCAAACGCTCTTCGTTTTTCATTTTGTATGATGATTAAACCTCAAGCGTTCTTGCCACAATTCGAACTCATTCGCTTGCTTTGACGTCGAGTTTTCTTTTTTTTTTGTTTTGGAGGCTTTCTCTGAAAAGGTGCTTCGAAAAACTTTACCCCGTCCATCATAAAGTGCTTTTGCTTTTGGCTGACTTCCATTTTCTCAGGCACGCGCGCTTCCGGAGGCAAGACTATTTTAGCTGTCAAAAGAATAGAGGATTTTTTTTTTTTGTTTTTCTTTTAAGTGTTAGTTCCTGCTAGCGCATGCAAACGTTTAGATAAGCCGGAATCAATGATTCGCATTACATTCGAGTAGTCGATAGGATTTATTTTACGTGTATTTAGTATTGAAAAAATTCATTTACATATGTAAACGTACCCAAGAGAAAAATTAGCAAAGGGGAAACATTAATGAGAGCATCAAAGATAGAAGTTTTCCATTTTCTGAAAAGGGTTCAACCTTAAGCAGGAATGTAAAATGGGGGCCGCAAAACTAGTCATGTGATGAAGAGTCTGCGAATGACTTTTGCTTAAAGAATTTATCCTTGTTTTTTGACAGGAAGAGAATTATTTCGAGGAAGTATTGTTGTCTCAAAAAGAAAAAAGGATTTTAGTGACAACTTTTGTAGCTTTTGATTTTGATAAACCTTTTTTTGGGAAAGGTAATACTTAAAGGAATACACTGTAAAAAATTATTTAATTATTAATTTCTCTTTTGTGAAAAAATTTCTCTCAGTGTACACATTTTTTTTTATTCTTAAAAATAAAAAAGGATTTTAATGATAACTTTTGTAGCTTTTGATTTTGATAAACATTTTTTTGGGAAAGAGTGGCGCGAGAACGGGAATACACGGAAAAAAATTATTTATTTATTAATTTCTCTTTTGTGAAAAAAATTATCTCAGTGTAAAATTTTTTTTTGATTCTTAAAAAGGAAAAAGGATTTTGTGACAACTTTTGAGGCTTTTGATTTTGATAAACCTTTTTTTGGGAAAGGTATTACTTAAAGGTAACGTTTTAAAAAGGAATACACTGGAAAAAATTATTTATTTATTATTTTCTCTTTTTTGAAAAAAAATTTCTCTCAGTGTAAAATTTTTTTTTGATTCCTCATCGCCATTTGTTTCATCTTTCTATCTTTTTTTAGTTTTTGATTTAATGGTTTTGAAAAAAGGCAAACTAAAAAGAATAATCATGGATATTTCAAGGGCACTGTTCAATAAGAACCTAAAAGTCACTTTTTACAGTGTTTTTAAGTATTTGGTACCTATCCAAAAACAATGAAACTTAAGAATCCCTTTCAAGGGGATTTTATCTACCATAAGCAGACGTATAGCTCTCATGGCGATCCAGGATTTGGGAAAGGGGGACGGGGGGCCCAAAACTCATTAATCATTAATTCGAAATTTTTTACTGAAAAATTAGGTAAATTCCCAAGGGGTACCGGACCCGATATCCCCCCACCACGTGGATTCGACACTGATAGCTTTTAATAAACATTTGATTCTTATGTAGGATACACACAGTCGAAACCATTGTACAATGCGTTGGATCCGCGGTTGTAATTGGATTCGAATCATACGTTCCAATGAATCCACGTCGAATCCAACTTCACTTTATTTAATGCTATTGTCCTTATTTGCGACCTTTGCCTTCGTAGATGTAAAATTGACCGAAGTTGATACAACAACGCTACAAACGTTTCACCACGTTCGATGACCATGGGTTCCAAATTCAAAAAAAATCATAACGTTTTGATTAGTATTCCTTTGACCAAGTTGCCTAAGTTGTGTTATAGGTGCGGGTTTTTTTTTGGTCGTCAAATTTGGTTTTATTCCAACCGTTGAATCAACCCGAAAATCGATCGTCCAACTTTGCTACAAACGATCCAATCTATCGTTCAATCTGGCCTGGTTATACAATGGATTGGACTGTGCTTATCCTAGATAAGACACGAGTTCAGAAAATGAGATCTCAATAGATAAAAGGCCTTACAAATAACTAATCAACTAGATTATTTAGGTTAAGTAAAGTCAAGTTTTTTCATGTCATTCAAGAGGACACTACAGAGACCTGAACGATCTTGGTTCATGTAGATTTCATGGAGTTTTAATAAAGGGTAATGATCGAATGGTTGTAGGGAAAAGAAACAGGAGGTTATGAATCTTGCTTTCTTTTTTCTCATTTCGTCCTAAATCCCCATATATTTCCATTAACATACGTAAAAGCTTATTTACGTTTTTAAAGTGTTACCCAAAGTAGCATTTTAGGAACGCTTACTGAGCGAATTCTTTCATAAAGAATAACCTCAACATTATCAGAATGATATTTGGGTGTTTCTCACGACTCAACCGAGTGTAAATGTAATTGATATCCCAATAAATAAATCTTCCACGTGGAATAGTGATTTTGATAAAGCTACGCATGCGCAGACAAAAGAAAAATATTATCCACAAGGATGCACAATTTTTCATTTCCGCAGTCTGGGAAGCAAATATTTCATTAAGTACACAAAAGCTTAGACGAGCATTTTTCATTTATTCCAACAGTAATGAAAAAACTAAAAAAAAAAATGCCATGCAGTTAATAAGACAATAACGAACCATAGCTCTGCATTAGAATGATTACGAATATATACATATTTTCATTTTTTAACCAGAGTGCACAACAGGAAGCGTGAAGCGTTATGACAACACATCTGACAATGCTCTGTCTTCGTTGTGGCTTTCGCCCTTCGAAGGTTAAGGAACATAGAGAGAACCCGTCTTCATTGTTACACACCGATGCAGATATTTGAATTTTTAATAACCAGACACGTGCCCTGACATCGTTGCATCGGTTTCCACATTTGATGTGGATTGCTTGCGCGTCGAAAGGATAATGCTTTACTTTCCCTGCTGTTGTTTCATTGTCGCATCAGTTGTGGTTTAGCAATTTAAGTAACTCAGAATGTGCGTGTGGACAACATTTTTTTTTTATGAATAACATAAAAAATATATAGAGAAATTATGGACACTCTGTTCTGGACAAGGGTTGATTCTTTTACTAGGAAATCCTATCAAATTTTCATTTTTCCAAAGTCATAATAAAATTTATTTGACAAGAACATATTTTATATGGTCCCAATGTTAGTAATACCTATTCCTTGAACTAATTAGTCGAGCCTAACAACACAATACCCGACACAGATATGTATGTTTGAACATTTTTTTATACCATGCCCAAGACCGCTACCATTAAGACAGGGTATTCTGGAGATTCCGATTGTTGTCCATATTTATTTTTATTAACACTTTTCCCACTTTTCAAATTTTAGGAAATTTTATCGGATTCTTAGATAAATATAAGCTCAATTTCCAAATTTCATTAAAATATCTCGAAAATCTCCGATTTTATGGCAGCTTTTTGATCTTTGTGGCAGACCCTAGTACTGAAGATACCCCTAAAAATGATCCGTTCCGGTCCATTCTAGAATTTGTTCTAACTCATGTCCCCGTGAACACGCATACCGAATTTCGTCAAGATAGCTCAACTCCTTCGATAAGAAAACTGTAAACAGACAGACAGACACACGGACGGAAGATGTGTCTTAATACTTAGTCTCGAAGTCAAAATTCTATCGGATTGAAAAAGTGGATGATTTGGTACGAATTGTGAAAGCAAATCTCATATTTCAAATACCAAAAACAAATCTCATAACTTTCGTCTAAATTGTGCAGTAGTTCATCTTCTCAATCCTTTCAATCTAAAGGTTTCTGAATATTCATATCTCCTTGCATAGTGTCTCCTTTGAAAAAACTTCGCGTGGCTTTCGCAAAATCCTTTCACCCTTTTAGACTGATTAAGCCTAGGAAAAATTCCTACCATAAGACTACGACAAAAAAAAAAAAAAATTAGATCAGAAAATCTTCCTAACCATTGTTTTCCAAAGGATCAAATGCATGCTGTCTGTGCATTTTCCAGTCATCACATCGTGAAACCTTAAAAATCTATTTTGCAATTTCATTTTCACGATGTCGCTGTTGTGAAAGGTTTTTAACGTCAAACGAACGAAAGGAAATGCATTTGCATGCCTAATTAGATTAAAAATTCAGAAACCATGTCCACTTCGTAGTCCGGCTTTGAATATCCAACGCAGGAACTACCCCAAGAGCAAGTAAAAGCTAGCCAACGAAAACAATGGCTTTTCTATTTCCCATTTTTTTGTCCGTGTTCTTTTTTCCCCCTCTTGCACTGTAATACTTTCACAATGATGGGATGAAACTGACAGCGACACACTGAATCTGATGCTACGAAAATGCAAAAAAAAAAAAAAAGAAAATGGTAATAGAATATTTAAAAGTGGAAAGTAAATATGCTTTTTCCGTTTGTCGTTCTCTTTATTTGATGGCAATGACAGCATTGTATGGAAAAACATAGAAATTTAAAAACTAGATTAAAAATCCTTGAAATACACTAGTCAAAAGCAGCCACTGCTGAACTCTTCGAGGACAATAGAAGTCACATACATACATAAATACATAATTTCAAATATTTCGTATGAGGAAATATTTTATTCTTAAGGGGCAAAAATAATTGCCGTACAAACCCTTTTTGGGCATACCGGTTAGGTTAAGGAGCAACAGGAACAGTCCAAAATGGGTTAATACTTATTATGTAGAGATCGTTGTGTAATTCACGTCCATACCCTGTAGGAAGAGTGGGGTCAATTGTGCCCTAGCGAGTAGTTCTCGAGTATAGAAAAAATAACTAGTACGCGAGTACTAGTCCCACACATTAATTTAATATATTTGCTGTGCGTGAGTCAGATAGGTCCTTGGCGTAGTGAAAGCCATCGATTCCTGTCGCAGGCGAAAAAATTTGGAAGAATGACATGTTTCGAAAAACTCAAATAGTTGGATTGAAAAACAAGTCGTCACCAATGCTGTCTCACAACTTTGCGCACAAATTCGCTCAACATTTTCTGCCAATTTGAATCCTTTCTTTTTTATATATTTGCTTTTTATTCCACTTAGGATTCCAATTTTTACTAATAATTTAAAAAAAAATCGGCGTTCGCTTGGCCCGGGATTTGAACCTGGGTCCTTCGGATCGCGGGGTGCACGCGCTACGCTGTGAGCTACGACAGCGCGGCCCGGTCCCCCATCTATCAACGTAGTATAGCAAATTTACTGAATTGTCCCTGTTGCTTCTACTTCTGCACTAGTTCAAACGTGACTATCGATTTTCGAATGGCACCTCAGAGTAAAAGTTTGCAGTTCAATGCATTGGCGGGGAAATTACGAGCGAGTAGTACTGTTGATTTGGGAAGTAGTCGAAGAATACTTCTGCACTAGTTCAACTTCCTAGAGGGGTTGTATATTTTTATTTATTTTTCTCATATTTCTCCGATTTTATTGAAAACGTAATTGAGAGAAAAAATCCGCTTTAAATTTCGATTTAGATAAGCTAACTAATCGAAAAAGATCTTTGTAAATGTTGAAGGCTTTCCCAGGCCCCGATTTACGCGTTGGAAAGCTGGGCTAATACCCAGAGTGGCACTGTGATTGGCGGCAATTCACATAGACATGCGAAAACATTACCCCATTTGTGCCATATTTCTTTTTTTTATTTCCTTGATAACAGATCGCCTCTCAGAGCGCAGAGAAGTAAGTCATCATAGGGCGGAAAATATTCTTTTTTTTTACCCAGAGTCAGGGACGTAGAGAAAGAGTGCTTTGGTAGTGCTGATATTGGTCACAGCGGTATATTGAACAATTATGAGACATTAACCAAAAAAAATGTTAAGAGGGGACAGAGGAAGTTTAGAGAGTTTTGGACCAAAAACCAAAAAAATCCGAAAAATTCTTGTGGGCCGATTTCGATGAAAATTTATAAGTATATAGAATAAGTTCAAAAAATTAAAAAAAAAACTGATTACGAATGCTTCTTTTTGAACCAGTTTGGAACTAGACCCTAACTAGACTAGTTGTAATCAGTGCAGTTCCATTCTCTTTGTCCGAAATAGGGGAAATCGTTTATTTCAGATCTGTTCTACAATTAGTTCGTAAAAATTTAAACATTCATATATTTTCGAACATATCATATCATACCTTGAAAATTCAATGTGGACAGGAAAAAAGAAAATTATAAAGCAAATTTAAATTTTTGGCATAAAGCCCTCAAACATCATAGCAACTAGAGAACAAGAATTTTATGTACTATGAACAAGTGCCAATGATAAAAGTTAAGTGTTCAACTATGAATATGTACAATTTATTGTATAACACAAAAGACCAATATTTATATATTTTAAAAGGACATTCTCAGACTTATCGACAAGCGTAATTTGACATTTTCTTAGGTTTTGCTAGCTGCTGAAATTGTGGTACTAACAATCGATCGTGCAGCTTTGGTTACGGCTTTCAGATTATCCATTTGCTGTTGATGCATTGACTTGGATGCATCATCGGGAAGGTAATAGAAGAGAAGCCAGAAAACGCCAGCAAGTATAAAGTTACAGGCGACAATAGCAATCAATAGCCAGAAAGCAATTCGAGAATTCCTCAAAGCAGGTCGCAGAGCACTAATCAATGCCATTCCAGAAATTCCTCCAGCAATGATTATTAGAATGGTTTTTACAAGGCCAACCTTTTGGATTGCGCAATAAAAATCAATAATTCTCCAATCCATATTATATGTAAATCAAATAATTACCGGTATTACCCACAAAATCGAAACGGGTATATATATGGCAAGCGAATATCCATAAAGACACCACAAAGCCAGCAGGGAAGGGGTGTAGTCCGCCTACAAAAAAATTAAGTCGTCTTTACATTGGCTAAAATAAACAAGATAATAACTTGCATTTTCTGTTTCCTGTCCTTCCTCGACCGGCTTCAATGTAGCTTTAAATGTTGCCCACAATCCCAACGGCAGAATATTCGAGTAAATAAAAACAGCAGACGCAGCATAAGAAACCAAACGGAATTTATAATGGAATTTTACATCATCTCTAGCCCAAACAATGTAAGCGTAAATGTTCCCGGTTATAGCAGCAGAGAAGATCTGAAATCACAAAAAAAAAACAACATTTAGGAAAATCATCACTTTAATGATGACTCACCAAGGTAATAGCTATCCAAAATGGTCCGTACAAGTCGGGATTCTTTTCAATGGTTGTTCGGAGATAGTCGCCTGGAGCGCGCCTTGGAATCATTGAGTTGGCAATGCGATCTACAACCATGAATGTGTCCACGTTGAAAAACTGGCGGTAGTATTCGATTGTTAGAAACGAAACCTTTCCACTTTTATCTGCATTGTTCCCATTTGGATCGCCTGGATTCATGTTGCCAGGCGTTCCTGGGATATCGATGAGTTCCGAAAACTTATTGGAATGAGTCGGTGAATTAACGTTGATTTCTGGCGGACTCGATGTTCCTGGAGCATTGCTAAAGTCCTTGAACTGCAGTAAATCGTCTGGACTATTCGTATTCATCATTTTGTGCTAAAACGTTCTATATGGCCAAAACTCTTGACACCATCGGTTGGAATGTTGCCAGATCGGTTTTGTAAGGTTCTGCTAGGGGCCGCTTCAGTTTCCGCTAGATTCCGCAGTCAATTCGAAAAATACAGATTTCTTCTCGCATAAAAAGTTTTATAAAAAAAATGCATGACACGATATATTTCTGCGTTAAGAGTCTTCTAGTCTTCTACTTCAATTTGATTGTTTGATTCGCATGAAAAGAACAATCAGTAATAACAACAAAATTATATCTTAGTTGTTTATACATATAAACATATCAAAGAGAACAAGTATCTAAGCCAAACGGAAAACCTTTCGCCATTGTTCAGTTCTGATACCAATTCCTCGATTTCTCTTCTTCATTATTTGAACTTGAATCAGTTCCAGTTTTTTCAGAAGGTCCTGTGCCTGTAGGGAGATTTTATTAGAACATGAATTTCTAATTCGTCCAAAAATCTGCGAATCAACCCTAAAATTCCATACCATTTTCTGCTATGATTTTTTTCCGCTGTCCAATTTAAAAATCTGCTAGATCCAGCTGAAAATCTGATGATCTGGCATCACTGATTTGAAATTTGTTTAAAAACACTTTTAAAGCTGACTGGCAGCCTTTAAGCAGCGCTGCCAGACCTCATCTTTTAAGAAAGCCAACAATTGGTAGATTTAACTAGCTATTGTTGGATATTAAGAAAAATATCAGCTTTAATTGGAAAAAATATTAACCCTGAAACAGGCCAAATTTAAATTGATAAAAACACAAGTCCAAACAGATTTTAAAACTTATTTAACATTGAGGAGCTAAAAAAAAATATCTCGCACACTCTTATTTTCCTTTATAGAGCAGTCAGTTGGAAGAAAAGGCTTTTAAAGCCGTGGTTACACTTATGAATTCAATTGAAATCGATCTTTGGTGAAAATCAGCTATTTTGAATGTGGACCTTGAGGACCACATTCCGGTTAGAGGGTTAAATTATGCTTGGTGGCTCTCTTTGTGTAATGAAATAACGATTTTCTTTCCTTTTAGAGGAAAAAAATCGCTTTTTCAATGCGCCAATTTCTCATATTGAAAGAATTTTTCTTAAAAATCGCTCTTTATTTCAGACACTAGTGATGTCAGAGTTATTCGGTTATTTTCTTTCGAATAACCATTAATTTTAACCCATTATTTGCTATCAATTAATAGGCCTTTTACACTAGTCAATTATTGATGTCAATTCTCAATTTTTGGCGAGCAAAGTGCGGAAATTTAGAGAAAAATTTAACTTATATTGCTTGAACCTACTCGGTCAATCGTTCTGTGCACTCTTTTGTACGAATAAACACGAATGCGACTCCAAAAGGGTATAAAAATAATAATTGATGGTCAATAACACTAATTTACAGAATTTAAAACTTTCGCGAGAGCAGAGACGAAATATGGTCTTAAGACTAAATTAGGGTCGCTGATTACGAAAATGGCATCCGTTTTTTTCCCCAAAGAATAGTTTTTGAGATATGGGCAAAAAAACGTGTTTTTTGGATACTTTACGAGATTTTGCCAAATAACTCCAAAACAGCTCGTCTAAATAAAATAAACTTTTATCAGCATGAAGCAAAAAACTTTCTCCTTTGCAACGATATATGATTTGTTACAATCGGTGTCTTAATTTTTGAGCTATAGGCATTTGAACTTGAAAAAAGTTGACTTTTTTGGGTTTTTTTTGAATTTTCAAAATTTCATTTTCATTTTTAAGTCCAAAAAAATTTTTTTTAATTTTTTTCGGTAACTTAAAATGATAAACATATATTTAACGTATATAGTAAACAAAATTTCTTCGAAATCGGTTGGAAAATAAAGAAGTTATAAGAGATTTTCGGTAGTTAAAATAATCGATAATTCAAATAATAGAGCATTCAAAAATCGATCACTTGAATAATGTGTAGTTCAAATACTAATCATAATCAAAAATTGATCAATTTAAATAATCGATCATGCTTAAATAATCGTAGTTCAAATACATAATCAATAACTCAAACAATCGATAATTTAAATAATCGGTCGCTTAAATAATCGATAATTAAAACACAATCGATTATTTAAATGATAGATTATTCAAATAATCGATATTCAAATAAGTAATCGATAACTTCAATAATCGAAAGCGGTCATTTTTAGGAATCTATCCATTTCGAAAAAATCTCCGTCACCGCTAGCAATTAATATAATTTCCAAAAATTGGAAAAATGGAAGTGCAAAAGAATTATGTGTTAATTATTCTACAGCATTGCTATCGAAAATAATTGTTTTAAATAAGTAGTTTTTACATATTCTTTTCCAAAAGGCCCTTCAATAGATTAATTGTTCCGACCCTGTTTTTGTTCGTAGCGAACATAAAGAGATTTAAATCAATAGAATAAAAAAGAAATTCTTTAAGCTAATCTACTTAAGAGTAACAAGAGACCAAATCGATAGACTTTATGTCAGTAAGCTAAGTAAGCTCGTGGGCTGAGGAACGTTTTTCGCTCGATTTACTTTCAATCAAAAAATTTTAAAACAATGTCCGTTGTGTTATTTTTCGTATTAATTACTTTATTAATATATTTTATAAAATCAAAATATAAAATATATTTACTCGGCCATCGCTTGGCCGGTCCGTGGGCAGTTCCGTTCGTGGGCAATGTACAAGTCATAACAAAACTCGATCCGGAATGTAATTGAAAGAGAAATTAATATCGAAATTTATTATTTTGCAAGAAGAATTTTTTATTTTTAGATCTCTTCCTTTTTGTCACGAGCAATCGCTCGAAATATCAGCAAACATATCGCTTGTGGTTGGGTCCAATGCTTTGGGTGTTTCTTCATAGCCCCGAAGAAACTCGAGATGCCTTAAACGATTCCAGCTTGGTGCGTGCAGATACATTCCAGCAATTGAATGTACTGCTAGGAAACGGACTGATACTTAGCGAAGGTAGAGTACTGTCAATTCTCAATTTAGAAAAGGTCATGAGATATCAATAAGACTGATTGAAAGCTGGAAGAGGGCATTTGTACTAAGAAAAGAAATTTTTTTTTTTTTTGGTATATTTAAATTTTTTATTTAACTTTGATGATTGCATTGACTCTCCTTGAAATCGGGTTAATCTTAAACAATATTAAATAATATTTTGTGCCCTACATTTGAAAGCTTCAAATTTTGGGACTAACGATAATGATCGGCTGTAAAACAATTTCGATAAGAAATCAAAAATTGCACCTGCCAAGATTAAGAGTTCTTAACGTACTAAGCGAACTTTTGTTAAATCTTTTGTAAATTCGATGCCTTTTTAAAGGAAAACACTGGCATACACATCGCGCTGCTTTGGGTCCAGCTTTCCATCCAACTGTACTGAATGGATTTGCACCGACCATAGGCCAACATGCTGACATTTTAATTGAAAAAATCATTGAGAACATTCAAAGTACAATTGAGGCTAGTGAATATCTTTTTCCCTGTTTATTGGATGTCATCATCGGTAAAAGAAAATGAAATTTTCGAAACCATGAATGCCATATAAATAATTCGAATTCCTAGACACTTCGATGGGCATTAATTTGAAAGTACAACGTGATCCTGCCGGCATATATACGAATGCCGTTCATAAGTTCTGAAAACTTACCTTTTTTTTTGTTCTTTAAATCAATAAAATTATGATTTACAGCACCAATAAATTGATCTTCAAACGCATGGTAAATCCTTTACTCCTATCGGATTTCGTTTACAATCGAACCAAAGACTACCATGACCTACAGAAGTCGCTTGCTATCATACACAATCTGGTGGATTCGGTTATTGAAAAACGTGCAGCAGCTCTAAAAGAGAACCTAAAGGATCAACCTCAACTCGATAGGCAACAGCGAACGTTATTAACGATTTTATTGACAACGGAAATCGATGGACGGCCATTAACATTTCAGGAAATACGTGACGAGGTGAACACTTTCCTTTTCGCGGTATGTGAACACTTTAAGCTTTATTTCAGCTTTAGTAAAAAAAAAAAAACAAAAAAAAAATGGAATTTTTACAGGGTGTCGATACGACAACGGCCGCCATGAGTTTCATACTCCATTCACTTGCGAAGTATTCTGCCGAACAAAATCTCATATTCGAAGAGATACAGAAAATATCCTCAGCAAAAACCGATTTAACTGTCTCCCAAATTAATTCTTTCGATTATCTTGATATGTTCATAAAGGAGTGCTTACGATTTTATACAATCGTGCCAATGACAGGTCGCCAAACGACGAAATCCACCAAGATCGGCAATATCGAATATTGTGCTGGTGTGACTCTGTGGATAAATATGTATGGTTTGGCACATGATGAGCAACTTTTTGATCATCCGAATGAGTTTCGACCCTTGCGGTTTTCCGATAGCAACGCTATTAAATCGTTCAGCTATTTGCCCTTTTCTGGTGGCCCTCATGTCTGCATTGGACGGAAGTATGCCTTGTTGATTATGAAAATTTTAACAATAAAACTTGTGCAAAATTTCGAAATATCACTCAACGATCCCGACGAGAAGTTAATTTTGAAATCCGAAATGGTTCTTAAATCATTGAATGGAGTCAATTTAAAATTCAAATTGAGAGAATAGTTTCAATGGGGTCTCTACATTTTCATTTCCTTAAATATGCACGGCTGCCAGTTTAGGGGAATCCCCCCAAAATAAGTTAAAAGACATTTGTGATTTTTAGTGGAGTCTTAGGGCAGAAAAGTATGCCTTGTTTTGAAAAATTCAAGGGATTATTCCCCTAAAAGCTAGCAACAGTTTAAATATGTATTCGAATTCTTGTTTCTTTTCTCTGACAAAAAAAACAAAAACAAAAAACTCTGGATGTTTAGTAATTTCCTTCATGGAAGTTGGCTTATTTAAATCTATAATTTAAAATTTAAATAAATTTTGTAGGTACAAATAAATTGTTCCATTTTTATCTAATATACTTTTATTGTTTTCTTCTGTATTTTCTGTGGTTAAATTTTGTTTTTTCAGTTTTAATTCAATATTTAAAATTTTTAAAGCATTAAAAAACTAAAAGTCGAATTGAACGAAAAAGCCTTAAATAATTATTTGCATAAAAGAAAATGGTATATTTTTAAAAGTGCCCCTTTGGGACGTGCCTTCCCTTACTGACATGTGTCTATCATATTTTAAGAAACTCCTTTACAATCTTAGCATGTTTTTGGATAGGAATCAAACTTATTTTCATCAAATTTTGGAAGAAAGAAATGAATAATTTTAACGTTTTATATATAGTCGAAACTCTATAACAAATTTCAAGGGACCGGGGCAAAATTCTTTTCAGAGCGAATTCGCTATAAGAAGAAAAAAGGCACTAAAAATGTTAGGAAAAAGCCTTGAGGCCTTGAAGAAATTCGGTATAGAGGAGTTCCTTACAGAGAGATTTGACTGGAGTAAATTAAATTATTTTGGAAATTTAAAAAAATTATATTATTTAAAGCAACTAAATTATTGATCTCTTCTAATCTTTAAGAGGGTTGTCTCTTTCGCTAGGCCCTTTTTGGACCATTTAAAAAAAAAAAATACTCAGAGAAAACGAAAAGGTTTTTCAATTTCTCTTTTATTGTGTTCAGAATTAATGAAAATTAGAAAAAATAACACTTTTTTTAAATGTGAGCGCGGTTCAAAATGTTCTCGGCAATCAAAGTGAAGATTCCAAAAAAAGGTGTAGTGCTGGCGGCCACGATTTCTCATCTCCAAGTTGTCCGAAATGAAGAAGGAAAACGGGATTATAATCAATATAGATGTCATTTTCGAGTGAAGCTCGAAAAAAAATTTTTCAATTTTTTTCTGACAAAATGGCGACCATTGAAAAATGACATATCGATTTTGGGTATATTTTTTTGTAGTTCAGTGTAAAAAAAAAATAGTAAAAAATTTGATAAAATTATAATTGAGCTTCACCTGATAATGGTGACAATTCTGCGTCGAGTCCATTTTGTTTCATTAAAATCGGTCCAGTTGAACTGGAGAAATCATGGCAACCAGGTCAAAAGAAGTGGACTCGAGATGAATGCGTTTAAAGTTTGAAGCAACGCAGAAATTACTCATTTTTGCGCAGACCTTGCTCGACAAAGAAGGCTATATCTCCTAAGCTATTTCGAATTTCAAAAAATCCTTTGACCACGATATTCTCAAATATTCAATCTACAAAAACTGAAAAAAAATAAAATCGAAAAAAAATTTTTGTCGACTGACACAACCTCCTTAAGTAAAGTTTTGCCATTAATTCTCCTCTCTTCTACCAGACCAAGACATTACAGTCGAACTTCCCTATAATGAATTCGCACGGGACCAGAAAATCACTTCATTACATAGAAATTTAATTTTACAGAAATTATAAACACGTACACTGAAAGTGGAACGAAAAAGCTGTGCATTTGAAAATTTTTCATAATATAGAGATCTTCATTGTATAGACGTTCATTATACGGAAGTTCGGCTGAATATGGATTGGAACCCTTTAAGGTCAACTTGTGGCAGACATTAAAATTGATTCGAACATAAAAATAACAGAAAAACAATATTTCAAAATTAAAAAAAAAAAATTGTGAAGCACTTATTTGACTGTCGTGCCTGATTGATTTCGAAATTTGGCGCTTAAACTTTCACATTAATTGCAGCTACATATATATTTATGTTTCATTTGAAAATTTTTTTTCATTATATTGTATTTTTAATATGCATATTTTTTATATTTGTATATTTTTAAAAATTAATTTTGTCGTTATTTTAATACCATATGTAAGTATCAGAGACGCTAAATGTATAAAAATTTAAGATTTAAAACAATTACACAGCTATGAAAATCTTTCATTCTTAAATTCTATTTCGTTTCGTTCATTTGTGTGTGTGTGTGTGGGATACGTCAGATAATTTATTTAAAGAGATTTTCAAACTTGTTTCTTAAATTCTTAATTTTTATAACCATATAAGAGCATGCAATTACAAATTGTATTTATTTATTTTTTTTTTTTTTTTGTTTCATTCAATACATTTACATTTATGTGTTACTATAGATTTTTAAAATATTATTATTTATATATATGTTTTTGCTTTGTTTTTGTTTTAACTGTTTTCACAATGCTTTTTTTGCCTGCTGGGCTTAACACGAATTTCCTTCTTCTTTTTCGTTGAAAAATTCTAATTTGAAAAACTCCATTTTTAAACACGCAAACACTTTCGAACATTTAAAATCAACCATTTTTTTGTTGCTAGTTCTTGCAACAAATAACGTATTTATCAATCGCTTTTCTCTTTATTCGTTTACATAACTAATATTCAAAGCCAAAATAAAACGCAAATTGCTAAAGCTTTTAATGAAAAATGTTTTTTTTTTACTCTTGAAGTAACAAATTCTAATTCGGCAACAATATATGTATGCTGGCGCTGAGAGACGACGTCTTTATGAAATGAATGTATTCGAAGGAAAATGTATGAAACGTGAAATAGTTGCTCCTAAGTTTAAGTATCGGTATAACAACATTTGTCTTGCAAAATCGCCTTACATCGTTGAGATCCAAGAGTAACCAAGCTTAAATTCGACGAAACTTTTCCCTAAATTGTTAAATTCAACACAAAAAATTTTAATTCAAGCAGTCCATTGGCTTCGTACTTGTTCAAAAAATATTCGAAATTGGATTTTGATTCAAAAATAGTAAGATCATTTAAAAAAAAAAAACAGTCAAAAAACATCAATCGCGCCATTTCATCCATTTTCTTCTAAATAATTTTGTTTGTACTAAACAAACTTTTTAGGATCCTTATTGGAGTTTCGTATGGAAACCTCATACATGAAAACTGTATTCAAAATGCAAATTCAGAGAGATCCAAAACTACATTAGGATCATTTTGTGTCTTGACTAAATTAGTTTGACTAAAATAAAATTTGTGTCTTAGCTCCGAAATGCATGATTTTGATACATTTTTGGGAAATCATAAAAGGAGTTGCCCTAGGGCTTTGAAATTTTGCATGGACGTTCCTTTGTGAATTTCTAAGAGATTCCCAAAAAAATTTTCGAAATCCAACCACCCCAACCCCCTCAAACAGAACCCGGGTTTTGCCAAAATCCACAACTTTGAACCCACGGTCCTCAAATTCGGAACATAGGTTACTGTTGTTCCCCAAAGTTGGAAAAGTTTAATTTCGTAACGCTGCCACGCCTACTTTTTGTGCTACGCCCACTCAAACGTATTTTCACGTTCGCGTCTTAAGTCTTTGCTCTTTATCTCTCGCTTATTTTAATAGAACTGTCTGCGCAAAGACTTCAGTCGCGAACTTGACAACGACTTTGTCGCTCTGACAGCAAACGTTTTTCGTGTTAGTAAGTATGTATATTCCCCAACTGAATAAAAAATTTCAACAGCTCCGCTTATGAGGAGGGTAAAACATGTGCTTGCTCCCGGACTATATAGGTATTAAAAACTCTACATTATGAAACAAAAAAACTCTTCTTCATTCTTTCTTTTTACTGAAAGATTTCAGTCAGGAACAAGAGAAGTTTGTTTTCATTTGTCAAAATATTATTCTCACCTTATAGAATTTAATATATTATATGCTAGAGTGAAATGGTATAGTCTAACGTTAATTATCCTTCAAGCGAACTGAATTGATTGCGCCAACATACGAGCTCACATTCAAGATATAAATATACATACATAAATAACAATATTACATCATTTCAAATCCATACAGAATAGTGCAGGCAACTTTTGAAATAGACAAATTCAACATTTTTATTAAAATGAAAAACATTTAAAGTAGTTTACAATTTATAAAAATTAAAAAAAAAAAAAATTAAAAAACTTAGATTAAAACTATCAGTAATAAATGAAAACACGCTAGCGAAAAATATTAAAAGAAAAAATTAAACAAATTTAAACAAAATAATGTACTTCGAAATGAATTTTTCATATATTATATTTTTTAAATACACATAATATCAACAAGTTTCGAAAAAGTAGGTTTTTTTCATTTTTCTCTTTTTCCCAAAAATATAATAAATAAATTTATAGATATTTCATAAAAAGCGCATTGGTTTGAACATAAGAAAATTTTGAAATAAAAATCGTTTAAGTTATTATAAATTGGTTTCGAAAACCCAGTTAAACCTAATACGTATCTACAACTTACTGAAGGACATAGAATTTCTTATTTAATGACAAATATTTGAAATTTGATAGAAAATATTATTCAAGTAAGCATATATAGAGAAATTATTTTTCGAATTATTCGTAATTGTTAATTAAAAATAAACAAAGAAAAAAATAAGAAGTACTTAGTTGTTTATGTTAACTTATGGATGAAGTGTAAAAGTATTCATTACGAAAAATTAATAATTGATAAACATAATTAAATATACTACAAACTAACGTGCTAATGCATACGAATCACAATCAACGCTTTTTTGTATTAAAATGTATTTTCTTCATTTAATATTTGAAAAATTTAAGAACAGTTTTAAAATTAATTCTTTTTTTCAGCAATTCATCTTTGAAATTAATTCAATTGGCGATTGTTTCGTTGAGTTGTATTGTTCAAAAAAAAAAAAAAAAAGCTACGTTTCTCATTATTATTCTTTTCACTAAAATTTCAAAGCCCTTTATTTCAGAAGTTCGGTAACAAATATAAAAAAAGAATAAATTTTATTACTTCAAAATCATACCGTCGAATTCAATTCAATTTTTAGAATAAAATCTGATCTTTTTTATACTGAGAAATCTCAGTTCTGATTTCATCTACCAAAAGAAAGGGCTTTCTGGCATCAAAGAATTACATCCAATTAAAATATAAAATTTGAGATACTGTTCACTTAGATAATAGAGTTTTTTCTTCTTCATTTTTTATATTAATAAATAGAAACATAACAGCAAAACTAAAATGTTTTATGAATTATGGAGTGAACGACACAAACAACACACAAGCTACGTGTAAAAAACAACATTTGAATCGCAAAATATGGAAATTTTCAACTCTTTTTTTTTTTTTTTTGTAACTTAAAGGGAAAAAATTTTAAGAAAAAAGAAAGATTCAATTAAAAATAAATTGAATTAAAAAAAAAAAATGAGTGTTTATCTTTATCTTTTGCTTTCGTTTTTGTTCATTTTCAAGCTAAAAGATCTTTAGGTCTTTAGTTTTAAAAATTCAATTGTCATGTTTTACGCGGCGGTGTCGCAGGCGTCGCATATTTTTTTTGCTTCATGTCTTTGGGAATGTTTTCGTAGGCTGAAAAATGATGGGAGTGAACAATTTGAGTAGACCGGGTCTTGCAGAGACCTGCTTACCTGTGTGCGGCTGCTGTGCACCTGCGACAGCAGCGGCTGAATTAATTGTGTTTATTGTTGTTTCGTTGTTCTTTAATGTCGTTGTATCGTTCCCATGATGCTGGTGCTGATGTTGATGATGTTGCTGATGTTGATGATGTTGTTGGTGAGAATGGGCATGTAGATGTGGATGCTGATGTTGATTTGAATGTTGTTGAAAGCGTTGTGTTGCTGCTGCTGCTGCTGTTGCTGTTGTTCCTACCGAAGAGTTTTGTATTAATGACACTGCTGACGGCCCGGTTGTTGGTGTTGTCGGCGGTAATGGGGCTTGCATTTTAGTTGTTGGTTTATTATTTGAATTTTGATTTGATTTATCAGCGATAACTGTTGTTGCAACGCCGGTATAAGCATTCCCACCAGTTGGTGTTGGTGTTCCTAATAGATTTTTATTACTTGCTAAACTTAAACTAGAAGTTGTTGGTGGAAGTGGAGATCTTTGTGAGTCGCTACCGATTTCACCGGTGTATCTAAAACGAGGACGAAAATTTACGATTATTCATTGAAATGAACTCTACTTTTCTTTTAATTTCTGTGCTCATCATTGAGAGTGACTATCACAAATTTTAGTCCCAGACATACAGAAACCCATTTTTACTGCCCTTAAATACCTAGGATGGCCCGTGAAATTTTGACTTGGTAATACAATTTTTCTACTTACTTGATATTCGTATATTCACGTCCGACTTGCAAACTCTGCTCTTCGGCACGTTTACGTTGTATCAATGTTTGTATATAATGCTGTACAGCATAGTATACGAATTTGTATTGTGCTTCAGTTTGTACTAAACCAGAACGTTGGGAGCGTACCATTTGAATTGTGCGTTGTATATCAATTTCGGTATCCAAACCTTTAATCGGAAATTCAAGAAATAAAAAAATAAATCAAAAATTTTTAATTATTACATAATTATAATTAACGATGAATTATCGTTGAGCAATATTAAATTTATTGCATGAAATACTCACCGTATCTATCTATTTGATCTAGGATCATATCAATCACAATAAACGTGCCCGTTCGCCCAATGCCGGCTGAACAATGAACACAAATCGGACCCTGCGATAAAGATCAATGACCTCACATTCGTTAATATGGCGCAAATATGATAAATACAGCGGGAATATTGTGCTTACCGGCTTTTCACCTGCTTGAGTCAACTGACCCTGTTTGCTGTTGACATCCTGCAGGAAATTAAGAACGCAACCAGGATCCGTCGGTACACCATGATCGGGCCAAACTTGAAAATGATAATGATAGATACGGCGTTCGGATTTGTCGCGCCACGATAGCAGGAATTCACGCAGAGTATAATCATTTGTGGAATTCTCTGAGATGCATTGGATTTTAGCATGACCGAATTGTTTGCATTGTCCCTCATCCGGCCAGTATTTGGCACACTTGGGTTTACCGCGCTCGAACTCCTTGGTTGTCATAACGATCACACGTGTATTCTCCTGCCAAATCATATTCCAAAAGTCCGTGATCGTATTGAGCAAACAGCCTTGTGTCGCAATATACGTCTTGAACATATCACGTTCCGTTGACATTTCATTGCTATTCTTTTTCAGTAGCCCACTGCCCGATGTGTTGTTACTTCGGCCGCTGGACGATACCGATTCGCTGCGTTTGTGTTTGTTCAATGTATCCGAATTTTTGCGATTGCATGTGGCACAATTGCTATAGGGCAATGTAGCCGATTTGACGGCGCATTCGACGCAGGTCTTCTTCAGCTGCTGGCAATTGGGGCAATTGCGTTGCATTTGCGCTGCCAGGCACGCAGGACATGATGGCACCGTTGTGTTCAGACTCTCTGACGATGAACTCATACTGTACAAATCGCCATCGGTGGGTAATCGTATGTAGTTGGCATTAATATATTCAGCGCCCGGAGCACTTCGATCGACATCAATCAGTTTTACGCGGGTGTGATCATCTGCAAAAGTAATTGGTTTTTAAGTCAATACGAAGCGTCGAGTGGGACGCGTGCAGGCGGTCGCTATATTCCGCAAAATGGGGAAAAATGCTCGAAGTGTTTTTTTTTTGTTTGTTTGTTTGTTTGTGTGCATGTGTGCATTCATTTAAATGCATTTACGTGCTGTGTCGCGATTTTTCCCCAGATGTCATTCACTCATAGGTTTTACTACTTACAAGGCAAAATATTCCGGTAACGATTTTTATTACGATTCTCTGGCTTATAGCCCTCATTACGTGAAAAAGTGTCACGACTATCTTGTTGCAATGATTCGAATTCCTCCCAGAAACCACCCTGGAAATGCATTTCAAGAATTTATTGAGCATTCTAGTATGTTAGAGTGAGAGTGAGAGTGTGTGTGTGTGTGTGGGTATGTGTTTCAAACGCAATGGAACTCACCTTAACCAACATTTCCACTCTGGCGTTAATACCGGCCGCTGTTATACGCGTAGCATTGAACGGCTGCCGGAGATGAACAACTGTGCCGCATGTCTCCACCATTGGATTGCGTTTGTAGTGTTCGATTAGTTCGGATAACGTGTTGAAGGGCTCCCCACCTCCGACATCATACTTTTTGTCCTACACAATGGAAGCGAGGAGAGGAAGGAAAGAAAAGGAAATGCTATTATCATTGTGCTTTAAAGCTGTCACGTAAGAAATCCAATAAACTGAACAATTTAGAAAGAGATATTTAAAAATATGTAAAATTTTTGTAGGCGCAGCTCAAGGTGCGGACGTTTTTTTTTTTTTTTTTTTTTTTAATTCGAGGGTAAAATAGTTTGAAATTACGTAAAAGTCTAGAAAGATTTTAGTCGGAAATAATCTCGCTTTGAAACTGGGATAAGTCTAAATTTTGAGAAAACTGAATGCGCTGCTAGTCGTGATTGAAAGCGGCTTAGTGGAACTTAAGAATTTGTTTCTAAGCGTTCTTCAAGAATGAAATGAATTTTCGGGTTTAATTTCTAGGTCCAATCCCCATGATTAAGTTCATTCGGCTAGGTGGAGGTTGTGCTCCGTCAATTCAGCACTAGCTACGCGTTCTAGGTTATTTTCCCGAGCTTTGTGGGGTAATGGAAATAAATATAAAAGGGAAGGGAAATGGGGAGCTGCTTTCAGAAATTTGAACGTCATTCCTCAAATAGAAAGCAAATTGGGGATGTTCCCGAGGAAATCGAGACGTTGGCTCAATTGGGATGCAAGATACTATGAAGAAAGTATTAAAATGATTTATAGAAGATGGAGAAGGAGGAGAAGGAGGAGAAGAAGGAGGAGAAGAAGGAGGAGAAGAAGGAGGAGAAGAAGGAGGAGAAGAAGGAGGAGAAGAAGGAGGAGAAGAAGGAGGAGAAGAAGGAGGAGAAGAAGGAGGAGAAGAAGGAGGAGAACAAGGAGGAGAACAAGGAGGAGAAGAAGGAGGAGAAGAAGGAGGAGAAGAAGGAGGAGAAGAAGGAGGAGAAGGAGGAGAAGGAGGAGAAGAAGGAGGAGAGGAAGGAGGAGAAGAAGGAGGAAGGAGAATAGGAAGAAGTGGAAGAAAAAAAAGGAAAAAAGCAAGAAAAGAAAGAAGAGGCAGAAGAGGAATAAGAGGAAGAGGAGGAATAAAAGGAACAAGAGGAAGAAGAGAAAGAAGGGGAAGAAGGGAAGAAGGAGAATATGGAGAAGGAGAAGGAGAAAAAGGAGAAGAAGGAGAAAAAGGAGAAGAAGGAGAAAAAGGAGAAGAAGGAGAAAAAGGTGGAGAACGAGGAGAAGAAGGAGAGGAAGGAGAATAGGAAGAAGTGGAAGAAAAGAAAAAAGGAAAAAAGGAAGAAAAGAAAGAAGAGGAATAAGAGGAAGAGGAGGAATAAAAGGAACAAGAGGAAGAAGAGAAAGAAGGGGAAGAAGGAGAAGATGAAGAAGGAGAAGAAGGATAAGAAGGAGAAGAAGGAAAAGAACGAGAAGAAGGAGAAGGAGAAGAAGGAGAAGAAGGAGAAGAAGGAGAAGAAGGAGAAGAAGGAGAAGAAGGAGAAGAAGGAGAAGAAGGAGAAGAAGGAGAAGAAGGAGAAGAAGGAGAAGAAGGAGAAGAAGGAGAAGAAGGAGAAGAAGGAGAAGAAGGAGAAGAAGGAGAAGAAGGAGAAGAAGGAGGAGAAGAAGGAGAAGGAGAAGAAGGAGAAGAAGGAGAAGAAGGAGAAGAAGGAGAAGAAGGAGAAGAAGGAGAAGAAGGAGAAGAAGGAGAAAAAGGAGAAGAAAGAGAAGAGGAAGAAGATGAAGAACAGGCAGAAAAGTAAGAAGAGCAAAAATATTAAGAAGATGGAGAATAGAAAGAAAATAAATTAATGTAAGAAGAGAAAATAGAGGGAAAAAACACACTACTTAAAATGAGCATAATTGATCTTTTAAGTCTTTTTTAGAAGAGCAAGAGGAACTACCTTAAAATTAAGTGCCTTCTAAGGCAGATCGTACATGTTATGTACGGAGGCTAGCACAAAACGAAAAACATTTTCTAGTATTTTTAGACATGAAATTGGCAGCACAGCAAATACTCGAATATTAAAATTTTATTGCTGCTATTACTTTTTTCATATTGAATCTAAAATAAATAACAAACTCAAGGTCAGGAAATAAGGAAAAGTATTTTTGTTTTTGTTTGCCTACATACTACTGATAGGGGTACTATGTATAAGCAACTGGTCATGTAAATATATCTCTCTCCAGCATGTGGATCGATTTTTGTAAAAGCGAAGAAAATGTTTCGAAAATAATCCAATATATATATTTTTTTTAAATTTCGTTCGTGAGTTTGTGCGATTGTGTGTGTGCAACTGTAGTACCTACTTAAACATATTGTTCAGTGTCAGTTAAAATGACGCACTCACCTGCCACCGAATCATGACATGCGTTACTTTGTCATCCGTCCGTACCGAAAGCACAAAATCACCAGGTTTACTTTGAGATTCACGCACAAGAAATGAACCATTCTTTCCCCGCTCCAATATCAATTTTTCAGCTTCTTTGCCCGAAAGATTTCCATGAAACCATCTGAAGATATGCAAAGGAAAAAAAAGAAAATTTTTATTTTTTTTTTAATAAAAATTGAATTATTTTAAGTATTGAAATTTTAAATTAATTTTAAAATAAAAACTCTGCTTACACTGAGAGGAGAAAAAAAACAATACCAAAAATTTCTAAGCCATAACAAATTTTGTGAAAATTTTTGTAATATTTCCTATGAATTTCAACCGAATAGCAAAACAGTGGTCGAACCCAGCTTTTCTGACAACCCGACCGACTTGCTCGCTTGCAGTGTGATTACGTACTGCTTTGCCTTAAAAAGTGCAAATGCGCACATCGGAAAAGTTGAAAGCGAAGCTCATACACATTCGCTAATGGCTATATACCTACAAACGCATCTGTATGTATTGCATTTGCGAAGCTTACTGATTACTCGCACATAGTGCAAGCACACTAGAAATGGCTAAAATCGTCGAAACAACGAAAATTTTATTGTTTCATTTCGATTGCAATTGCCGAGCCGAGCAGAGTCGCCGGAATTGCATTGAGCATTTCCAGTACGAACCGATTTATCCGCCGTATTTAGTCGTGCTCGTAAGCCCACTTGCAGCGGCAATGTTTTTTGTCTTTATTTTGTTACCCTCGTTACATAAATATTTGTTTGTAAATGGGTAGTTTTGGCATTGTATATGTTCTGTGTTTTTATACCCGACACACTCTGTGGTGAGGGTATATTGCGTTTGTGTGGTTGTGTGTAACACCCAGAACCAGTCGAGATAGACCATACAAAATGTATATAGAAATGATCAGCGTCACCAGGAGATTCGGTTTAGACATGTCCGTCCGTCTGTCCGTCTGTCTGTCTGTATACAGTTATCTTATCGAAGGAGTTGGGCTATTTTGACAAAATTTGGTATGCGTGCTCACGGCTACATGAGTAAGAACAAGTTCTAGAATGGACCCGATCGGACCAATTTTAGGGGTACCTCCAGTACTAGGGCCTGTCACAAAAATCACCAAAACTGCCTCAAAATCGGACTTTTTTGAAATATTTCAAAGAAGTTTAGAATTTGAGCGTATATTTAACGCTCCAATTAAAATTCAAAGAAATTGGAAAAGTGGGCGTGGCAAAGTGGTGATTTTCATAAAGAAATTGAACAAAAGTTGGTACATGAGGCCCCTAATGGCCTTAAAAACCTCTTGAATATTCTTTCTCAATGGTCCTGTCTTTTGGGCGTGGTTCAAAAATTATTTAAACATGTTTGTCTGTGTCGGGTATTTTATTGTCAGGCTCGCCTGACTATAACACCCTTACTTGTTTTTTTTTTTGCGTTTGAAGTTTGCTATTTGCTTTACTGAAGTATTTCTTTTTCGGCAGTTTGTATCGTTGATGGCAAGCTGCAATCGCTGTGTCCGTTGCAATTGCACATAAACACGCACACACATGATCACAGAACTTTCGCTCTCTTTAAGCGCACTCAGAAAAATGTTACAACAACCTGTAACTTAACGGAAAATGTGCTTTTATGAATCATCAAAAACTGAAGTTCTTTTATTTTTGTGATTTTTATTTCCCCTCTCAGTGCGGTTGACGTTGAAATGGAAATTTTGTTTTTCCTCGAGTGGTAAGTTTTTTTTAAAATTTTTTAAAATTACAAGCAACGGAAATAACTGTCTCTTTTAATTAAAAATAATTCCGTGTCCGACTACGCTACGATGAGAATGATTTAGATTATCTAAGAAAACAATAATTGCAATCATGAGTAATAAGAATGGAGGGAAAAATAATATTTCCATATTTCCATATATGTTAAAATTTAAGTTCGAATTCGTAATGAAAAATTTTGAATTATTTGGGTTTTTGCTTTTAGGCTCGATTTTTCCCGTTTCCGTTCAAGTTTCTCGCTATGATTTTGCTTAAAAGATTTGAAAATTCGAGAGGATATAGTCGCAAAAAACTTTTTTTCCCTTCACAGTTAAACTTTCGCAATAACATTCTCATTTCTAAATATCATATATTTTCTTCGTTCAAATCCACTGTTGTTATTTATCCCTTCTTTGATCCAGCTCTGTTCAAGATTCTGGTGTTCACAATATTTCACTGGCCCTCACTAAATATGCAGGGAATTATTCGGATTTTCTCCTAAACAGAAGCAGCACAATCAAGATTTACACTTAATCAAAAACTTTGTCGAAAGCAAAAACTTAAAAACAGCAAAAACAATAGCAACCTGAGTGAGGCAGGGGGCCCCATGGCACGGGTCACGGGCTTGACGTTCCCGCCTTTCTTCAGTCGCGGTGCTAGCCGATTGCCCAAGTCGAATCATGCAGACTGGTAAATAAATGTATGAAGCGGGACCTGGCCGCGGGTTAATTATAAGAGAGCCTAACCTTTGACGAATTTTGGGCCCTACCCCGAAGTAATGCCACAGCGTTTCCAGGGTAGGAATCCCAACTAGAAGAGAGGGGGATGTTTTTCAGTGGATTCACCACACACCCAGCAATCACGGATGCTGACAGTCTGAATGGATTTTTGAACCCCACGTCACAAAAAAAAATAAATAAAAAAATAGCAACCTGAGTACGGCACACGCTGCGTATGAGCAACGAATTTCTTGGGGTTTGCAGACATTGCGTTACATGCTTTCAAAAGTATGCCCATTTATTTCTCAGAGGCGAAAACAGTGGAATAACAGTCTATCTCCAGCTCGGTCAGAAACTAAAAGCTTCATGTACAAAAAAAAAAACGCTTCAGAAATAAATCAAGAATTTTCTGAAGTGTTTTTTCATATGAGGTCTGTTCCCATACTGCACGAAAATGCCAAATTTTCATACAGTTTTCAAAAAAATTGGGCACTTTTAGGCAGTTTCTTACAGTACGGGAAAATACCTATGAAGTTCTTCTTTTACAGACAGAACTGGAGATAGCCCCTAAGATTCAACAGCATTCAGGTTAGAAAAATTCGAAATTAATTAGCAAAAAAAAAAGCGATAAAAATATGTCATAAATTGTTTTTTAAGAAAACGTAATCAAGAGAAAAATATTTTTATTTTTTTCCGCACCTTTGATTTCCGACTCAAGCATTTCAATAAGATCAAATTCTAACTACATCGACTCAAGAAATTCATTAACATTGATGTAGAAATTTTTTAAGCAAACTGTTTTTTCGAAAAATATTTCGAAAAATTGAAGCGAATAGCAAAAAAATATACAACACTGTATTTCAAGTAGCAAGAATATTTGCTGAAATATGTATGCAAATAAAATATGCTCGGTTCGGTTATATACTGGCTCTCTAACAGCTGCTATTGAAATTTTTTATTTGTTTTATTTATATTTTTTTTATTTCGCACGTACCTACAATATTGTAGGTACATATATAACAAAATGCGGCAAAAAGTAAAAGAAAAAACTCGTTGATTTAATGAAAGTCTATCGCACACATTAAGAAACCGCCATAAAAGACCAGTTTCCTTAAAAGTTAAGAATATTTCATTCAGTGATTTCTTTCTTTCTTTCTTTCGCATTTGATCGACTTAAGATAATCTTCTAAAGTCTTCAGAATTGAGAAAAAAATAAATTCACTTAGATATATAGAATTCTTTAAGATAAAGAAGTAAAAATACTGAAAGATTTCATTTCAGAACGATTTAAAAAAAAAATAATAATTTCATAATAAAAAATGATTTTTAATACCCTCAGTTGAACTCTTTTGCCAATCAAAATTCCTTCCATTGAATAATAAATTAATAAAAATTAATTATGAATAAAATCTGGATTGTTTTAATTGCTCTATAGAAGCTATTTTATACCTTACACTTTATATTTAATAGGATACTATGGAACCTAAGAAACTTATGCCGGTTATTAGAAGGCCTGGTTCGAATGGCTTTTAATTGTTTGAAATAAAATCTATTTAAATATGTAAATGAACAGCTTTGGGCTCAAAACTGGTTATGCTGAACAAACAAAGGAGAGTAAGCTTATTAAAAAATATATATATCAAGCAATAAAATAAATAATGAAAACAAACAGCGAGACCTTGTATGGAAAATTACATCCAGTAGCTTCCCTAATCGTTTTCTTCTTTAATTTACTTATTTTGTTTGTCGATTTTCCGCTTTATTTTCTTAGCAATTTCCTTTGTAAATAGCTCGTAAAAACTGAGATGAATTATTGAATTTTAGAAAACGTTTAACCCTTATGTGAGTGACAAGGTATCCGGATGCCTTTTCCGTTTTCAAATGTATTCTTTTTTGTATTAGGACCCAGCCGGAAACGTCCCGGTGGAACAATCAATGATTTCAGCATGAAATAGAGCCGCGACTCCTCCTGATTAAACACGAACTTTCTAATGAAATTTACACACAAGTGGCATTGGCAATCATAAGAGCATATGTCACGAATTGTTAATCGAATTTGGAGTAGATCTACTCCATCGTGTCGATCCCTCTATCGATTACAATGCCATTGGAGTTGCGATGAACAGCATTACCTATCGATGGCAATGCCATTGCAATTGAGAAGTACTCAAATTTTCCCCTTGATACCCTTGGTGAAAAAATTAATGAATTGGTCCTTTATGAGAAAATTTCCGGCTGGGGAAGGTACATATATATAAAACTGAATGTCTGGGAGAGTATATTGTGTTATATTTTCTACAAATTAATCAAAAATTCTCATTAAGTTTGTTTAAGATACCCGGGTATCTTGGCACTCTATTGATGGTTTTTTTTAAGGCTGAAGGTGGAAGCTTGTGTTTTTAAACATGTTTAATGCCTTCAGAGCTTTTAGAACTATTATTCGAACACACATATGAAATAAGAAATTGTTTTTTTTTCTCACTGTTTTGTCTAAAAGTCGGATTTAAATTGATATAACAATTTATTTGGTCGATAAAAAATAAGAAAAAAAAAACTGTTTAAAAAATCGAATTATTATAAGCCGGAAGGCGACCAAGAGTATGAAATAAATGCATTCTCAAATAAGGCGAGAAGCGGTTCTATATCGATTCCAATATTCCGTATATACAAACAACCAAACGAACAGGCAAGAAAGTTGGTACATAAAAAAGTGGAGCGCATTTGAACAAGTTTGAAATTCGAAATTAATTTCATTGAGTGTGTGAAAAATGGAAGTAACTTTTCAAAACTCAAAAACGTAGGTCAGCAACGTTCTATTGACCGTTATAAATTAAACAAGTAAGAAAGCTAAAGTCGGTCAAGCCCGACTTTGAAATACCCAGCGTCCCGACATTATGAGCGCACTATGTTTTGCTTCTCTATTTGTGGGCGTGGCAGTAGGAGGGCAACATAAATTATTTCCCTACACCTTTCATTCGCCTTGGTGAACCTATGTTGCGAATTCGAAGCTTCTACGCCTTTTACTTCGTAAGTTACGAAAAATCTTCATTTTTGGGCGTGCAGTGGGCGGGCCGCATAAAGTTTTTTCCTACACCTTTCATTCGCCTTGGTGAACCTATGTTGCGAATTTGAAGCTTCTACGCCTTTTACTTCGGAAGTTACGAAAAATCTTTATTTGTGGGCGTGGCAGTGGGCGGGCCGCATAAAATTTTTTCCTACACCTTTCATTCGCCTTGGTGAACCTATGTTGCGAATTCGAAGCTTCTACGCCTTTTACTTCGGAAGTTACGAAAAATCTTCATTTTTGGGCGTGGCAGTGGGCGGGCCATAAAAAAAATTTTCCTACACCTTTCATTCGCCTTGGTGAACCTATGTTGCGAATTTGAAGCTTCTACGCCTTTTACTTCGGAAGTTATGAAAATTCTCTATTTGTGGGCGTGGCAGTGGGCGGGCTACATAAATTTTTGTTCCTACACCTTTCATTTGCCTTGGTCAACCTATGCTGCGAATTTGAAGTTTCTACGCCTTTTACTTCACAAGTTACGATAAGCCCTTATTTTTGGGCTTATTTGTGGGCGTGGCTCGAGGAGGGCGGCGTCCATTTTTTGCCAGGATATGTCGCTTTTCGTAGTTTACCAGTACACCAAATATCAATGGAATGTGTTGAGTGGTTCGCAAGTTACAAGCATTTTACTGAAAACACATTATATTCATTTGTGGGCGTGGCAGTGGGCGGGTGTCTCCCATTTTTACTTAGGATCATACTCGGATCCCGATATACCTGTGTACCAAATTTCGACTTGATTGGTCCAGCCGTTTCGGAGGAGATCCGACCACGGACGGACGAGACAGACGGACAGACGGACGACGGACAGACGGACAGACGGACAGACGGACAGACGGACATGTCTAAATCGATTCAGTTTTTGATCCTGATCATTTCTATATATATTTTTCTATATCTCCGGAGCTTAATTCTCCCTGTTACAAGATTTGCACAAAACTAATATACCCCGCTTACGCTGGGTATAAAAATTATTAGTAATTGAGTTAAGCAATCGATACGTTTATAAACAACATGTTATCGTTGGGCACAAAGGAAAAAAAAAACGATTTGGATGAAGTGTAAACAATAACAAAGCAATTAGAAGAGCCCCTGGGTAAATGGAGCAATTTATTTGCTTATTTCTATGAATTTTTCTCCAAGTTTTGCATAATTCAAAATGAAAGTTCTTTGCCCAAGTGTTGACACTTTTACGGAAAAAATATTTACCCTCAAAGGATGATGAATTTCGGAATTGATTCCCTGCTTGAAACGAGAACTTTGAACCGTTAAAAAAGTGTCTACGCGTACATTTGCTGAAAGAAAATAATTGTTATCGTTTAGCTAATAAAATTGTTGTGTCCAAAGCGTTTCATTCACTGGAGCTCATACGATTTCAAAAAAATTTTAAGTTAATAACATGAAAATTAAGTCCATTACATCAATTTATAAGCTTAGAGCGCAAAAAACAATTTTTTTTTAAATTATTGGCACATGATTTATGTGACTGTACCTTCAAAATTGGTAAGCAAAATCTTCAAACGAAATTATATCACAATTATTTCAAACGATTCATACGTGAGAAAAAATTCAGTTTAATAAAAATGATTTTTTATTTTTTTTTACAGTCACACCAAAAAGCTTAAAGCAGAAATATTGGAAGTGTATTTGTTTTAAAGAGGGTCTAGAGAAAATTTTCCTTCGAATAAGTTCTCTGAACTCTAAGATAATAATAAATAAAATAAAATAAATAAAATAAGAAAATTTCAAGACACTGTGAATTGAATCAAAAATATCTTTTGGCTCCCATTAAAGGACTAAAGAACGTTCAAAATTTTAAATTGACGAAGAAATTTGGCGTAAGGCGATGAATAAGTTGAACATTTTGAAATATACTCATTTTTTTCTATGATGAACACGAACATATCTGAACATGATACTTATAACAGAGCTCC
This sequence comes from Chlorops oryzae, assembly GCA_020466095.1. Classification (NCBI taxonomy): domain Eukaryota; kingdom Metazoa; phylum Arthropoda; class Insecta; order Diptera; family Chloropidae; genus Chlorops; species Chlorops oryzae. Next base: position 28,888,968 of record CM035808.1, read on the forward strand.
TACAGCCAAAAAAAATCCTTTGCCACGAATTCATTATAAGGACGGAACAGTTTGAAATTCAAAGTATAAAAAGAAATCTATAGATTCACTACGAGACAACTCGTAAAATAGGAAATTATTTTAGAAGTTTGAATGTCTACTATATCTGTGGTTGACCGGCAAAACGACTTAAGTTCATTTTGTTAAACTGTGCCTGGTTAAGTGATACAGATTTCTCTTCTTATTCCCCAGCCGGAAATTTTCTCATAAATGACCAATTCATTAATTTTTTCACCAAGGATATCAAGGAGAAAATTTGAGTACTTCTCAATTGCAATGGCATTGCCATCGTGAGGAAATTCTTATTCATCGCAACTCCAATGGCACTGTCATCGATAGAGGTATCGATACGACGGAGTAGATCTACTCCACTTTCGATGACCAATTCGTGACATATGCTCTTATGACTGCCAATGCCGCTTGTGTGTTAATTTCATTAGAAAGTTGGTGTATACTAAGGAGGAGTTGCGGCTCTATGTCATGCTGAAATCATTGATTGTTTCACCGGGACATTTCCGGCTGGGTTGATTGTCCTAGCCTAAACATTGGCACATTTCAAATCGATTTTTTTTCGGAAAAGAGGAAAGTGGAATTAAGCCCGTTTGCCGGTCAACCATAGATATACACTGATCTGAAGAAAGTAGTACTTGGCGGATTCCAATATTCCGGATATCTTCCTAGCCTGGGACGCTATCCAAGCAGGTATATTTTTGAAGCAAAATTTTAGCTGTCACTAGAACCGAAAACCCGCTGGAGTTGAGTATTACAGATATTTAATTTTCTCATCTTATTTTCAAAAAATTTATTAGACATATGGAGTACCAAATTAAAGGAAATCGATCCAGAATTTTGAATAAAATAAAAATTTTGGGTGTTAATAGGACCTTTTTTATACCAAAATGGCTCTCAAAGTCAAAAAATGTTTAAAAAATTTTAAAATTTTGACTTTGAAGACTCAAATACCCTTGAAGCTGCAATAAAGTGTAAGACTATTTTATACGCCTAGAAAGGTCTGAAAATTCTCTGTCGAACTGCATTAAAATTTTTATCTTGGATACAAACGTTGAGGCGTGACAATTTTTTTTTCTGAAACAACTGCAAATTTCTTTCTTTCCCTTATAACTCCTCAGGGGTGCATTTTGGAGCCCCCTGCCATACGATTTTTTGTTAGTTCTGACCCCCTCTATCAGCTCCTGACCGGTTGACCATCACAAACGGAACACCATGTGTATGTTTTATACACAAGCATCTTTTATTCCACAGGCGATAATTGCTTTATCAGACTCTGGTTATAAACTTACTTAAATACATGAACTCTTTTACGGGTAGAATAATGAAGAATGCTAATTTAATTGCTGCCAAAATTAAATTAACAACTTAATTTATTACAAAAAAAAAAAAAATGTTAATAACTGAAACATGCTGGATTTGTATGAAAAAGTTATTAGCACTTGTGTGAAGTGAAATGGGCAATGGACAAACAAAGAACTGCCATTGATAATTTCACAAACGAAATTCCTTCAAGAATTTTGGGGCAATTCTTTTATTATTTTCAATATTTTTGTTTGCGATTACAATTACGTCGGTGGCGACTTTTGCATGTGATTTCTCCGCTACGTAAATGACAAAAAAAAAAAACACAAAAAGTAGGGAAAAATCTGAAGTACCTACTTCAATTGATGCAATCAACTTTTTGATAAAATCAAAAGCCTGAGTGGTTTTTTTTATGGAATGCGAATTCGTTTAAAGACGAGTAGTTTTATTTTAATTTAATTTTTTTATCAAGTTGATCGTTTCGACGCCAGCTACATTATTTTAGTGTTTTTTTTTTTTTTGTATGGAGATAAAACACATACGGCTTGGCCTGGCAACAAAACAAAAAAAAAATATTTATGCTAATTTATGCGAGCTCATGTCCAAATAAGGTGTCATTAAATTTCCTTGACTAGTCTTTTGGCCAGAAATAAAATGAAGCAGTTTATGCGAAGTTTTTGTGAATTCATGTCATTAAGGGTATTCACAGAGCATTGTTTTTAAATTGCCAAAATTTTTAAAGAGAGCTTTTCGAAACAAATCAAAAGCTTTTGGTGAAAGGAATAAATGAGTTTCGAAACTATCGAGTGGAACCGATTGGTGTGAATGTCCCCCTCATATGTTTTTTCCATTCCCTTAAAAGGCTAATTTGCTTGAACCCATCGCACTTGAACTTGAAATTATAAGAAATTAAGGAAATTTATTACCGCTTGACACAAAGAGTTAAGAGTCTCTCGAATGTCAAACGTTGTTAACGAGCTGTTGAAAGCAGCTAATAAATTCAGATAATGACTTTTGGGTTGGGGAACCAATTGAGTCTAAATTATTATATACCTACCTACGAAAAAAAAATAAAATACTTGGTGTTTAAAATTTAACTTAAAATTTAATTTTTTAACATTTCGAGTAGCTCAAGCCCACACAGAGAAAAAAATCAACCAGAAAATTGGTTAATTCAAAAGGAAAAACATACAAAACGGCTTCAATAAGGAATATTTTTAATTTTAACAATTTTTCATGTTGGAAAAAATAAAGATTTTCCTTTTGAATCAACCATATTTCAGGTTGAATTGAAGTTATAGTTTTCAAAAATGGATTTAAATTTAAATTGTTGAACTAACCACGTACATAATTGAAATGACAAGACAATTAAAAAATACAAATAAAATTGTACTAAAATACCAATAAAAGAAGAAATGTCAAAAAACATTTAATTAACGTTCAAAGAAAATGGCCACAGAGCCCTCTGCTGAAGATAACCCTAAAAATAACCACCGGATCGAATTCATCTGATTTTGTCACTCCGTTGTCGTGACTGCTTTCGCAATGCTTAAAAAGTTGTAAGATGAATACATATCTTATATGTCCTATTTTATAAAGCAAATGAGAATTATACCGAACGTAAAGAAATGTAATTAAACATATTTCCTTTTCAAATCAACCAAAAATCTTGTTGACTCAACCATTTTTCTTTTGAAATTTTTGTTCTGCTCGAAAATCAAAAGGATTGTGAAAAACAATGCGCCCTTGGCCTCATAGCTCCTCAGGGATGCATTTGGGAATTGTTCATCTTGGACCACCCTCCCACCCCTATTAAGGAATGTACTTCCCAACATGACACCCTGTATATATACTGATCAGAAATGCATATAAAGCAACATCTACTCCTGCGTATCGGTTCTCTAACTGTACGACAAATCAATAGTTGTATGTGAAATTTGAAAAGGGAAATATCCTTCAAACTGTTCAACAAGATAGCCTCTATATTTCTATGATAAAACCATGCTTTCTATATAGAGCTTTGACGAAATGAAAAGAAAAAATGAAATTAAGAATATTGTTCTTATTTCGATGAATGTGCGTGAATGGGTTAAAATACTCATAAAATGCAAAAATTAAATAAAAGAAAATAAAAAAATTACGCACGGGAAGGTATAAAGACTGCTTATTAGCATTGCTCGCTCGTTCATTTTCCGACGAAATGATGGCGACGACAATGTCGACAGTGATGCAGGCCTGTATAGAAAACGGGGCGGTGATCCGGACTCGGTGTCTGGTGTCGTTGAATTCGATTGCGTTTGATAGCTTGAAAGTGATTCCATTGATGTACTTTCTGGTGTACTTAATACTGAACGCGGCGATGATGATGATGATGATGATGATGAGGAGTTATAAATATTGTAATCGGTTGCACCATTGTGTTTTATTGATGGCGATAATGGTATTGGTGGTGACTTGGTTTTCGCTGAAACCATAAGTCGATGCTTATTAGTGGGATGGGGTATATCTTTAGCAAATGCTAAACGATGTTTAGCACTTTCAATCGCTGATGTACTTGCACGACGATTATCACATTTTATTATTAATGCCAATTCTTCGGCGGTTAAAAATTTTTGATTTGACGATTGCTGCTGGTTTTGTTGATTGTTGACTTTGATTTTCTTCTTTTTTGGTATGACAGCAATTACCACATTTTGGTTGTTGTTGCCGCTGTTGTTGTTGTTGTTGTTGTGTGATTATTTTGTTGACTGGCGTGCTCATGTTCGCTGTGATGATGGTAATATCCATTGGCGTATGATGCCTCCATTGCCTTTTCATACTCGCTGCTGATGCTTCTGTTGAGTAGTTTCTCCGGACTTCGCTCGCTTTTATGCTGGACAGCATTCCCACCAAGGCGATTGGAAAACTTTTCGATGTATTTATTAAAGAGCATTTTGGCTTAATTCGAGTTTCTTTCAATTTAATTTTGATTTTGATTTTTAAATTAATTGTTTTGATTTGGTAATACTGCTTTGTTGTGTTGCTTGAGATTTTATGATTTCTGATTTTTATGGATTTTTTTCGAACGAAGAAAACGTTGGATAGACTTTCTTTGATTTACGCATGAGGGCCTGAAATTTATTTAAAATTTTTTCATTATTTTATTTAACAAAAAAAAAATAAAAAATAAAAAAAAGCGTTTTTATTTATATGTAGGATGTTTTTTTCTTTTTCTCACTTGCTTCACAGTACTTTTATGTTTCATGATTTTCACTTATTTTTGAGTTGTCTTTGTGGATTGTTTTTCGGTAAAATTGAGTGAATTTTTGAAATATTTTATTTCAAATGAACTTTCAGTTTTATTTTTAGTTCTTTAAATCGTCACTGAACAAGATTTATTTTGATTATATTTTCGTTGGTTTTTCTTTATAAAATTCGTTTTTTTTTTTAAACTGAAAATCAACTTTTGCAAGACTTTTGGCAGCACAGTTGTTTAAGGTAGCCAATCTTTTTTAAGGATTCTTTTCAATTAAAGTACTTCACTTCTCGGATATAAACAAAGCGTTCGAATTTAGTAAATAATGGTCACACTATTTGATTTTTATACTTCGGCTAATCACTTTTTACATTAAACAAAATCCATACGTGGATATGAGGATTGTTATTGTTTGGTTACTCTTTGCCATTTAAGTGTTTCGCTATCGTAAAAATTCACTTGGTCAACATTTTTCTACTATATTTCACTTCGATTTTCTCAACTCAGAACAGAAATGCTTACACTGAATGCTTCAAAAAAAGTCACTTGCCTTTGATTGATTTTTAATGTTTATGTTTTTTTGTCTCTTATAAAACATTTAATTTTCTGTTTTCAAGACATTTTAAAGTTTTTATTTATTATTTACATTGTTCTCTTATTACAAACTTTATTTTTACGATAAGAAAATCCGTAAATTTTTATACTTAAATTATTATAAGCTAATTCAGTACTTCATAAAGAAATTCTAAGAAATTATTTTCTAAAGCTTTAAGGACTTTTAAAGTTTTATCAACAATCGATCAAATTAATTTAATGGTTTCTATTTTTTTTTCTTTTTTTCTTTTTTCTCTTAGCTTATCACAGTTCTGTTCTTAGTATAAGATAATAAAAGTATGAATTTACTTAATAATTCTTTTAAAAACTTCAACAAAATGCTTTTCGATGGGCCTATGCGCTACCACGACCATACTGGACTTGTGAGTTGGCTCAACAGCTTGGGATTTCGGTGGTGCATCATGAACATCTTGTCCATCAATAATATGCTCGATCAGGAAGAGTGAATGCATTTTGATTTGTGTTGTTTTAGTTTTTGTTTGATTTAGATTGAAAAATATTGTTTGTTTTTTTTTCTTAATAGGTTTGGTTTTACAAAGAATTCCTTTAAATTTTGTGAAGTTATTTGATTTTTGCGTTGTTTTTCGGTTGTGTTTTGTTCAAGCCAATACTTCGCTTGCGACTGCTGACAAGTGGTTCAAAGAAATTCCAATTTCCAATAAAATCGCTGCTAGTGAATTGCGTACCTTTTTATTTGCTTTTAATTAGACGCTAGACGTTTTGTTTCAATAACTTTGAAAAAAAAATTTTTTTCTCTTCAAAAAGACATAAAAAATATTCAAAAAAAAAGAAAAACTCGCGATACTCTGTGTGAGTTTTTTTCGATTTTTTTATTATTATTATTTTTATTTTAACTTGAGCTTCAAACGACTTTAACGATTTTAGACTTCGTTTGCTTTAATTTTCAACTGATCTTAACACTTCGAAGGTGCGTTCGAAAATGAGTGCTTGAGCGATTTGCTTCGTTTTTATACAGAAAACCACACTCCGCTCATGGGTCTGAGCACTTCTCAACTTAACTCACCAGAGCTTGCTTGATTGTTTTGCTGTTTTTTTCCACAATTTTGTTATCGTTTTTGTAGCCCCCTTTCCCCCCTCTCAAGTAAAATTAATGCGCGCAAAAAGACCTGCCTTTTTTGTTTTTATTGTTGTTGTTGTTGTAATGGGCCACTCCAAAGTGTTTACTCAATGAAAAGCTTCGCAGAAATTCGCTCTGTCATTTTACGCGTGCTTAAAATGGTAGTAAGTACATATATACACATACATATGTATGTGGGAATACACTCGGATACTACCCGGTAATAAACAATGAATATGTATGATTAAGAGAGAACAACAGCTTTTATTACTCATTCAGAGTGTTTGAGTATGAATTCGCAGTGGCTTAAATGATCAGGCGATGAGAAAAAAATAAATAAAAGAAACAGCAAAAAATCACTCAGGAAACTGAAATGAGCAGCTTTGACGTATGCGTTTGCGCATGCGCAAATGCATTATATGCATTTAAAAATAATAAACAAATAAAAATAAAAGTGAGTAAAAAAAAAAAGAATTTAAAAGAATAAAATAATTTAAAACATCCATTTAAAGTTAATAACGAGAGATCTTTTGCGCTCGCATTTATAATAAAGGAAAGATTTTACTTTCCAATTAAACCAAAATAAAGCGATCAGAGCACCTTAATGGAAAAAGAGCGACGACTAGTTCCAAACAACAATAAATGGAATGAAAAGAAACTTGTTTTCGAATAAATGTATACATATGAAATACAAAATACTGTATTTTTTGCCGGCTTTAAGTCACTTTCCTTCTTTAAAAAGCCATTGACTGGCGGCCAGCAGGTTTTTTGAGTAAGTCTTTTCTGTGTAAACGATCAATTTTGATAGGTCCGACATGAATGTCTTTCGTAAGCTTGCTTACTTCATTATTAAGCATAAATATCGTTATTCATTTTATTTACATGAATTACTAATTTTCATGCAGTTTTAGGTCAGAAAAACAAATCATCATCATGTTGACAAATTTGTTCAAGAATTTTTGAGAAGGCACCATACTATTTTTCCTACGATTATCACGTGAGTAATAATGAGTATTTTTTGTTTATTCTGCGCGATCTAATGGGATGATTTGGATTCATTACAAGAAAAAAAAAAAAAAAAAACAACAACTTTGTTTATTAAGAAATTCATTTTTAATTCGCAGAAGAATCCAGAACGGCGAATCAAGACCTGCATGAATAAGCTTATAACGTCATTAAATTCATTTAGTATTCTGAGCAGTTTATGGCGCTGGTGATTTGTGAGAATTTTTCAATTTAACACAGTAGCCGCAGATATTTATCGCATGATGAGTGATTACTTTCTTAATTCAATTTCAATTCAATTCATTATTCAATTTAAATATTCCGCTAAATTTTTTATTCAAAATTTTGAGATCAACCAGCCTAGAACCATGGCCTCTTAATGATTTATTCCGTGGAAATGTATTGAAATTCTTAAATTTGCTTCAAAAGTAATTTTTTTAGTTAACGACTTTTTTGGAACTTCAAGTTAATGCCTACATTGATGAAAATACTCTCAAAGTCATTTGAAATAATTGCTGGAAGTAGTAAACTTAGTTGCGGTCCCCCTGAAATTATCTTATATGCCTTTTTAGCTAACAGAAATTTTATTTCAGAAGACATGAAACAATTTGATGTGTTTTTGGAAATTGTTTTTTAAGGAACGATTATTAGGGATTTCATCTAACAAAAGGGGAATAACATTCAAAAAACATTTGCAGCCCGATTCTAAGGGTCGTAGTCATCTCCTTCGAAGGTTTAAATTGTCGAATATTATATTCTTTTAGTCTTTATGCCAATTGCTAAACTCAATTAAATGCATTTGCTATTGTTGAATTTTTCAAAAATTTTCATATAAAATTAATAAACGTGGCTTTAACTCTCCTCAAGACTATCATTTAAAAGTTAAAACCTTCGAATAGTTCAAACTAGGTTGAAGACTATGAACCTAAATGAATATCCCCCGGGATTTGTTTTCCCACAAGTTTCCACACACCCACACTTTCACCTCATGTGTCATTGCCCGGCCCTTGCAAGAAGTAGATTGTCCTTATTAGGGTATTCCTACTTTATCAGCCTCACCGGGCTATCTGAAATTAGAGTCACAGATATCGCTCGGTTCATCAGAATGTCGAATTGGCTTCTCCATTAAACTTTAAGGTCGTGTCATCTTGTGGTATCACAATGGGCCAACCTACTGTGCCTACGTGAGCAACAGCTGCCACTGAAACCTAACCTAACCTAACACCCAAAAAGGAAGTATTTTAAACGTCAATAAAGGGGAGATTGTGATGATACCCAGCCAACCAAAAGAGTTCGGACGGCGCTCCTAAAGAGTCCTTTTCTGAAACCTAAATGCTCCAAAAACGTGAGAGAAGAGCAAGGAGCCTTATTTGGGAACAAAAATGTTTCTTTCATGATTGCTAGAAAGCAGCTTAAGGGTCTGTTTGGACACTCTTCCAGTTATAAATATAAAAAAAAAATACCTAGTTCAGAGTCTCTAAATGCTCCTAGGCGGTGTTTTTTAGGCCTTCGCAAAAGCACTACTTCGAAGAGTTCTGTTAGGCGTTCTTTTACATTTCTATTCGGAGCACTCCGTATATAGTTGGCTGGATATCTGCCCATAAATTGTTCGAAATTCTTGCACCTATTACGTTCTCTTCCCCATGTGTTTAGAAAATGGTTTTTTTCGGAATCCGCTGGGTAAAAATCCCCCGAGAATCTTAAGAATCGGGCTATAGAGGTCTAAGACTTGCCTTTTCTATTTCATGATCACTTGAAATACTTGTGCTATTTACACAACGAAAGGTGTTTGCACACATATTTTGAACTCGCTTCTTTAATGCAATAAAATTTTTTATAATTTTTATGACTTTTTTTTTCTTCTTTGAGCTTTCGGGTTTTTTATTTTTTAATATAATTATAAGTTCATTAAGAGAAGACAAGCCCGCTTTGTTTTTATAACGACGAAAATAAAATAAAATAAAAAATCCTTACTCACTCCATTCAATAACTCAAATTACTCAACTGTGATAATTATATAAAAATTAGCATATAACCCAAAACCGAAAATATATTTTAAACTTTTAATGAGTTTCTGTCACAGGAACTCATTTAATTTCATCACAAACAAGCTGATGACGATTTTTTTATTTTGTGTGACAACACCCACTGTAGCCGGCATTTTCATTATTATAATTTTTTGGTAATTTTTTTTTTTTTTTAATATGATTTACAATTCTTTTAATTTGCTTGACTCAGTGAGCTGCATAAACCTGTCTCCTTAAAAACGAGCTGAGAATGGTTCTTTGACTGTGATTAGTCACAAAATGATTCGCACTAACGATACGCGAATTCCGAGCTTCAAAGCTACACAAAATTCGAGGCAACTAGAAATGAAATGTGAAACGTATTGCCAAAACAAAGAAGATGTAGAAAAGCATAAGTCCGATTGATCGTATGCAAAGAAACCGTGCCAAAAATGGTCAAAACAAAAAGATTGAAAAAATGCGATTCCAACAATGCCGACAACCCGACAAAAAAAAAAACGAAAAATTAAGACCTTTTAAAGCAACGACTGAAAGACTTTGACTCGTCATAATGAAAACAGAAAGCATGGGGGAGAGTAGGTGGGGTGAAGAAGACCGAAAAACAGACAGACAAGCTGAACGACAGAAGCGGGCAATGCCAACGAACGGACGTGACTTTTGCTCAATTTGAGCTTGGAAATTGAGCGTATCTTGTTAAATTAAAACGACAATTCCTTATAGGATATCGAATCATTTCAAGGAAATCGAAATTTGCTTCTGATTTATGTTTGAAAGGGCATCCAATTTTTTTCCCTTTATATGGCTGCGTAATAGTTCTAAAAGCACGTTTCAATATTTCTGTTAAATTTAAACATAAAAATTTGTTGAAATCAATGCGCGGTATTAAGAGAATTCTCAGACCATTTTAAAGTCACAATTTAGTAGAAATCGAGAGTGAAACTGGTCTTTGTGGAATAAGGGACTTCTTTAGAATTCCAAAAATGTCTTTGAGCTGTTTGGACATGAAGTGATATCAATTACAAGACAAGCGTGTTAAGTTTGGACAGGTCTCATTACTTAAATGAGAATCATCTGACCAGATCAGTTCTACAGGATCATGGTGTGCTGAGGCCCTATACTACACAAGGAGAAGAGGTTAAAGTATGCTGTGTCCTCTCAAGACATTGCCATTGTGAATACTGATTTATTTGTAGGGAGAAAATAGCACTTAAAATTTACCGCTAATGAAAATCATTACTTTTTCATTAGTGAAGCTTGTTCAGGCAAGTCAAATCTGAATTTGTTTAGGGAAAAGGTAGGGTTTTAGAGACCAAAAAAGGGATTGTTTTAGATTTTTTTTTTTTTTTTGAGATACAGTCAGTCAATAAAGTATTTCAGTATGCATTGCCAAAATGTGTGTTTTTCCCAATTTTCTTGTGTAAATAATTTTTTTGTGAATTTCATAATTTTCATTTAATATTAACCTAATTATATCCCTGTAGGAAGTTGAACTAGTGCAGAAGTAGAGGCAACAGGGCCAATTCAGTAAATTTGCTATACTACGTTGATAGATGGGGGACCGGGCCGCGCTGTCGTAGCTCACAGCGTAGCGCGTGCACCCCGCGATCAGAAGGTCCCAGGTTCAAATCCCGGGCCAAGCGAACGCCGGTTATTTTTTTTTAATTATTAGTAAAAATTGGAATCCTAAGAGGAATAAAAAGCAAATATATAAAAAAGAAAGGTTTCGAATTGGCAGAAAATGTTGAGCTAATTTGTGCGCAAAATTGTGAGACAGCATTGGCGAAGACTTGTTTTTCAATCAAACTTTTTGAGTTTTTCGAATATTACCATTATTCCAGGTTTTTTTTTCCCTGCGACAGGAATCGAACTGGAGCCCTTCATATTGCCAAGCGAATACGCTTTCACTACGCCACGGACCTATCTGACTTACGCACAGCAAATATATTAGATTAATGTGTGGGCAAAATTGAACTGTTGAATATGCCAATAGTTAGGTACTACTGTCCGTGTCTCTACTCGCGTACTAGTTCTTTTTTCTACACTCGAGAACTACTCGCTAGGGCCCGATTCACCCCACTCTTACTACAGGGATGTTTCAAACTAAAAACCAAACAAATAAATTTCTGAAAATTTCTTTAACAAAAAAATAAAAATCATATTGTTCCATTTAACAACTTCAGTGCAAATTTTGAGCTCTCTTTTCCATTAAAAATTCGGAAAAAATACCAAAAGGGGAATTTTGGCTGGTGTTTTAAGTTTGGTTTGTTCTTAACATTCCAAACTTTGTAAAAATTACAATTAAAATACTGCACACTTATTTAAAAATTGAAAAAACAAACAAAATTGAGTTTCAATTTTTCTACAATTTTCCATACATTTTGCATCAGAAATCGAGCCTCAATTTTGTTTGTTTTTTCAATTCTTAAGTTGGTGTGCAATATTTTATTTGTTGTAATTTTTATGCTCAAATAGTTCCCTCTTAAACGGACATATTTTTCGGTCCCGTAGGTGTCCGCGTAAGGGAGAGTACACTGTAGTTATGGAACTGTTGGGTACAACATTCCATTACTTATAACTTGAGATTTGTTGAAGTCATTTAAAGCTTTTTAGTCAATTTCAGCTTCTTACACTCGTTAGTTCGAGCAAGATTTTCTTTAAATCAAATACAAAATACATTTAGAAAATTTTTTTTCTCAAAGTTGCCAACGCTTTTCTTTACACCCTTCCATCTCCTTAAGTTTTTGACACGTTCTTCTCAAATATTCTGCGTTCTTTAGAACGAAATTATTTTCCATAACAACAATAACATAAAAAAAAATCATGTGCTACTAAGTCGACGCGACTTGGTTCGATGGTTCAGCGTTATCAATTAAAGGAAACATTTAATATGTCAACACTTATCGTTATAATGAAAAAGGCCTTACCGCCTATCTCTGCACTTGAATTCAATATGCTATCGCTTTAGGAAATTTCAGTGCAAAACTGTTCAAATTTCTCATACCAATTTATATGTACATCAAAGCTGAAGCACATGATACGAATTTTTTCACGCAGCTTTATTCATTTATTTATTTATTGAAATTTTGACGAAATCACTATCGAAACCGCCTGACAACACACCCAAAACAAAAGCCATAAAATTATACCCCCAAAAATAAAAGCACCTATCGTAATTGATTTTATTACACCACCGTGTATTTCGCTTTTGCGTCATTGGAGTCATTAAAAGTAATTTGACGAAGTTGAAGAAAAAGTTCCAAACAAAGAAAGTTTCTTTTTTTTGGCATTCATTTGCAGTGCTTTGAATCGCAGCGCCTTTCGGCGGCATTTAATTACCGTATTGAGTTGTAAAAATACTTTTTATACCTGCTCCCTTTTTCGGTCCTTTTTTTGCATTCAAAACGCTTTAAGCCGAGATGTGTCATGAACTTAAGATAGCCTGGTTTAATTTTTGTTCCTCTCCTTACATGGTCCCACAGTGCCGCGGCTCTTTCATTTGAATATCGTAAAGTCATCTCTTCAGTTCAGGCAAGTTCAAGTCCATCAACCTCGAAACACACAATGCTCATGTGACTGACTTATTCATCAGAAGAGCTGGAATTCGCCAATATCGAACTTGTTTACGGAACTTCAAAATCGTCGTTAGGCAAAAAACTTGAGTTTTCAAGACCGGCATTTTCGAATGTCAACAAAAGACTTTATTAATTTTCATTGAAATTCAATGCGAATTTTTATTTAATAGATTTTTTGTGTTTTTTTACTGCGAAACTTATTTAGGCCATATTAAAAAAAAAAAAAATATTTTGCTTGCCTTTCAGCCAATCGTTCAAGCAATGCTTTCAAAGAAGAAGAGAAAAAAATCAGGTAAATGGAAAGAGGTTTCAAAATGCGAGATTTCTTGCATTCTATATTACGTCGGTGAGGCAGGGGGCCCCATGGCACGGGTCACGAGGCTTGACGACCCCGCCTTTCCTGAGTAGCGGTGCTAGCCGATTGCCCCAGTCGAATCATGCTGACTGGTAAATAAATGTATGAAGTGGGACCCGGCCGCGGGTTAATTGTAAGGGAGCGTCACCTTTGACGAATTTTGGACGCTACCCCGAAGTAATGCCACAGCGTTTCCAGGGTAGGAATCCCAACTAGAAGAGAGGGGGATGTTTTTCAGTGGATTCACCACACACCCAGCAATCACGGATGCTGACAATCCGAAAGAATTTTTGAACCCAACGTCACAAAAAAAAAAAGCAACTTGAGTACGGCACACGCTGCGTATGAGCAACGAATTTCTTGGGGTTTGCAGACATTGCGTTACATGCTTTCAAAAGTATGCCCATTTATTTCTCAGAGGCGAAAACAGTGGATTAACCGTCTATCTCCAGCTCGGTCAGAAACTAAAAGCTTCATGTACAAAAAAAAAAAACAAAAAACGCTTCAGAAATAAATCAAGAATTTTCTTAAGTGTTTTTTCATATGAGGTCTGTTCCCATACTGCACGAAATTGCCCAATTTTCATACAGTTTTAAAAAAATTTGCCACTTTTCGTTATTTTCGTGCAGTACGGGAAAGTACCTATGAAGTTTCCAATAATTATTTGGGCTGTCCCTCACACTTAGGAAAGTATTATTTTGGCAATTGAATTATTCCTAATTCCGAGAAGTTTTTTTTCTGATAGAACTGTCCAAGAGGATTTTTGACCTCCTCGCCGCAAAAAAAAAAAAATAGTATTATGTCGGTTAATTTGTAACGAGCACTGTGGATCAATTAAAATTTTATGGAAATAGTCTTCCGCTTAGCGCCTTCAAAACTCATTTAAATCGTTTCTAGATGGCGAGTATTTGAATGCACAACTGAAAACGTTGCCCAAGTGTATGAAGCGCGCAACATTTCAAACACTTTACGTTGCGCATTCGATAAGTTGACGCAATATTTATGTGCATTCGTAATTTTTTTTTCTAATTTACAATAAGAAGAATATATTAATATTTTGTGCTATTGACCGATATGTATGCCGGATGTAAAGATAGCATCCGAATCTTCGAATAACAGTGTACTTTCTCTTAAGCGGATGCCTATGGGACCGAAAAATATGTCCGCTTAAGAAGAAACTATTTGAGAAGCAGGAATAGTAGAGCATTCCCAAAAAGCGTCCGCATGAAGGAAGTACACTGTATGGGGTTGTGGTGATTATTTAATGGTCTTCATGTTTGGGTAATACTTTAGTAATGCTGATGTTTTCTTATAATACCAATTAGAAGATCGACTTTGTTCGAAGCTTGTCTTTAGTTCCTACGAAAGAATCAAGCGGGCGAATTAATAGCCTTGGGGGCTTTCCAAACAGAATCGAATGAAATATTTTTCTAAATAAAAGACGTAAAAAAGTTTTAAGAATCTCCTCAGGAATTTCAAAGCACAAGAAAGCACTTTCTCCGCATTCCTCCATAAAGAGAAAAATTAAAAAAAAAATTTTTTCTTTTCGAATGAAACGAAATGAATGAAGGAATTTCATAACTACATAATGCAATTTCAGTCAAGCGATTAGATTTCAAATTAAATTGCAATTAATAAATTTCTCTCGACATGTCGGAAAATGACTTTCCAATGAGTTTTTATTTTTTGTTGATTTGTTTTACAAAGGCATTTCACCCCTCAAGGGTAATTTTATCAAATCCGCTTGAATAAACTGTGCACTCAAATCGGTATTTATTATTTATTTAGAAATCTTTAAGTCGTTCTATTGTCTTCACAAGGAAAGTCACTTTCGATTGATTGACATACTCAATTGGTTTTTTTTTTCATTCGATTTTCTACGGATTTTCTAGTTTATTTAACTTTCAAGTGGAGAAAGAACGCAACAAATAAAATTTAAAAAAAAATACATAAATAAAAAAAAAAATGGCGCGATAATTAATGTTATTGTTTACCCTTAATAGCGTGTCGATGCGGCGTTAAAAGTTAAATAAAATGTTTAATTCCGAAAGACACTTAACCGTTTTCAATAAAAAAAAAAAGTGTCACTTGCACGAAATGTTCGCCTCGTGGTGATTGCACAGATTTTTGAAACGCTGATAACAAAAAAAAATGGGAGTGCTGAGCAAAAAGAAAAAAAGAAAAAAATTAACCTCAGTAGCTGCAGTTGTTCAAAAAGAAAAATAAAATAAACACGTCAAGATGTTTTTGTTTATGAATTGACTGAGAATTGAACTTTTGAATAAGTTGCCTGAGCTCAGAAGCTCATGAAAGCCGCTTTAATTGGTGTGAAATCCATTCAGTTCATATTTCATTTTGCTTTTCAATTATCATGCATGTAATATTTTAGCTGTTCTACTACTACTATTTTTCCTTTGAAACAGGGTTGCTTTACAGAGTATATCTGTAAATGTTTGAGATTTTCTTGATATGAAAAATTTATCTCGGCTCTCCTTGCATTTAACAAAGCAGTTCGCTTATATTTGCCGCCAAAAGCGATCAAGTAATTGGTAAAGTTTCTCCAGGCCTTGGCATCTTCAAACTTTACCATTTGAATTTCCGGCGTAAGAGGAAATTTTCGAAAAATACCCTTCCGCTGCGCTCACTTTTCCAATATCTGGAAATTATATTTAATTATTTTAAATGCCGGGCAAAAAGGTATGGGGCCCTCATCTTGAAATTGTCAGCATTAAAGCGATCATCACACTGTGAAATGTCGAAATTGGTCCCTTTTATTTTACTTTAAACTAATTTTCTAAACGGCCCCTAGGGTGCCAGTCCGGGCCTTGTCCAATCAATTCTATTCTCGAATTTGTTCTTGCTCAGGTTCCCCTGAATACGTATACCAAAATTCAAGAAAGCTCAACTCCTTATGACGCTGATCATTTCTATATATTAGGTGTAGTAAAAAGAAATCCATTATTTTTCCAATAGATGGCGTTATTTATCTGCATCTCGCGTTGTATAAGTCCGATCATGTTCCGCTAGGGGGCATTAGAAAGATGACAGTTCCTACTAAAAAAGCTTTCTTGACACTTTTTTGATTGATTGATTCAGTTTTGTTTGAGAGCTTGTCAAAGATGGACATCAGCAAAGAGAAAATTCGCTACATTTTACAGTTTTTCTTCGATAAGGGAGAAAACGCAAGCCAGGCGGCTGAAAATGTGAATAGCGTTTATGGACCTGATACTGTAACAGCCAATCATGCGCAATTTTGGTTTCGTCGATTCCGTTCCGGTAACTTCGATGTCAAGGATGCACCACGCACTGGAGGCCAATTGTCGAAAAATGTCGATAAAATCATGGATTATCGAGTCCGACCGTCATGTTAGCACTGTTTCGTATTGCAAAAGAGCTAAAAATTGCACAAAAAAACCGTTTGGAACCATTTGAATAAGGCTGGATACACAAAGAAGCTCGATGTATGGGTGCCACACGAGTTATGTAAAAAAACCTCACAGACCGAATTTCCATCTGCGAATCGCTGCTGAACCGCAACAAAATCGACCATTTCTGAAGCGGTTGGTGACTGGTGATCAAATGGTTCACTTACGACAACGTCAAGCAAAACGGTCGTGGGCGAATTACGGTGAACCCGAATTTTCGTTGGCCAAGCCAGGATTGACGCCAGGAAGGTTTTGCTGTGTGTTTGGTGGGATTGGCAGGGAATTATCTACTATGAGCTGCTCCATACGGCAAAAACTCTTAACTCGGAACTCTACTGTCAACAATTGGACCGTCTGAAGGAAGCAATCGGCCATAAGCGGCCAGCTTTGGCCAATAGGAGAGGAATTGTGTTCCATCAGGACAACGCCAGGCCACACACATCGATAGTGACTCGCCAGAAGCTCCGGAAGTTTGGTATTAGGTTCATTCCTGCATCCACCTTATAGTCCGGACCTGGCACCAAGTGTTATCATCTGTTCCTGTCCATGGCGAACAATTTTGCTGGTGAAACCATTCGCTTCAAGAGAGGCTTCTGAAATTCGACTGTCTCAATTTTTTGCTAATAGGAACGAGGGCTTCTATGAGAGAGGCATAATGAAATTTCTTTTAAAATGGCAACAAGTTATCGAACAAAACGGGCATATTTGACCTCAATCGGGTCATTCTAACTATCTTAAAAAGCCCTCAATTTAATGCAAAAATAATGGATTTCTTTTACTACACCTAATATATTTTGTATGGCCTGTTTCGAAGTGTTCTGGTTGCTGCACACAACCGCAAAAATGCAATATACCCTCGACACAAAATTACTTTTGGAGGCTAAAATAGCATCTTAATACCGGGCATTAACATCCATGCTTTCCTGTCAAATGATCTGATATATCAGGCATAAGAAAGCATGAGTGAAAGGGAGAAGAATTGAAAATCATTTAAAGCTATTATTATTGGGCAAGTTTCCGCACTAAGTTATACCTCAGATTGTTTTTCTTTAGGACTAAGTTTGAAGACTTCATCGACGAATTCTAAAAGAAATCCGGAAATACCAGCTGCAATTAATGCATCCCACTCTGATCAAGCGCGATCGTGATTCAAGCGTACTTATCGTAACGGTCTGTTAACTGAAATTGACGTCACTTAAGGACCTCAAGTGACTAGAATGACGACAAGCTTGAAGAACCATCAACATTAAAAAAAAATAAAAAAAACGGAGGGAAAACAATAACTATAATTTATTTCACTTGCAACTCATTGATGATTTTCTTCTTTTTTTTTTTTTGTTTGTGTAAATAATGCACTGTTGAAGAGCAATGAATCCGTATTTTATGAGCAAGCGGAAGTAAAATCGAGCTCTGACCGAAAATGGTTGGCGGAACAGCATTACTTATTGTGCTACTTTTTTTCGCACATCAGTGATTTATATTAAACGAACGAAATATTATTTCGTCATTGAACGCAAATCGCGAACATCATGAACATTAAAAATGAAAAAAAATAAAGAAAAATATTTTTTAATTCGTTTTCCGAATGCATAAAATGTGAAGAGAATTTTAATAATTTTTTAAATAAATATCGGACATACATTCAATATTTACTCTTCCAAAAATGTGAGTCAGTCAAGGTTCCAAATGGCAATGCAGAAGAGAACAGAGAGCTTCGAATGGGAATAATAGAACAGCGAAGTTTTCAATAGGAAGAACCTAGATCTCTTAATATTTTTAAGTGTTTTAAAAAACTCTTTAAAAAAAGAGAATCAAAAAGTTAGTCGATATCGCTCCCCTTTCAAACTAAGAAAACAGACCCAAAAACTCAGATAGCCAACACAACGTCCAAGATGCGTTAATGGCTTTTTGCTACTAAAATATTCTCTTCCACAAATTCATCTAAGAGGCGATACA
This sequence comes from Chlorops oryzae, assembly GCA_020466095.1. Lineage (NCBI taxonomy): Eukaryota > Metazoa > Arthropoda > Insecta > Diptera > Chloropidae > Chlorops > Chlorops oryzae. The sequence continues at coordinate 28,907,589 of CM035808.1, forward strand.
TTCACGAAATAGATCCGTCGATCTACACCACTGCAAATTTGCAAACAATCGTTTTCATAATCGTTCCCGTCCGAAGCCTTCAAATAATTACTTTAGAATTTCGACTGAAAAGTAAAGTACGGTATTCCCCGAATGTTACCAACGCAGATAGAAGCACAGCCCGTTTAAAAGCACTGAAAATTATGCCTACACCTGGGATTGACTATACATCGAATTCGGAGATGATCCACAATTGCTTTCTTTCTTCATTTTGAGTACATTTTTGGCCGAAGCTCACTGATCGTTGACGATCGGCAATAGACATATAAGAACAAAATCGCGTTAAAAAAACTACTCTTGATATATGCGAAAAATTTTGGAACGAAGCATATCGAAAAAAAACCCAAAAGAGAAGGGAATAATTTTAGTAAAACTAAACTTTAATAGCCACACCGTTTAAAGGTAAAACAAAGTCAAAAACTTAAGAAATAAATTAATTTTTTTTTAATTGTTGCATTACCAAAACAAGTAATAAAACTATAGTCGGTCAAGACCGACTTTCATATACCAATATTGAAGCTCTATGTTTTACCTTTCCGTACGAAAGTAACAAAAATTCACCATTTGTGGGCGTGGCAGTGAGCGGACCACATCAACTTTATTACTATATTACTATATCTTAACACTTTTTTTCTTCTTTGTCTGACAATGTTTTGAATATGAAGCTTCTACGCCTTTTACTTCGGAAGTCACGAAAAATATCCATTTGTGGGCGTGGCAGTGAGCGGACCACATCAATTTTCGATCCTGATTAAGAATATACAGGGTGTTCCGTACTAACTTACTTTTCTTTGTATGGTAGAAGGTCATTGTGCACAAGAAATCGTACAGTAGCGAGGGTCTAATATGTAACCCTGAGGAATTATGGAAGAAAGAAAGAAATTTGGCATAGTTTCAGGAAAAAAAATTTTACGCAGTTTTACATTTTGCAGTTTAACATTTTTAAGGATGTAAAATTTTCTTTTACTTATTTGCATTTTCAAGGGGTTTTTCGTTATCGAAGTGAAAATTTCGAAATTTGTTTTACAATATTTGACTTTGGGCGCCATTTTGCTATGAAAAAAGTCTTATTAACACATACTTTTCTAAATTTTTTCCGAATTTGCAGTAAATTTCCTTTAAAACCGTTGTACATTGGTCATACTTTATTTACGGTTTAACCGCAGAAAAAATAGGATTTAAGACCGCCCTTGAACTTTTTTCTATGTGATGAAATTCGAAAAGAGCAAACTATAGCTTACAAAGGTCCATCCAGCAATTTCTGTACAAATAAGAGAAATTTTGGTTTAAATTTAACTGGGAAAATGGCTTTTGTTTTTTCTGAGCTAAATTAAATTGAATATAAAAGGTTCAAACTTAGTTCTATCTGGGCAATTCCACGCAAAAAGGGTCCTAAAAGTCACACCAGCGTCATTCTGAGCGGGTATTTCATTGTCTAACTGTTGTTAAAAGTTTCCATAATTATAAATCCTTAAGAATCACATTTCGTTTTAAATATTATGAGCTCTAATAACCCTTATAAAACCTAAATATAAGTGATTGTGACGGAATTTTCCAGCTGTTACAAGATCCGCACGAAACTAATATACTGTCATGTGAAAAATAATAGGGACAGTACTATAACCTTTTCTCAATGTTGAAAAAATCAAGGTTGTTTACGATTTTATCGACTGTTGCTCATTACACAATGTTGTACTGAAACGGGACTTTAGATAACATGAGTTTTTTTTACCAAAACTTCTAGCAGAGCCATTTGCTAGCTTGTTTTGCTAGGCAACACACGTTTTAAGTTGTGCGAAATAATAGGGACACGATTAATTTATTGTGATAAAAAGATGTTTAGCAGTGTTTAGCAGTTAAATAAGCAAATATCAGTGGATAAATAAGATCCTTATTTTAAAACAAGTCAATTTCTCATAATACTCTACAAGGGATAGCTTTTGAGGAGCAATATTCGCCGCGGAATGTCCTTTGCCTTAGCCGAAAGAAAAATAGTGCAGAAAATTAAGAATCGAGGAAAGTCGATAAGACTAATATCAAATATCATGCAGTGCTCTTAAAATAAGATCTTCGATGCTTTCCATCATGTCCAAAAACTAGACACAATAGGAAGAAAACGAACATTTTCAAAAATTTTCGACAAGGGGCTTGACTAATGTTCCGAGCAAAACCCTTTTAAAAGTTCAAATGGACTGCAACTTGAAGTGGATGCCTTAACTACATTCCGAACTATCCGCGAAAGGCTTCAAGAAGTTGGTCTGGGAGGCGGGTCCGGAAAACAGGACCCTTTTTGTTCGTCAACTACATAGTACAAAAGTTTTATAACAACCAGCGCTTTTTGAAATATAAATACATTTAAAACAAACAAAGAAACCAAATTAAATTTATTCGGATCTGACGGTAAACATTATTTCGTCCATTTAAAGGCAAAACATATGATCCCAGGTCACCATTGATCAAATTTTTCGCAGAAGATTAGTGTTAGAAACTTTCATTTTTTGTACTATGTAGTTGACGAACAAAAAGGGTCCTGTTTTCCGGACCCGCCTCCCAGACCAACTTCTTGAAGCCTTTCGCGGATAGTTCGGAATGTAGTTAAGGCATCCACTTCAAGTTGCAGTCCATTTGAACTTTTAAAAGGGTTTTGCTCGGAACATTAGTCAAGCCCCTTGTCGAAAATTTTTGAAAATGTTCGTTTTCTTCCTATTGTGTCTAGTTTTTGGACATGATGGAAAGCATCGAAGATCTTATTTTAAGAGCACTGCATGATATTTGATATTAGTCTTATCGACTTTCCTCGATTCTTAATTTTCTGCACTATTTTTCTTTCGGCTAAGGCAAAGGACATTCCGCGGCGAATATTGCTCCTCAAAAGCTATCCCTTGTAGAGTATTATGAGAAATTGACTTGTTTTAAAATAAGGATCTTATTTATCCACTGATAATTGCTTATTTAACTGCTAAACACTGCTAAACATCTTTTTATCACAATAAATTAATCGTGTCCCTATTATTTCGCACAACTTAAAACGTGTGTTGCCTAGCAAAACAAGCTAGCAAATGGCTCTGCTAGAAGTTTTGGTAAAAAAAACTCATGTTATCTAAAGTCCCGTTTCAGTACAACATTGTGTAATGAGCAACAGTCGAGAAAATCGTAAACAACCTTGATTTTTTCAACATTGAGAAAAGGTTATAGTACTGTCCCTATTATTTTTCACATGACTGTAGCTTACGCTGGGTATAAGAAAGGAAAACTTCACGTGCTTGGCGAATTTTTATGCCTTCATTTAATTTGATTATTTCTTCCAGATGCCCACTCAGAGCCAAAGGAGGATTGTTTTTTTTTTTCTGTTTCTCAATAAAGTCATTCGATTTAAAAGCTGAAAATTTTATGTCTCTGACAGTTCCACCTTTTATGCTCTTTCGACAGATTTTCGAACGCCTCGTACACATGGCATGACAATCCTATTGTTCCTCTTAACACGCACGTTTGGCGTTCTTCGACAATTTCGGTTCTTATTAAGAACTTATTGAACTGTTGACAAAGAAAAAATACAAAAATCCAAAAAGCCACAAACAATTTGAATTAATTTTGCCAAAGAAAAAGGTAAAAAGTTTTTTTGCTTTCATTTTTTTCACTCTTTCTTTGCCACTCTTTTTATACAGTATTTTTGACAGCTCGTTTTTTGGCTAAAATTAATAATTCAACTGACACAACGAACGTGGTTTTGTTTACATTTTTTCTCTTCAAATGTTAATGATTTAGGTGTTTTTCTATTCCAAAAAAAAAAAAAAACAAACAAAAATTAGTAAATATTATATGTTTAAAGAAAATTTAAATGTCTATTTTTGATTAATTAGTTTTGAGAGTCGTTCTCACAGTTCTTTCTTTTTCAATAAGAAGAAACAAATTATTCTATAAGTTAAATGTGGGCGTTGAGCGCGCTTTTTCCTGAAGTTTTTTTTTTTGAAAAAGTAATGTTGAACTTGATCGTAACAGTTTTAATATAATTTATGAATATTTTCTCAAATTGCTTTTAATTGTTTTTTGCACGTTCTTCAAGCGTATTTAAATAAGATTTACTATTATTGTTATTCTACAATTGAAGATTTGTTTATAGATAGTAAGGCCGAAGCAGCGCATTTTCACATCTCATCAGTGTCAACAATTGAGATTGCCTTTAAGATGACCGCACCTTAATTTTTTTCACTAGAATCAAAGTAGCAATTAGCTTTTCTTTATAGGTTGGACGACATTAAAAAAAAAGAATTTTTACTTTAATAATATCAGCACATTGATTTGTAATTTGTTTTGATAATAATTATTTTCATATTTTTATGTTCGGATTATTTTTGTGGTCTAGCGAAGTCATCAACTTGAATAATTCTACAGTGTCAATCATTCCATTTAATTGGAAAAACAAGCATTGGCCAAATGGTTTTATAGAAAACTAAAAACCTCAGACTCATAACAATGCCTTGAATTTTTTCTTAATTAACAATTAGCTTTAATTTGCGTCAATCGGAAGCAACAACAGCAGGCAATAAGGTAAGAACGGACATGCGAACGAGTGGGGCTTGTAAATTGTGAAAATAAATTTAACCAAAATTTACATTCCACGCACGTCGTCCTAAAGTTCTTAATGCCTTTGTGCCGTCTTACATTTTAACGTTAGTTAATAAAAATAAATAAAATTGAAAAAAGTGGAAAAAAGTCCCTTGCAAACGTGCAAGATGTCACACACCGTTTCATCCAATGCGATTCCTAAACGAAATCTCGCTTAACTGCCGGGCAAAGTCCATTCAAATTGAGATATCCCCTTGAAGTTTTATTTCAATTTTACTTTTTTATTGTCGTAAAACGTGAATACAGCAAAAATCCACTAAATTTTATAACAACCGCCTCCGCTTACAATGAAACGTTGCTTTAGAAACATTTTCCCTTTAAGGTAGTCGCCAGTTTCATCGAATAAATACAAATTTCGCTGACTTTCAGAAAATAGGGGAACTTATTTATTTTAGATTAAAGTCGATCTTCATTCAGCTCTAATAGTTTTTGAGGTAGACTAAGAACTCCCCATGACGGGCTCTGTGTCATAGTTGGATAAGATGCCAACTTACGATGCGAGAGGCTATGGGTTCAACACCCAGCTGAGTCTTGGATTTTTGTGTCGTTTTGTCTGTTTCTGTTTTTCTTTGTTTTTCCATTATTCTTGGAATAATACCATACCTTACCATACCTAACCTTACCATACCTAACCAAACCTAACAAACCTATGAATCCTTACCAACCTAACAAACCTAACGTAACCTAGCCTAATCTAACCTTACCTAACTTTACCTTACCTAACCAAACCTAACAAATCTAACAAACCTTACCAAATCTTACTAAACCTTACCAAATCTTACCAAACCTTACCAAACCTTGCCAAACCTAACCTACAACTCCCCAAATGCCGCCTCTTAAATCCCGAATTCGAAACATTCCTCTAAACAAATCTTTTCCCAAAAATGTCCCAGAAACCAATGAAATCCTGACAAATTTAGTCGTAACACCGACAATATGGCATCACTGGTGTGGACTGTATGGAACATTATGTGCCAAATACAATGTTGACCGTGATCCTCAAGTCTGAAGGAACTTCCGAATGCCAAGGAATATACCTGTACATGTGTATATCGGCTTGTATTCTTGCTTTATTCGGCAGTATACTGCTCGGTTTAGATACCGGTTGAAGCTTTTTTTCTAAGGCATTCAAATTTTTTGTAAATTGAATAAATTTGCTAAATCATCATTGGGGGAATTTCTCTTTCTCTTCACTAGGCGGCCTTTCGATCTTGATTTTAGAACCTCTAACCCCAACGACCGACTTCCCGGTTATTTTAGCTCTCAACACGTGCCGCCCAAGTTGTAAATAAACACTAATTATAGAAAATTTTCTACGAGCAGTTTTTTAATTATTCTAAAAAAAAAAGCCTAGATAAGAGTGTTTAAACTTCATTGTGTTATTTATATAACAGTAACATAAAGATCAATATCATTTTCAAGCTGACTACAAACGGACGGCGAAACTGTCCGATCGAATGGATATAAAAACATACATATAGGTACTTAGAAATTCGTACGTTGCAGTGAAAACTTTTTTCTATAGTTCTCTCATTTAGTTCATTGTTTCATAATCGAGATATACATATTTAAGTATATAATAAACTAAAGCAGAAAAAATTAGGTATATCGTATAAAAACATATCTTCAGAAAGTAGTGATAATTCCCAAAGAGAGACAGCCCAATATCAATATATAATATTTCGAATATGGTTTTTTGAATGCCGCTTTACTGTGTTGGCTTATAAAAATAATCAAATACAAATGTGGCACATACATATTGATCTTTATATAGCAGAATACATAAATGTATGAATATGAAAACCGCGAGTGGGTATGGCACTGAAATCAAAGTAAGAACATGCCGCTGGGAATTCCCGGCCGGTAAAATAGTACAACTCAAAGTGAGCATATTTGAATACGTGCTTCATTTGTTGGCATTGAATGCAAGAAGAATAAGAATTGGATTTACCCTAACCGAACAGATATTGAGATTGACAAAATAAGAAATTATGAAAATTAATTGAAAAGAAAAATATGGCGCCCTTATTAAGCAGACTAGCAAAGTCTCAAGCCTTGAGACTCAAGGCCGTGAAGGTATTGTGAATATCCTTTAATATTAAGTATAAATATCAAAATAATGGTTTAAAAGGTAAAATATGAGTATTTATAAAACAATGTAGGTGCAATAAAAAAATATAAAAAATATTAAAGGTTCTGAACCAAAGTTGGGTCCAGAACTACTGATGGTCCGTTAAATGAGTTCATGCTTTATTTCTATTTAATTTGGTACCAAAACAGGCCCATTTTACCAGAGCAATCTTCTTTTACTTTTTGGATTAAGTACAAAAGGTGAATCCTTTCATTAAAGAAGGATATTCAGGTTAATCTGAAGATCTTTGAAGGATCCAGAAGATGCAATTCAGACCTTCCAAATGTGTCACGATCCGTGATTAAATTTTTTTTTTTTAATCACTTTCTCCACTATAATTTAGGGACATTTAAGAAATATGAAATCATGAAGTTTGTTGAAAAATAAAACCTACAGGATATCCCGCCAAAGCGAAAATTAGAATAGTAAAATTGATCTTTAAGCGATATTTCTTGTTTTTTATAGGTATAAAATGATTTTCTCAACCATTTATTGTAATTAAATTGTGTTTTGTAACCATGGGGATGACGCTTTAAATGGGTTTTCTGTCATTTCGTACGCCTATTAAATGTGATCATAATCTTACGAGAACGTAAAATAAATTTACACTTATTTATTGTGTGGAATTACACTAACTTGAGAGCTTTTCTGTTTATGATTTCAAGTTTAGGAGGATAACTATCGCTTGGCACGCACATAGAAGCGTTCTAAAAACGTGACTCGAATGGGGGAAACAACGAAGCTTTGAGTAAAAATAAATCGCAGTGCATTAAGACGGATACGGTTGGGAATGACAGCTAAGAGAGCACTTATTGAGAAACGTTTGATAAAATTGCATAAATATAAAAGCTATGAAACATGAAAGGGACTTTTTTTTTGAAATTAAAGATAATTGATATATGTACGAGTATGTATGAGTAATCCCAACTCAATTAGAACAAAGCGTGCCTTGGATAAATTAAGACACAATTTTTTTCTTCTTCTTTTTAACAAATTGAGACAGTTTTGGGGGAAATTTGCGGCGAAGCTTATTAAAGCGATGCGCAATTGAAAGTTTTTTATATGTCTTCCCTGAGGTGTGATCCATAAAAATTGTCAGAACTTTAACGAAAAAGAAAACAACAACAAATGGTGTCATCGTTTGCTCATTTTATAAAATTTACAAAGAATTTACGCATTCAGTATTAACGGATGAGTCTCGGGAATAATATTATTAAGAACCATTGATAAAGAGAGTCCTTTTTCTGTTCAAAATAGAAAGGAAATGTTTGTATGTAAAATCTCTCAAACATCGCAAAACAAAATCACGCCCCTTCAAGAACACACCCATGGGAATTCCTTTTTCATTTCAAGCGCAACAATTTCTCAGGTCCACACCCACTTTCAATGATATAACTAAGTGCATATGTACGGCTGAACTCAACGAGTCGTAAAATAAACTTTTAAAGCATCATTGCATTCTGGAATTCGAAATCAATAATTTAAAGACGGTTTTTTTTTTAATTTGAAGTTTAAGATTGAAAAAAATTTTGTTATTTTTTTTACTAACTACGCGAGACGCTCGAAAACAAACCAGACTGGGTGGAGACTTAAATACTTCAGTTTAAAAATAAAATCCATTTATTCAGAAATTAATAATAATAAAGATTATATTTAAGAGAACAAGAAAAAAAAGTATTTCTGTGACGTAGGCATCTTTCATCGCTGCATACAGATTTACATTGAGAATTCATGCGACGCACGGACAATTACTTAATAAAATGTTATTCATTATTAATTTTAAAATACAAAAATAAAAATTTGAAGATTCACTTCACGAGATGCCTTTTGGCTTTTTGCAGTTCAATGTCCTGCGAGACACAAATGGGCGGCTCTTATTTCATCCCATAACATCGTGACTTGGCGGGAATTTGTTGAGAGTAGGGCTTCCAATCTCGCGCAACTTTTCCCCAATCCCAGAAAAAACGGGTCAAAAAATTTTGAAACCCAATGGATCGCGGAATTGGGGAGAAAACACATACAGTACACTCGGGATAACGTCAACCCCCTATTCCGTCAACACCTTTTTATTTACATTGACTATTCTAAAACGTCAACAAAACCTAAAAGCTCTAAAAGGTAAACTCTGCGTAATAGAAAATTTTAGCTGGAATTACGTATAGAGTACGAATTCTCAGAATTTCGGGAACCTCCTTTTGTGCGAACAATGTAGTTTTTGCTCTCTTTGTGCAATTGTGTTTCGAAATTTTTGATGTTGCGCGTATAAAATGAGCTCTAAAAAACTCATATAAAATATTTTTTCAATTTTTACAAATACATAAACATTTTTTTGAATCAGATTATTGGTTTGTTTTAGTTTGTACTAAAAAATCGTGTAAAACTATAGTCCCGACTATGTTTTGATCTAAAATGAGGTCAATCATAAACGTCAACAATCTGGTAAACGTCAACACTCGCGGTTTTAATTAGTTGACGTTATCCCGAGTGTACTGTATATACAAATATTCAGGTGATTCTTAAGAGCGTCAAAAATTGTAGAGTATTTAACCTTTCGAGAGAAGGTTGCAAAACTAAGATGTGTAGCGTAGGGTCACCTTAATTGAACTGTCACTTAGAGAGGACCACTAGAATGTTAGCTATGTTGAGACAGTTGAAATGTCAAACTAATATTACAACCTACTTCACTGCAAAGGTCAACAGTAAGTTAATAAGCTTCTAGCTGAGTAAAGGTTTTTTTGTTTACAAGCGAGCGGTTCAAAAAAAAAAAAAAAAATTTAAAAAAAATAAGTGAAAACAATTTGGTTTTTATAACATTATACATCTTTATGCCTGCTACGAATAGTGCCAAAAACGACTTTTTAAACTTAAGAAGTATATTCTTGTTAGTTTGGGCATTGATCTTGATAGTTCAATATCATTAGAAAATATAAGTAGATGTTGGAATAAGTTTTGGTGGCTCACTTGAATTGATTCACCTTGAGTGGACCACTGCTTGCATCCTTGAGTGGAGTGTCAAAATTTTTCATTTTTAATAAAAATTTAGCATGTTTATGGATATAAATGGACTTTGGAACAGTACTAACTAGTTTTATGAGCATCATTAAATTTTTTGGTGATTTTTAAATAGCATTTGGGCATGTCGTCGAGTAGTGCATCAATATCAAAGGCTTTTTTACATGCAAACATTGTGACCAATTTTTTTTTTTTATAAACAACATTTTGAAGATCTGAAGGTATATCGGCTAACGAATGATATATAAAAACCACGGTTAAACTTCTTGACCACAATTTTTATTTAAGCTTTTGCTTAGGGGGTCCACAATAGCTGACATTACCCTATAAATTTCTGAATAACAATTCTTCAAGTGAATACTTTTAATTCAATTTCAATGAAAATTGTCATCCTAATTCTCAATGAACATTCCCCGGGATTTTTTTTCCTACAATTTTTTCTCAACGTGAAAAATAACTATTCTAAGCATCAATAAAGAAAATAATGTGATGAACTCTGCTTAAAAATGTTCGAATTTCTTGCTCCCCTTATATTCCCTTCCCAGTGTGCTTAGAAAGGTATGACGTTTTTGAAATCCACACGGAAAAATTCCCCGGGAATATTTAGAATCGGGCTGAAGAACTTTTTAAGTATTTTTTGTTTAGAAGGCCAAATTCCACAAGAAAAGCGCTTTTCGATCTTCAGAAGAATTAAAAATTAATTATTTCGAAACTAGTGTAATTAAAAGGACATAATTGAACAAAGATTCTATTTTTCATTTACTTTTATTATACTTCTTATTATTATATATATTTTTTTTAAATTATTATTTGGGCTTTTGGGTCCCTCATTTTTCACTTATAGTGAAATATGTAATTTTCCGAGAAGTGTGGAAAGCCGATACGACCAGTTTCAAACCTAGCTTACAGGTTCATTATCAGGTATCTTTAACCAACACCTTAGCCACTATGACCACCTCAGCGATGTGACATAGGTCGGCTAAATTGTGCATATATACACCATTGTTAGTAAATTTTATTTGACAATCTCCATATTTAATGTTTAATTATTATTTTGGCTTTTGTGTCCCTCATTTTTCACTTATATTATTATATTAAAATCGCATTTGATTTCTATCACAATATTTTATCAATTATTTGATTATAATAAATTTTTTTATATTTACGACCAATTCATTTAATCTTTCATTTAAGGTTTCTATTTACGGTCAAGACAAGAAATCTTGGAACCAATCCGTGGGTTGATCCCAAAGCAGAACGCAACAAACATCGAAATTCTTGTTCTAACAATAAAAAAAACCGATCGAAAATTATTGTGAAGAATACAAAAAAAAAAAAAAGAATTCATAAACGAGAGCCAATATCAAAATTTATGATTATTGCAATCCCAAATTGATTTTATCTAACATTTTGTTGATTTCGACACTTTCGAGTGTATGGAATGGAATGCCTCGAGCACGCTCTTTCTTGAATTGCTTTGTCTACTAAGAAAATAAAAAGAAAAAACTATTCTTTAAGTTTCTTATCTTATAACAAGAACGATACAAAACTGTAAGTGGTGTAAATCACGAGTGCTAATCACTCTTGTATTTAAGATGTCAAAAACCTTAAGTAACACTTAAGTGATGGGCGCTTTGATTGGTTTCACCGGGAAATTCTTCAAAATCAAAGGAGCAAATCTATTTGAACACATCAATTTTGATATCAATAACATTGTTTTCCCCAACTGATTATGTGTGCAATTGACTCATTGAATAAACAGGTAAATGTGTTGCACCTAAGCCATGAAATATAAGAGTTAATTGTTAATGGTTGCACAATGAAGTTACAATGGCTCGGGGCCTTTGGAATATAAAGTTGTTCGTAACCTATAAACTAATCAAATCAAGACCTGGTTGGATTCACCAGTGTGTAAATGTGACATGCTCACAATGCACAAGGTTGTCATCAATGCAAACTCTCACAACAAATTTGATAAAGATAAACTAAAAGGTAAAAACTATAAACTGAAATCACAATTTTTGTGATAATTTAGAGATAATAGGGGTATCCACAAAGGCGTGTCAAAAACGTTGGAAAGTCGGAAAATTGCGACTTCTTAAAAAAATTTTAAACTTTTTTTGTATCTTGCATTGTTTAAATGTCAAATTTCCATACGAAAATTAAATTTAAACAATAGGGGTATTCACAAAGGCGTCTTAAAAACGTTGGAAAGTCGGAAAATCAGAAAATTGCGACTTCCTAAAAATTTTAAAACATTAGGGGTATTCATAAAGGCGTCGGAAAACAGGAAAGTCGGAAAATCGGAAAATCTTAACTGCAAAAAAAAATTGTGCAAGATACCAAAAAAAAATTTAAAATTTTTAAGAATTCGCAATTTTCCGATTTTCCGACTTTTAAATGTTTTTAACACGCCTTTGTGAATACCCCTATTTTTTTTGTATTTTACACAACTTTTCAAGCAGTTGAAAATTTCCGATTCCGACTTTCCTATTTTCTGACGCCTTTGTGAATACCCCTAATCATTTAAATAAGGCCTGCGGATTTGAAAACAATTCTGCCTTTCCAAGTACACTGGGAAGATAATATGAAAGGGAGCAAGAATCTCGGACATTTTTAAGCAAAGGTCATAACTTTCTTTCTTTTAATGACGCCAAAATTGCTATATTTTTTCGCGAAGAAAAATTCTTAGGGAAAATATTTCCGGGGAATATTCATTTAGAAAAGGGCGTCCGAAACAGCGTTGAATGGATGCAGTTAAATGGGACATAAATGCAGTAGGGACTCACCTCTGATGATGCAACCGGTAGGACAAAATTGGAGGAATTGGTCTCGTTTTGCGGAGCCCGGGATAGGCCGGGACTTTTAAAACACAAGAAGAAGCAATTCTCATAAGCCATTAAATTGTTTCTTCATAACCCACTCAAATAGAGAAGAAAAAAGAATTCTAAGAGGGCTATTGAAAGTACTTCTTAGCCCCCACAAGCACCACATTTCAACACCTTCTTAACAATCAAAAAATTTCGAAATATTTATTACTTTTATTCGATTAAAGTGGAATTCTTCTAATGACCGAATACGGTTTTTTATAAATTGAGATTAAACTTTAAAAAGGCAAACGCTCAATCAAAACAAAATATAAAAAATTGTTCTTCTTTATTTTGCGCTGTTGATATTTTTTGTGCCTTGTTTTTATTACGTATTTATCGAAACGAAAACAATTTCTGAGAAAAGCACATTAAATTGTTCGGCGGAGGTGTAAATTGCAAAAATATAGGTTTCAATTCTTTAAAATTCTTGCCTCTCTTTAAAGTCACAACAAAATATTGCCAAAAAGACATCAGTGACATTGTTTGTAAAAATATCTCTACGAGCATAAAAAAAAATAATATTCACAGAATGAAGTTTGAACAATTAAAAGTAATGTGCCCTTCTTAAAACTATAGCTGGAACTATCGATGTAAAAACACCTGCAATTAATATTTTATTTCAGTTTTCAAGTTTGTAAGCAACTATTTTTCGATTCCAATTAGACCAATTGAAAGAAATTTTCTTCAACTAAATTTTAAATTCAAATTTTTAAAGTAGAAAATCGATAAATAGAACAACATAAGTACTGATGAATGAAGAATTAAATGATCCACTGTGGGTAAAAAATTATAGAAAAAATATTAATAAAATCCACCAAAAATTGGTATAAGATTTCTGAAAAGCGTTCAAGTTTTTTGACATCTTTATCCCTTGTACCATTTTTCAAATGCCAAATTCGAGTTTGACGAATGTGCAACGAAATACAGTAGGACCCATGATAATCCGGAGATAGAAAAAGAAAACCCTTTGCGGATGATTGAGGCGTCCCTAAGATTCCCTACTGTATCTACTTCCATTTATTTGCAGGATATGTCCCTTTTCGTACTTTACCAGTACACCAAATATCAATGCAATGTGTTGAGTGTTTCGCAACTTACAAGTATTTAAATGAAAACACATTAAATTCATTTGAGGGCGTGGCAGTGGGCGGATGTCTCCCATTTTAACTTAGGATCATACTCGGATCCCGATATACCTGTGTGCCAAATTTCAACTTGGTTGGTTTAGCCGTTTCGGAGGAGATCCAGCCACAGACGGACGGACGGACGGACAGACAGACGAACGAACGGTCAGACGGACGGACAGACAGACAGACGGTCAGACGGACAGGCAGACAGACGGACTGATAGACGGACGGACAGATGGATGCACAGACAGACGGATGGACAGACGGTCAGATAGACTGAGGGACAAACAGACAGACGAACGGGCGGTCAGAAAGACGGACGGACAGACAGTCAGACGGACAGACGGGCATGTCTAAATCGATTCAGATTTTGATCCTGATCAAGAATATATAAATATGTCTATATCTACGGAGCTTAGTTCTGGCCACAACATTCGCCTTATGTCGTGGTTCACCACAGTTGAACTTTTTCACCAAATCATGCCATAACGCGCCAAAATTTGGCCGAAGTTGCAGCTATAGTTCTATATGGTTCTGGCTGTTACAAGATTCGTACAAAACTAATATACCCTGCTTACGCTGGGTATAAAAAGTGGTAGATTTGGACCTAGCGTGGTAGAAGTGGTAGAAAGTGCAAATAGTGGTAAATCTACCACTGAAGTGGTAGAAGTTTCAATGTAATATAAAAATCTCTTCATTCACTGCTGGTTTTCAGGGTGTTTGTCGTAATGACTAAATTGGGAGACACGAATTTTGGAGAAACGAAATTGGGAGAATCAAAAGTGGGAGAAAAAATTGCGACTAAATGGACGAATAGGAGTCATGAGGCTTACCGTTCTGTTGTGGGCTCTGCACATATTAGTGGCTGCTTCAGTTCAATCACTTGTCCATTTTTCTCCTTCAGCTCACCATTTTCCATATAAAACTGGACAAGCTCAGGAAGCGTAGCAAATTTCTCGCCTATTGAAAGGAAATAAAATTAATAGCGGCCAACAATTTTTATCAAATCCAGTTAAACATACCACCATAGAGATCGAAGAAGTCACCATTATTTTGTATTTTTATATGCGTCACTTCTTGACCCCGACGCACGGATAATGTAAATGCTCCTGGATTAGATGAAGAAAGGCGTGCCAGGAACGATCCTTCAAAGCCTTGCTCTAACAGTAACTTTTCAGCTTCTACGCCAGTTATTGTCGGATGGAACCATCTAAAAATTAATTATTTTGTTTATTCATTAGTCTGAAACATTAATTTAATTATAGGACTTCTGAGGAAGATTCTTAAGTTTTCAGTTGGTGCTTAATACAAGGCGTACAGCTGATCTCTACGTTCAGTTACGTTAAGTTACGTCGAGGCAAGACTAATTGGGCCTTAAATGCAAAATGAGTTTAAAGGTTTCTAGGATTTTTTGTTTTAAGTCAAATCTGAATTCTAAAACCATTTCGTACGCATTCGGGAATTGCTGAATTTACCTTCGCGATGACATTTTTCGTTAATTGTTGCTCAATTTTTAAGAAATTCGCCTTTTTCGAGGTTTTTCAGAAATTTGTCTTTCTCAATCGATGGCACTATCGATAGTATCGATGTCTCGCAGCTATCGGTTTGAAAATCGATTTCTGGCTTCTAATGAAGGCGGTTATAGTTCAATGTACAGTGAAACCTTGTTACACATTTATTCTGTTTGGTGTTTTGGATTTTGCTGAATTTCGGATCCTTTTACGGGATTGAAACATTAAGGGTGGTAGTTACCAAAAAGTTTAAGCTAAGGCTAAATCTTAATCTTTCGAAGTAAAATTGGTAGTTACGAAGTCAAATTAAACCGGTCTTAGAGAATTCGATATTCGAAAATTTGCTGCCAAATTTTTAGATTTAAGTCCAAATATATTATATATGGTTTTTGCTATTTTCGAAATCTCTTTCAAACTAGCAGGCGGTAAAATTTGAACAAAGGTATTTTTTTCTTTTGAATTTTTTGTAAACATATGCTTTTTGTTTAGCCTTCTCTGCTCTCTTCCAATTTTTGAACATTTTCATTCTTAAAATGTATGACTGCTTCGATGGAGTAATAAACCAGGTTTAATTAATTTGGTAACTACGAAAATTTGAGCGAAAGCTGAGAATTTACTTAAACCTGGTAACTACCACCCTAAGAGTCCATACTCAGATATGCAGTAAATACTTACACATCAAAAGAAAGTAAGTAAATACGTAACAACCTCGTAGAGTGTAGATATTTCAAACATGCCAAATATTTTATGCTTTTGAAGTCGACGTCCATGTTTACTTTGAAAACTGTGCTACAATCAGCTGTTCCCTCAATAGCTTTGTATAAAAAAATTAAAATGTTTATATTTGAAGTCGGAAAGTTGCATGCAATCCTGCGCGATCAATACTTCATTAATTGACCGCGAAGTAAAAGCTAATGTTAAGTATTAAGCTGCAATCATTCATGGCATAAGACAGCATAGCATAACATAGCATAATCAGCTGGTTCTATCTATTCAATACATTTTGTATGCAAGTGGTCAGTTATGGCATAACATAACATAACAGAACAGAAGAAGCTGTAGAAAACAGATTTTTCTTATGCCGTCTTATGTAAGTTCGAGCCAGCTGATTTGAATTAGTGCTGCCAACTCCTTCCCAAAGCTGCCACATTTGCCCTTTTTATGAAAATCTCGAAAAGCCACAATTACTAATGTTGTAATATATTAAAATAGTATTAAGCATATAATTTTTTATGAAAGCAAAATATATTTTATTACTTTTAGGCATGTCCCGAACTGATTTACAAGCGTTTGTTAATTATTTCTTGAGAAATTGTGGAAATAATTTTTACCCCCTTTCCGCAATGTGCGCAAATTACAACATTGCCTCTTCTGTGCTCTTATGTTTTCTTATGTCTTCACTGACTAGTCAAAAAGCGCTTATGTTATTTTATGTTATGTTATGTTCTGTTATGCCGTCTTATGCCATGAATGATTGCAGCTTTAACTTGCAAGAAATTTTCGATTTATTTATTGCATGTTGTTTTTATGGACACTTTACTTTACTTATACTCTGAGTATAGGCTCTAAATCATTTCGATAATTATTTTATATTAATGGGACCTTTTACACTAGTCAATGATTGACCTCAAATCTCACTTTTTTGGAGAGTGAAGTGCGGGGAGACAGAGAAAATAGCGGTTGTTCATACTCGGTCAATCGTTTTGTACTCTCTTTTGAACTCGTAAGCCTGAATGCAACTCCAAAACTAGTAGAAATAAGAATTTACGGCCAATGAGGCCTTTAACACTAGCCAATTGTTGATCATCAATTATTATTTTTATTTGCTTTTGGAGTTGCATTCGTGCTTCTTTATTTCCTTGCACTTTGCTCGCCCGATTTTGAGAATTAATGAACAATAATTGGCCAGTGTAAAAGGGCTAAGCAAAAATTAAAATATAAAAAATAATCCTAAAAATTAAACCCCTATAAATGCTCAATGGAGCAGAAGTGATAATATCGAATATCAGAAACATCGAAATTAAATATCGAGGCTTATGCCATGTTCAGACGGAATTTTGATTTACGTAAATAACCACCCGCTTACACGTACGTCAACATCGTTCAATAAAACGGGGTTCCTCTCCCCACTCTCCTCTCCCCTACAAACTGCTCTTTGCTGAACTATGTTGATGGTATGTGTAAACGGGAGCTTAAACGTTAGGAAACTCAACTGATTTACGATTGCGAATTATCCCGTTCAGACGAGAGATTCGTAATTTGTTTTTTACGTTTTGTGAGAAAAGTTCTCATTAGCGAGCTCCTGTTTCCATGATATGTTTACTAGAATGTCATGTAAATAGCATCAATTGGCCTCTTCTGGCATGTATGCGATAAATTCACGACTGGGAGTTTAGTTTTGCTTTCTTCCCCTTCCTTCTTTTTTTTGATAAATTTCGCTTAACATTAGGAAAGACACCGATTTTTACTTGATTCGGATCGTAATTCAAACTGAATTACGTTCGAATGAGGTAAGTCAGCTTATCAAATTTTGTATAGCGAATTACATACGTGGTTCGGCTGTGAATTACACTTTTTGCGGGCTAGGGACGCACGGGTATGTAGCGTTTTTCTCTCTTTCCCCTGCCTCCCTTGCCATCGAAAATTTGTTTCATTATCGAAATGTCTTAACGTGTAAATAGCGTAGAATGAAGGCCGAGTCACGTGCCATCTGAACATGACATTAGAAAAAGTTTTGCAACATCGATATATCGATATTTCGTCCAGCACTAGTCAATTACATAAATACGGCAATTTAAATAATTTCGATGGGGAACGCACCAGTTAAGGAAGCAGCTCAACAGGCGGCCGCCCAGGTCACGGGCAACGAAATTGAAAAGCCAAAATGCAAAGCGTGCTGCGCGTGTCCGGAGACGAAGCGAGCGCGGGATCAATGGTCAGTCTTAACCTATTCGATAATCACTAATCACAAAAGCGACTCTAAAGCGCCACAAAAACATTCAGTCTGATTGAATCAGTCAGTTAATTGTGTGAGTGATGCATCAGTCAATCAAAATATGATGCGCAGGAATCACTGCACTATTGGATATCTGGCATGAATCAGGAGTCCGGCTGAATGTTTATGTGGGACTTAAATGGGATGCGACTAAAAAAAAGTGGTGTTTATAAAAACCACTTAAGTCGACTTATTTAAAATATTTGCTTTTTCTAAAATTGCAGCATCATTGAACGTGGAGAAATAAATTGCACGGATCTCATAGAAGCGCACAAGCGATGTATGCGAGCGCAGGGATTCAACATCTAATCAGAAATCGAGAATTAAGTTGTACTTAAAATATGTTAAATGAAAAACACGTACATTGTTAAAAATTATTTGAAAATTGTTTTACGCTTCTAATATGTAAGCTGTAACTGTAAGCGATCTAATTTTCGTAATTTAATTTTAGTTATAAAACAAATTCAAACTCAAAATAATTTGCCGTCCTTTATTAACTTATTGCATAATCTATAATTTTCTTATTAAATATGCGTAAAACTCTTAAAAGCAACAGTCCACGGCCATATACCCGGTAATGGCTAGCGGAATTGCGAAAGCAATGAAACGGGAAGGCTGTGGCACCGGACCAAATGCGTAGACCAATGTATGTAGAATTCGGAAAGCAGCTGCAATTCGGAATAACCAACAAGCCGAAGACGGATTTGGATCTGTTGCAATATATATTAAGGCGATGATAAAGAAAGGCAATATGTTTTCCATATCATTTCGATGAGCTCTACAATAAGAAATTGTTAAAGTTTTAATATTCCAAGCCAATGTATTATTTATTACCTTCGCACACGTTCGACGTGTTCATTGTTAAATTGAACTTGAGTTTTTTTGAAAACAATATCCTCCTTGTTGGCGAAAACCTGAAAAAAGAGTTTATTTATTGATCAAATGTTTCAATTTGTATACTATCCCCCTAATTCATAATCAAATTTTGAATTTAAAACACTGTTTAAATTGAGTTTTTGTATGGAAATTTTAAATTTAAACAATGCTTTAAATTTAAAATTTGATTATGAATAAGGGGGTATATATTTATCATAATATAGATTTAAAAACTTCGGATATTCATAGCTCTAAAGAGTAGATGGAAACATTACCCTCTTGCTCTGACTCCTGTTTGAACAAATGAGGCAATACCGACCAAGTACTCAGCAAAACGATTGAGTTCGAACTGGCGATCGCAGAATAAAACTCCGATAGACTTTATAATCCAAAAAAAGGGACGACTTAATTAGTTTACCCAAAAAAATAGAAATACATAGCCGAAGTCCAAGTTCAACAGTTTTAAAATAAGCCTTCATATTTAATACATATTTATTTATGGACTCTATAGAAGATTCTCCCTGATTTGTCTTATGAGTTTTATATTTCTTGGTTTAATTGGTATTATCCATGAATGACGGAATGACTTGGGCGAGGTATACGATATTTACAAAAAATTCTTATACATTCGAAACGCTCTATAGCGAATCATCTGAAGGCTTCTTCGCTTCATTTTCAATGCGTTTTTTCTCCTTACAACGAATTCTCTCTTTGATGATTTCTTTTCCGGTCCCTTGGAATTCTTTACAGAGAGTTTCGAATGTCTTAAGCAACTCCCAATTATGATGTATCTTCTATAAGAAAATGTTATTTCATAGGTGCCCATTCGGACCTCATTCGACCTTTGACCTTCAAAAAATGCTATTGGGTGGTGTCGGAAAATTGTTCAGCGTATTTGCGTTTTTGAAAAAAATTCTGCCATTATTTATCCCTAGAATACTTCCTCTTTCAACGGAGGACAATTTCCGAAGAATATTCATTTGAAATAAGGCTTATTTCATTCTTAACAAATCTAAATTGTCTTCGCATTTTCGACTCACCCTGTAACGAAATCTTTGTAGTCCTGTTAGCGCCGACATCAAGAGCATTTTGATAACCAAAACACTAGACCAAAATAGATAGCAACCGAAAACAGGATTATCAAGCGTCAACAAATCCACGTACGAAGATTTCGCAGAATTCGATGAGCAGCTCTCCATTTTGTAATGCAAAAAATAAAATTCAAATTCACAGACACACTTCTTGAATTGTTTTTATTTGCAAAATCTATTCGATGCGCAAGCTATGCGCACGACTTTTCTGTTCGAGGAGGGAAACAAAAATGCTAAAAGCTCGCTTTTATAGACAAGTTCAAATCGAAATACACATATACAAACATCTATATTAATCGCATGCGAAACTGGTTTCAAATGTGAACATAAGAGACAATTTGAAGGAAAATAAAAAATTTTACTTTCTCTCTTTCTCTAAATGTAGCGCATTGTGCACGCGATTACATAAAAAATCATATAAAGTGATATGAAATATGTGACAAAGAAGCAAATCGAACGCGCCGGCTGTGGAACTGGTCGAAAGGCATAAACCGCTGTATGTAAGATTCTTGCAAGAGCGGCGATCCTGCAGAGGATTTTAGCCAGGAGTGCATGCGGTCCGCATGCGATGTACGCGAGTTCGATTAGCAAAAGCGGTAAAATGTTCTCCAAGTCATTCAGATGTGCGCTGCAATTCGCAATTTCGGAAATTTTAATTATTGGGTCCAAATGATGGAGTCGATTTAAATTACCGTTTAGCGCGATCTACGCTCGGATCGCTTTCTTTGATATCGGTTGCTTTGTTCATTGCCAAATCTTCCGTATTGACGAAAGTCTGTGGAAAGTTAAATCAATTATTCCGTTATTATTGATTTCTTAAGACGTTATTTTTATTTATTTTTTCAGACAGCGGACAAATATTTTATTCATATTCCCCTCCCCACCCTCTTCCGATCGATTATTTATGATTATTCCAAGGAGATCGGAAATGATCATTAGATCGGGACCGTCGAGAAGATCTTCGGGGCCCTTTTGAGGTTTGTAAAAAAAGCAATAAAAAAACAAACAGTTCCTGCTGCAGTTAGGCGATCCTTCTTATGAAAATACAAATTACAACCTAAAATAAAAGGAAGTCTGCTTCAGAGATAGGGTCATTAAATTGCGATAGTCCTCCATTGGCCTATATAAAACCATAAAAAATTGGGAATTTTTTTTAGGAAACTTTTTCTCTGATTTATTTAAATAGATTGGATAATTAAATAATCAAAAGCCCTCTTCAAAAGTGTCACAATTCAAATTTAGTGCTTTTCAATCTAAATATCTAGGATACATATATATATGTAATTGTTGTAGGCTTTGGCCGTAATAGATAAAAGAAAAAACCACAAATTTGAACTTTTTCATGTTTCTTCTTTTCTCTTTTATTTCCAATATTTCGGCTAAAATTGTTAGCCGTCATCAGGGAAAACTTAGTACTTTCTCCTGTGAGTTATATTATGGATATCTTTAACCCATTTTGAGCCGACAACAAGAAATAGCCACTAATTTTGCCATCAAAATGGGTTAAGATGATTGAAAACAATAAAGAATGAAATTTAGCCCAACGGGGAACAATTTTTAGTTGCGCCTCTTTTGAAGAAGGTGCATATATCAAATGAGCTATGTGTGTATGAATTTTTCCTTTGTTCTTTATGTTCTAGTTCACTTTTACCATTGTTCTTCTTCGCTGAGCGACAGTCAAAAGAGTCATGAGTAACATTTTTAACACCAAAACAGCCATCCAGAAGAGATAGCACCGAAAAACGGGATTATCCTTTGTAAGTAAAGTTAATCCAATGTTCATTGTATTATTGCTGGAATTCATTTTTATAAATTGAATTTTAATCTCTTTCCAAATATACGTCTAAATAGTCCTCGTGAATGAATGGAACTAACCTTTGGATGGGATCTGTTTTCGACTATGCGACGTGGCGACGTGGCAAAAGGACCAGGTGCTTATTTTCTCATATTTAAAATCATGCCCACTTTAAGTGTGGTCAGAAAACATTTTCTTCTGACTCAAAAGAATTGTTTTTCTTCTTTTTTTTTTGTCTTTCATCAGGAAATTATAGGTTGTTTGAAAACTTTACACGCATTTAACGTATTTGTGAATTCGAAAATTGCAATTCGAAGAGGATTTAAAGGCCATCCTTTATACATATGTTGCACTATTTTGAATATTTAATCAATGATCGTTATCATTCTTGGATTATTAGTTTTACGTTAGTCAATCTATTTATAATGAATATAATTTAAATCGAATTTGCACAGTAAATGATTTCACATGATTTCAGAGTCTCTTAGTGTGGGAAAAAAAGACAACTGCAATCAAAAATTCAATTAATTTTTACTTTCTTCTTTTACATTTATAAGTTTTTAAAAAATACCCCGCAGTAAATGACTAGTGTTTGAGTCAATCTTTCACTAGTTGCTCTGTCACCAGTATTAGTGACCAACTGTACCCGTGGCATTACATTCTTTTATTGACATTTTGTATGGACATGGTTGGTTGGTTGGTTGAAGTGGCTGCCACTTAGGCCGTAAATCGGCCCATTGTGATACCAATTACGTTTTCTTGTGTTTGTGTCCTAGTGACTTCGGAGCCAGAATGCATGCTATTTCCAGTGACACTTTTTATGACATTTACACAGGAGCTGACAGGGACTTCAGCGGTGACATTGTCATGCTAGGGGGTGCGATGGCGACAAAAAGCATTTGAGAGCAGCACATTGCTCTTTTCTCTCTAAAAATCTATCTTTTAAAAATCTATTTTTAACAATTTTTGTTCGCCTCAGCCAGGGATCGAACCCGCGATCTTCGGATGCTGAGTCGAGCACTCATCATCTACGCCACTTCATGCTAACGTTCAACTGACGCTAAAACCTTATTTAAATTTCAGTAGCCAATGAGAGTCAAGCACATGAACCGCATCCCTCCACGATGACATGTCCTCCAAGATGTCACACATGACAATGTCACCTATATGTCATCGATGACATCACTGATGACATTGTCATGCAGGAGATAATTTCCCGCTGGGAAATCACGTTTTTTTGTGAGTAGTTGTCTTTTTTTGCAGTGTGGCCCTAACATGCGATTTTTTTGAAAAACCAGTGCTAGGCTTGGAACATTACACTCCGTTTCGGCTGTGCTGGGAATCGAACCTCGGATCAAGAGTATAGCACGCACCCCTAGGTTATCCCCGAGCCACTTGTATGGACATACATATGTAAAACTTCCAATAATTCTGATAGGATATTGAGAAAATGTGTGCCGAATAACAAGTCAATCGGTTAATTAAAACTGCCGATGTTGCGGTAAATGGCTTGGACGAGGGTTGGAGAAAAAATGTTGCCGGCACCGTCTAGATGACGAGTCATTTAATCAGCTGATACTTCGAATTTTAATATTTCTCCGGTCACACGTATGAAAACATGTTTTGAAACAATTTGTAAGTAGAGAAAGACGCGGGAGGAAAAGAGATGGTTGTTTGTTGAATGTTCCGAAACAATCTTTGTTTCTCTTTCTTTCTCATGCATTAAAATGGGATGTTTTCGAAACATGTTTCATAAGTGTGACCGGCGAGTATTTCTTTTGGAGGATTTTGGAGATGTACTTAAAATCAACTAAATGATAGTCTAAAATTTTAATTGGTTCAAAGATCATGACGATTTAGTTGTGACCCCATGTGCCCTTTCCAATTTCAAAATAAGAATACATATATGTATAGTTTGGATATACGAAACGATCTTTAGCGTACATCAATTTTCCAAAGTTATCAACTTTTGATGGTATCGATTTCGGTCACATTCCGATATATGTTTCAAATCATTATAGACCTCCATAAAGCGCGGAAAATAAAATGTGTTCGACTATAGAAAATTAATTTAAAAAAAATAAAAAAAAATCTTTTTTAAATAACCTTATTGTTCCCTCTTATCGATTTAGACATTTCGATGTCTGGCAATGATTTGGAAATTGCGTTTTCCAATTCTGTTATTGAATACGTGGTTAAATTACCATGTACATTATGCCCTAAAGAGCACATAGGAACAGTACCTATGTATGTACATAAAGTTACTTCTTATGGACTTTGTATCGGAGAATTAAAATTACCCAAAAATGTCAGGTAATACGTAGGTACATTTATTGATCGAGGTGCATGATCATCAATAATCGATAGACCCACTTGAGAAAAACCAATGAACGTTCCGATAAGACTCACAATAAGGCGATAAAAGAAGAGCAATAAAACCTAAGTAGGTAACTATAAAGAACTTTAATGTCTGACAAAGTTTTTTTATTTTATTTTTTTTTATAATTTTGAGAACAGAAAATATAAAAAAAAATTCACCGGCATTGCGATCTTATAAATTTGACTTCGTGAGGAATTTCCGTTCATATCGGAGAGAATCGAATCGAATAAAAATCTCTTGAAATGAATGGCGCTCTCTTAATCGATTTCTCTTCGATCAGATCGCAATGCTCGGCGAGAAAACAGAAAAGCACTGAAATAAAAAAATAAAAATATACGAAATTTGGACTTTGCCCTTCTTACGTGTGCTTTTCAAGTAAAATAGGGAATCATGCGGTTATTTTTTTTTTTTTTTTGTGATGACTGTCGCTGTCATACATACATACACATATATACATACATACGCGCATACATATACTTAGGTACATATATGTATTCATATATGAACAATTGAGCTCCAATTTGAAAATTCTATAATATAATTTTTATTTCTGTTTATAAATTTATAGACACACATATGTAGGCACATGTGTACGTACATATGTATGCTTTTAGTTTTATCGTGCGGTTTGTCACGAACTGCGGTTTTCATCAATTCCATGAGTAGAAAAATCTCCTGCCCCCTTATGGAAGAAACACTCTCCAAGAGACGCAATCATAATTTTAAGGTTGGTATTAATTTAATTATTAGCCAATTCGTCGGCCTGAACTCTCATGCTTTGAGCCCAAAATGAAACAGAAGTTTTCTCTCCTGATCTTCGTATTATTTTCAAATTATTTTGACAGTATGATATGGATTGAAATTATTTCTTTTTGAAAAAAACTTGATTTATGAGCTGATAAAGTCGCTCCTCATTTACAGTTGTGCATCGAAATTACAAAAGTCTCATGTGAATGACTTAATTAAAGAAATAATAATTATTATTTAAATTGTATTTATAGAAAGTATTTTATTTGAATAAACAAGACCAGTCTTTATTCAAATTAGTGGCTTTGATCGTGCGAGCTACGATAAAATTTTGACTTGTATAGTGAAACCTCCAGCAGGTTAACCTACTATTTAGAAGAGGCAGGTTTGTGCATAATAAGACGGGCGGTTCAAGGGCGTATTGTGATCTAGAATTTTGAAAAAAATCAATTTTTTTCTCAGGAAATTTTCATAATTCAAGAATTGGGAAAACTGATTTAGTGACGCGACAGCTAAACGGATCATGCGAAGTGTTTTCACCAACCCACGTTGGCCAAGCCTATTACCGCGATATCAGAAGCTCTAATGAACCGATTGACGTGAAAGAAAGGCTTCAGAAGTGAAAAGATTGAGATGTTTTTCCCCAGTCCTTAACAAATTCAAATCGAAAATATTTCGAAGTCGACATTTTCCGACAGAATTCCAGCTTCCTTGTGAATACCCCTAGTAGGTATATTGCAGCTCTGGGGACGTTTTGAGGTTCTTAGTTGTTCTTTAATGCACATCGCAAGGACCATCAAATAGAGAGAAAAGTTCGAAGAATTGCTTAAGATCGTGACAACCAAAAGGCAAGCGGGGAACAGGAACTGAAATTGATATTCGAGGGAACACCGGGTTCCCTCCAAGGCCAAATGTCGCAAATAATGTTTCTGCAACTGTGTTTCTTGGCCTATAAAATTTTTTCATAGCCTTTGTGTCTCCTCCCACAAACTCACAGAAAGTGATAAATAATATTCCAATTATAATCGACTGTTATCGGTTCGTCTGAAAATAAAAATTTTCTGCCTTCATGACTCAATGAACAATCAAAAATGATCTCTGGAAAAGTCCAAAATTGAATTGAATCAATCAGAGGCATGTGGTTTGATTAAATTACCCACTTTAAGTTCTTAAATATTATAAAATGAAAAAATACGCAAAGAGGACTTTGAGCTATCTTCTCATAGTCGAATGAATGCACAATTATTATTTATTTATTTATTTATTTTTTGCATCTCGTTTCAGTTCGCGGCATTTTAATGTGAGTATCACATTGCATAGAGTCAATTGATCTGTCTTCGAGTGTTCCACAAACGAGTTCAATGATTTTTCTATATCAATATTTTTTCCGATTACGTGACCAAACATTTGAAAGGCATGCCATTCATTCCGTTTCGCCGGGTTATCTTTTATGGGCAATATTCAAATATTTATATGAATTTCAGTTCCAATTTATATTCCCCGGCTCGAGAATGCTTTCGAGCACAAGAGCGTGACTAAGTTGAAGGGAAATTCAATTAAAATTCCCTGTAACGAGAACTCTGCTCAAATATCAAAGTTCAAGCACATTGACGAAACTCTTATCTCTGGGAAAGGAAAGAAAAAAAAAATATTTAAAAAAATAAGAAAAGGTTTTATCACGCGAGAATGGACTTTCCGGTGTTGTTGACAATGTGGCTCAGTGGCTACACTTTGTGAAATTCAACATTTAATCTTTCGTATTATTAATCTGCTTAAAATAGAAAAATTAAGTAACGTAGCCAACGCAATTCTTATCAGCAAAAAATGTCTCGGCATTATCAAAAACTATTGTCGATCTCGATGTTGCGTTATGACTTTAATAGGCTCTTAGAAAAAATTAAACATATTTTTTGTGGAAATTTTATGAACAATCATATGTACATATTAATATAATATGTTATATATAAAATTCTCATTTCGCGGTGTTTGTTACCAAACTCCACCGAAACGGCTGGACAGATTCTTATGAAACTTTTTGTGCATATCGAATAGGTCTGATAACACTAGTTTACAAAAAAAAAAGAGCAGAGACGAAATGATGGTTTTTAGATTAAATTGGGGTCGCTGATCACGAAAATGGCATCCGTTTTTTTCCAAAGAATAGTTTTTGAGATATTGGCAAAAAACGTGTTTTTTGGTTACTTAATAAAATTTTTCCAAATAACTCCAAAACGGCTAGCTTAAATAAAATAAAATTTTATCAGCATGAAGCAGAAAACTTTCTCCTTTGCAACGATATATCATTTGTTACAATCGGTGTCTTAGTTTTTGAGCTATAGGCATTTGAACTTGAAAAAAGTTGACTTTTTTGGGTTTTTTTTTGAATTTTCAAAATTTCATTTTAACTTTTAAGTAAAAAAAATTTTTTTTTAATTTTTTTCGGTAACTAAAAATGACAAACATATATTTAACGTATATAGTAAACAAATTTTCTTCCAAATCGGTTGGAAAACAAAGAAGTTATAAGAGGTTTCCCAATTTAGTCTTAAAACCATCGTTTCGTTTCTGCTCTCGCGAAAGTTTTAAATTCTGTAAACTAGTGTAATAGGCCAACATCTATTCTTCATACCCGTAAATCTCAATATTTGGTCCTATCTAACAATTTTTAGTCTTAGTACCCGGCGTATGTGCAATGCTATTTAAAAAAATATAGCGGCCCATGACATTACGTATACGCCTTATTAACGTTCAGCCTAAGGGCCAAAGTGCAATAGTCTCTGTCTCGCTCTCCCTCTATCTCTGTACATCTTTCCCTCCCACTCTCTATCGCACGTATGCATTATTCTCGGACTATTTTACCTTGGCCCTAATTTGAATTTATGGAAGATAAATTTGTAATTTTTAAAAAGAAAATCATGTGAGAGAGTGAGAGAGAGAGAGAGAGAGGGAGATATATAGAGAGAGAGAGAGAGTGAGAGAGAGAGAGAGAGCGAGAAAGAGTGAGAAATATTGCGAGAGGAAGTGAGGGGTAGAGAGGAAAATAGGATACAGACGAAGAGAGAGGGAGAGTGGAGAAGAGAGAGGAGAAGAGAGAGGACAAGAGAGAGGAGAAGAGAGAGGAGAAGAGAGAGGAGAAGAGAGAGGAGAAGAGAGAGGGAGACTGATGTTCAAATAATTTTTATCAGAAAGCTATAAATTCATTTTCGGTAAATTTTTAGCTATTGGTTTCTGACTCATAAGTTCCTTTGCCAGATCAGCTAGTATATGACATATAATATATGTACATGGATAGGACTTTTCCAAAAATTTATATACCTACTAAAATCCTTCAAGTAGGATCCAAACCTAAAACCAACGAAGAAGTTCTCTTAATAGGAACTTCCGAAATGATAACTAGCTATGTTTTTATTTTTTTTATTTTTATTTATAAGCAATATATATATAATTCTTTACATTAATTTTCTTATTCAAAAAATATATGTATATCTTGGCCAATGTACTATACCTTACAATATATATAAATACATAGATATATATTTCTTTTAAATTTAATATAATTCAAACTATTTTAAATAACCTGCCATTTTAATTGATACTCTTCACGCTTGCAGTGCATTGTGTGAAATAGCGCACTAATTTTTCTGTGGCTCGTGCTATCGTCTAAGATTTCCCAACAGCTCAGATAGGAAAATCGACTACACTTTTATGGTTTCTCAAAAGACAGATCAATGTGCTTCTACGAGGTTAAAGTAAATAATTATAAAACCATTTTTTATTTCAATTTTCTTAATCATCTTACGGGCCCGTAGACACGCCCTTTCGAGTATGAAAAGTTTCTAAAGAAATTGATAACCCTATGGGCGACCTCAATTGGAGTGAGGGAAACTCGTCACGGTACACGTTTTTATAATGCCTTAAGCTCCTCTCGAAATAATTTTCAGCATATGGTACACGCCTTTGTATATAATCCGAAGTACCTACAAAAAAGTGCGATAAAAAAAGGAAAATTTTCCTGGGCCTTGGTGGATGTCTAGAAAACTTGAACATTTTCGAGCCCGGTGGATTCACCCCCACTATCCTTTCTGCAGATCTGCTCCATTGTTCTTTTCCTTTTTGAATAAATCTGGAAATAAAATGAAATTAAATTAAAATTGAAACTTGTCCTGATAACCGACCCAAATAATTTAATTCCTACAAAATAAATTCAGCACCAGCAGTGTATCATAATACATACATATATGTCTACTTGTTGTAGGTATTTTAGAAAATAAACCGTTCTAGAAAGCCAAAGGATCGACGTTTCATAGTCTTTAAGACCTAAATCCTCTAAGGGGTAATTACTCGCTTATACAGTTATTTATTTTAACAAGAATAAAAATAAATTTTCTATTCGAACGGGCCTTTCATCTTCCAACATACATACATACAATGGTATGAACATATTTGAAGAGTTCAAAGTC
This sequence comes from Chlorops oryzae, assembly GCA_020466095.1. Taxonomy (NCBI): domain Eukaryota; kingdom Metazoa; phylum Arthropoda; class Insecta; order Diptera; family Chloropidae; genus Chlorops; species Chlorops oryzae. The sequence goes on from CM035808.1 coordinate 28,937,249, forward strand.
TGAGTTGCCGAGAGAATTCCCCTCATATGTACACACATATGTACATACATATAAATGTGTCCCCTAAAACGGTATGGTCCGCTGTCTGACTCGTTGCAGGGTGCATAGTTTCAGAGTCCAAACGATTTTTCCCATTTATTTTTATACCCAGCGTAAGCGGGGTATATTAGTTTTGTGCAAATCTTGTAACAGCCAGAACTAAGCTCCGTAGATATAGACATATTTATATATTCTTGATCAGGATCAAAAACTGAATCGATTTAGACATGTCCGTCTGTCCGTCCGTCTGTGTCCGGATCTCCTCCAAAACGACTGGACCAATCAAGTCGAAATTTGGCACACAGGTATATCAGGATCCGAGTATTATCTTAAGTAAAAATGGGAGACCACTGCCACGCCCACAAATGAAGTTAATGTGTTTTCAGTATAATGCTTGTAACTTGCGAACAACTCAACACATTTCTTTGATATTTGGTGTACTGGTAAACTACAAAAGGGGACATATCCTTAAAAAAAAGGACGCCGTCCTCCTCGAGCCACGCCCACAAATAAGCCCACAATTAAGGGTTTATCGTAACTTGTGAAGTAAAAGGCGTAGCAGCTTCAAATTCGCAACATAGGTTGACGAAGGCGAATGAAAGGTGCGGAAAAAATTTATGTGGCCTGCCCACTGCCACGCCCACAAATGGAGAGGCAAAACCTAGTGCGCCAATAATGTCGGGACGCTGGGTATTTCAAAGTCGGGCTTGACCGACTTTAGCTTTCTTACTTGTTTATTTTTTATTTCTTATTATATATTTTTTTATTTTACTTTATATTATATTTATATTTTAGAGCAAGTAGTGGTTAGTGCGGGCAATGAGTTCACGTAAAGTACAGATTCCATCGCAACGATTTATTGTGTAGCAGTACTTGAGTCTGTAGTACAAATGGCTAAATATAAAAATTTTTTTGACATATACGAGTGCACTTGTGCGGATCTCAAATTCCGATTTTAACTGCGAGCAACAACAACCGGATCCCTTAAGAGAATCAGTGTGCGAAGAGCGACTATCGAAGTCGATAAGCGAGCGATCGTCAGTGCGGCAACGAATTTTCATATATTAAACGATCGCTGAGCACCGAAGAAGTCAGAAACGTGTCGATTGTGCTCGAGAGAGGATATAAGGCGGTGTTCTTTTGTAATACAAAAAGAAAAAAATTGAAAAGAAAAAGAATTTAATTTTTTTTTTTATTTAAAAAGTGAAGTGATTTAAAGAAACAAGACTTTCTGTATATATAAAATAAAAAAGAACTTAATTTGAAATCAAACTTTAAAAGAAAGAAGGAAAGATGGCTGCAAATGTTGATCAAGCGAAATGTGCCGGGGAAAATGGCAAAGCAACGGCACTGTGTGACCAAATAAAGGACACACAAAATCTATTGCCGCACTTGGAATCATTGGAACGATTTATTAAACTCCCTGTAGTTGGTGCTGCATGGGATAAAAGTCAAGATGTCTATGGGAAAGTTAAAGGTAAAATTTCAAATCGATTGCATCCATAATAACTGTAAAAAAGTGCATTTTTGTTTTTCAAAATGGCTTCCCCGATTGGCAGTTTATTAACGGCTAATATGTTTCTATGATCAGAATTTCCATTTCGTCTGACAGACGAATGTGGTTTCTTGCATTCGCCATTTTATTGCAGATCGACATACGAACATATACGATTCTAAAAACGGGGTGGGGGGACTTATAACTGATTCTTTCTCCAGTGCCGTAGCAATTCTGTTTTGCGTGGGGGGAAATAATTATTTTTTCAATTTGCGTGGGGGAAAAATTATTTTTTCAATTTTAACGTCTATTTTAATTAAAACCACATTACATGCACGCTTTCAATGCATGTTTTTTCGATTGTCATTTATTTTTTCTCCTTTTTTAATTTTTTTCATGGGCAAAAACAAAAATTCGTGGGGGACAAATCCTCCTCTTGCCCCTATGGTTGCTACGGCACTGTCTTTCTCTCCTATGTGGGACTTCAAAGACAAAAAAATGAACAGTTCAACGACTTCAAGAAACTTCTCGATTGTCGCCATTGCGGGAAAAGCGAAAATTATAGGAAAAATTGACTATCATAATTGCACTTTTTTCATGTGTGTACTTCTGTATGTACATACATACATATATATATGTATGTCCATTTTATATTCACAGCAAGCATTACAGAAAGCAATAAAGTCAGCAGAATTGAAGACTTTTTCAATACTTTCAGCTTTGCAGACCACAATCGAAAGGTTATTGAAAGACCATCACAAATTAATGCCAATTGAAATCAATTATCGATTGATTGATTAATTGGAAAAAGAAAGAGAAAAACATTCGTCTTTATTCTGCATTGATAATAATATTTGCTATCGCTGCCCGAATTGCTATTATTTTATTTTTATTTAAGAAGAAATGGGTGTGTCTAATCGAGATTTTATTGAAGAAATATCAAAGCAAAGTGGGTAGAGGGATTGATTTTTTTTTTTTTTTTTTGAATGAGAAAAGAGTGATTATTATGGGGATCTTAAGAAGAAGAATCCTTCAGATGGTGTAATGAAAAATGAAAGAAAGATGAAGGGAAGCAAAAATACAGTGTACTCTCTCTTAAGCGGACACCTACGGGACCCAAAAATATGTCCGCTTAACGCTTGAGAAGCGGGAATACTGGAGCATCGCCAAAAAGTGTCCTTTTAAAAGGGTTGTCATTAAATAAAGAATTTGCAGGACTCGTTTAATTGGACGGACTGACTAGATCGCCAAATTTCCAAGGACAGTCGAACTTCAAAATCTTCAAAAAGCTTGACCTAAAGAGGAAAATATTTGAGAAACAACAACACTATTCCCAAAAATTGTCAGCCTAAGAGGAATTTACGTATGCAGAGAGTACACTGTAGTGACAAACTGCGAGACAGTTTGGCCCGAAAGGGTTCTGTTAACCCATATGTGAGTCACACAAAAAAAAACCCTAAAAATGGAGTGCACAATATGTTCGCGTACCTTAAACAAACTCAATGAGAATTATTGATTAATACAAATATTCTATTCACAAAATACACTCTCCCAGACATTCAGTTTTATAGATCCATTACTAATACGAAAAAAAAAATTTTTAAACGGAAAAGGTACCCGGCAGGGGCGGACTGGGCCCATGGGCAACCGGGCAAAAGCCCGGTGGGCCCCCAGTTCGCTTTGGTTTTTAGCTGTTACGTTTTTTTTCAGCCCCATTTTTCAAACGCCCGGTGGGCCCTTTGACCCCCAGTCCGCCCTTGGTACCCGGGTACCTTGTCACTCACATAATCTAAATCTAAGCTTTACTTTCCCTTCGTCTTTCAATTATTTCCTTCATTGTAGTCTTTGAAAAAGAACCTATGTAAATCCAAAATTTAGAAAAAAATTCTTAATTCTTTGACTTGTTTAAAGACCGGATTTTTAGGCAGAAGGTCGCCAGAGCTGAGAAAAAATTTCAAAAACGATATCATTCTATCTTTAAAAGTTCTTAAACGATTGCGGTAAAAATTTATGTAATAAAAATTAAAAAATTTTTTTTTTGTTTGTTTTTGCTTTCAATTGTAAATCACAATAAAAGAGTGTGCGAAAATAGTGCCGTACTGCCGTACAAAGTCCAAATTTTGAGCAATTTCATTAGCATTCAAATGACTTTTTTTAATTTCTCTTTTGTTGACTCGGACTTGTGTGGGTCCGTGATATGTTGTCTAACAAACGAGCTAATAAATGTGCCCGTGGAAAAGGCGTGCTTATAGACTTTGCTCGCGTTAAGGAATTTTGCAATAATTTATGGCGAACTGAAAAGATTTCGAAGCGAATTGCTTTTTAATTGTTTTCGAACGTTTTCTACACAAAAACGCTGACGAATTTCTGGGCGATTAAAAGAACAATTAAAGGCCTTATCAAATCAATCAAGCTCGGCAATATCAATATATTAGATTTCAATTTGGGTGTGTTATAAGAAAAGATCCCAGGAAGTCATTTTTGTAGCCCTTTTTTTGTATCAAAACTATGTCGCCCAATCCCCACCAAAAACTTTGTGTTACCTCCTTTGATAAATTTTGATAGGAAGATTGGGATAAAGGAAATTGAAAAAAAACTGGAAGTTTTAGGGATTACGAAACATTTTTAAGTTTAATATCAGAACAATTCCAGATTACTCCCACTATCGTCCCTTTATGACCGTTCTGAGCAGGAGTTATGTTCTTTCAGGGCTTCTCTTTCATTAAAGGTGTCCAAAATTTTACATCCTTGAAAATCACATTCTTTTTCTTATTGAAATTTTTCTATACAGTGTACTCTCTCCTCTAAAGGGGACACTTTTTGGGAATGCTCTAGTGTATCGCTTACCAAAATAGTTTTCTCTTAAGTGGACACCTCTGTTAAAACGACATATTTTTCGGTGTCGTTGGTGTCCGTACACTATAGGTACTTCCACTAAAACCAAAAATGTGTGAATGAGGGGTAAGGGACTGGCGCACGCTATCTATGAAATAAGGGAAAAATCCGTAGATATCGTCGTTGTCAATTGACCCTCATAATGTATTTACTCAAGGTATGAGTGACAAACCCATTGAGACAGAAGGCGTCATCCATTTGATCCATTTGAAATGTACGCTCTACACGTGCTACATTGAAAGTCGTTTGGATCTCCCACTGAGCTTCTTTTGTTTATCAGTAAAATTACATTCTCAGGTATTAAGCAAAAGAATATTCAAAACCCAAAACCACCGTAAACACCGGACGCTGGTACCAACTGAAATTCAAGAAACCTGATGATATGTGAAAGCTCGCCCGATTTGTTTATAAGTAATTGAGTGATGTAAACAAAATCAGAGGCAACAAAGAAAGGATCAACAAATTGTAATCGGGAAGATTCTAGTTTATGTGGGAAGTACAAGATCGGAAATAACCCCACGTAGGTGCGACGCTAGCTGACTTTAAGGCGAATTCAAAAGAGATCACAGCTCTATATGGAGCCATTTTAGACACAAGAAAATTCTATCTATTCTATTGTATGGAAAAGTTTTCACAATAAATATATTAAATTCATTTTGGCGAATTAACTACGAGTCTCTTTTGGGAAATATATTTTTCTCGAGACATCTGTTGCACTGTACGTATGCACTGTATGTATGCATGTAAGTAGGTATATATAACAAAAGATTTTGGTCGACTAGAAAATAAATTGGTTCATTAGTGGGTGTGTTTTTCTAAACCTACTTTATTCTTTATCACAATAAACGAGTAGCTCCAGCGGTAAATTAAATAATGACAGTGTACTTGCAGCCATACATACATACAAATGTCCCGTGCAAGGTATTTAATAAAAAGCTCAAAGGCTGGCAATATTGCTTGTTCGCAATAATCGTACTAAGAGTAGAAAATATATACCCGTATGCATGAATGTATATATAATGCTTGCCCACACATCAAATACACTAGTTTACAGTGGTTTTGTTGCCGCGATTTCGTTAAGAGTTTTGGATTAGGGTGGTATTGGGGACATAAGGAACATTTTTGGAAATTTTTTTTCCGCAGAAATATTTAGAATCGGGCTGATAGATCTTCGCCTGTAAGTATGCTATCTTGTGAGTCTCAACATTAATTTGCAATAAACATGGCGTTACAGTGCTTCGACAAAAATTAAAATTTTTATTGTCACGAAATATCATCAATTTGGTATCATTGGAAAGGGAATTGCTCCATTAAGAGGAAACTCAAAAATTAGAACCGTAAATTTTTTTGTTTTAATGTTGAGCCTCTTCAAAGTCTTTGCCAACTTTGATTGGGCGTGGCACAAAAAGTAGGCGTGACAGCATTACGAAATTAAAGTTTTCAAACTTGTGGGGTACAACAGTAAGCTATGCTCCGAATTGATAAAAAAAAATTTTTTTTGGAATCTCATTGATATTTGCACAGAAACGTCCATGCCAAAATTCATTGCTCTAGATTTTTATTACTGTTTTCACGTTCGCGTCTCCAGTCCTTACGCAGGCATGTCTTTTATAAAAAGCGAGAGAGACAGATCAAAGACTTAAGACGCAAACGTGAACGTGAAAAACAAAAAGTTTAATTTTGTAGACTTGTGTCATGATTGAATGGGAAATGTCTCGAATTGTAATCAGTTTGTTTTTTTTTCGCTTTTGTCATTCGAGAGATCTCGTACGAACGCTTTGCTCAGCTATCGATTGAACTTTCAATATGACTGATTAGATTTGATAAATTCCGAGAATTTCACGGACCTCAATTTATTATTATTACTTATTACATACATACGTTCTAGGTACGACCTGTCGTACGAATCGAATGACAGATGATAGATAATTCAATGATAATTTCTCCTTTTCAGGCAATAATCGCGTCTTCAATTGGGCCTTCAGTGCCGCCGAGGACTGTGTTTCACGTGCCATAACAACAGCAGCACCGATCGTTAGTAAGCTTGATGGTCCCATCCATTATGTCGATCAAACGTTGGTCAAAGGCATCGATAAATTGGAAGTGACCGCACCGATAATCAAGGACACGCCACAGGAAATCTATAATCACGCTAAGAGCAAGGTCATTGATGTCGTGCAGCCACATTTCGAACGTGTGGTGAAAATCAAAGCTGCTGGCCAACAGAAAGCATCATCATTGAAGGATTTAGCCTGGCAGAAGGCTAACGAAGTGCTAGCCACACAATATGGTTCGATAGCCGTTAATGGTGTCGACACAACATCGGCGTTGGCTGAACGTTTGCTAGAATACTACTTCCCAAAGAGTGAATCCGACGTTGAAGAGGATAATGGTGAGTAAGATATATACATATGTTGCAACTATGTATGTATAAAAGATGTTAGCTATAGATCCCCGAAATCGAATCCATCTTCATCAAATGCACATATTTTCATTCTCAGATAAAAGACAATCTGCTGTCGCGAAAGCTAATAAAATTCCAGTCCAAGACAGTAAGTTGTCATCATGAGAATGTTCTTTTTGGGATCCTCGTACTAACCTCAATTAATACTCACTTCGAAATGCATGACTTGGAAAACTAATATATATATCGATGCACATACTAACATATATATATATCAATTGCTTACAAAAGATATCGCTTACATTTAATTGAATTTCATTGGGAATGTTTTCGATTGTTTCGGAATGGGTCTGCTTTTTTTTTTTTTGTCGCAGCGATCTGCCTTATGAACATTCTCATCTCTGCTCTTCTATTTTTAGTTCATCATCTTGATTTAGACCCAAGATTTATAGTAGCTGCCTCAACAGTTTTTCTTTCAATGTCATTGAAAATAATCTCTGAAATGCTTGAGTACATTAGGCGAAATCCAGAAGTTATTGAAATAGTTGATAGGGAAATTATTAATTTCATGGTAAGCAATTGATTTATATTCTCGAATGTATCTACCTAAGTGCTGCTATCATGTTAAACAGCTTTAATTGAATACCGAATTGAATACTTATTTGAATTTTTGTCTCTCTTTTTCTTTCTGTATGTGCTTGTAGTGCCAGTTCCCGCGAGCGAGGACCCAGTTCTACACACCGTACAGACGGTCGGACGATTATCCAATAAGATATCGCGTCGCGTCTATCGAAACGTGTCGAGACAAATAAAGCAAATGCAAAAGGGCAACATCAACGATTACCTCAGCTCTCTGATAGCCGCGCTAAAATTGCATCAATATATCAATTTCATCAATTCATCGATGGGCATAAATGTTGAGCAATCGACACTGAGTGAGAGCAATTCTGCCTCGCAGACCACCTCGCCATCGGGGGTCGGTGCAGCAGCGCAAAAGTCCACCTCAAATTCCAACAACTCGAAAGCCCTAATGCTGTCGGCGAGTGCCAACAATGCCAAAAAGCAAAAATCACCGGCAACAACACTGAAAAAGCCAGAAAACTCACATTAGATGATTAGTTAGAATTGTTCACCCCGTTTTTTGCATAAGATTTTATAATTATCATTAACCTCCTTAAGTAGAGCATGGAGTTTTCCTCGAGAAATATACACCCACATAGATATACATATATAAGCATATTCTCTCTAAATTTAAAAAAAAAAAACAAAGCTTCTTTATCGCTTAAATTGAGAAGAACTGAAGTAGAAAAGCTTAGCAAAGCCTAAACCATAATTTATATAATGTAAATAATTAATAGTTCACTTCTAGTGATTTTATATTTTGAATTATCGATAAATCATTCACCAATCATCGGTCATCGTTCGTCGTTCATCGTTAATTGAGTGCACGTTAATTATAGAAGAAGAAAAATGAAAAATAATGGCATTTAAGAATTACACTGTAAGTTATAAACTATTCAAATATACATACATAGCTGTGCTATACCGAATTAAATAATTCATATGTATTCCTTATGTACCAAAATCGAAGCATTCAAGCACATAACGTACATATGTATATATCGGGCGATAAGGAGTCAAGCATGTAAGATATACATATTTATTATTGTGGCTTTATCTTGAATAAAATAAAAGAACGTAATGGAAAAATGTACAAATACTGCAATTGATTTCTCCGGGACTTATCATGTTTGGAAAGTCCAGCACGTTGAAGCTATCAAACTGTACCCCGTTTGTGGTACATGAGAATGATGTTAAAATAAACTGGAATTCAATGAAAGTGAGTGTATATTTATGGGTCAAAACTTTGAGAACCTCACTGGTGTTCAATCAACAGAAAATCCTCATGTATTAAAGCCTACCACTGTGGCCTTTCGTTAGCTATAATCAATTCACGAATTCCCGTATATTTTTGCAAATTTTCCTTAAAAATTTAAATTGCATAAACAGTGATAGAGGAAGAGAAATATTTAAAAAGGTTTTAGTGAAGTATTTTTGCAGTAAAATTCCTCGGAATACTTTCAAAACTACGTCGCCATAAAAGGGCCTTAAGGCCTATAAATATTTATGGATTCTCAGCGCGATTACCATGAAAGACATTAAAAAAAAAAAAAGAATATAAATACCTCGCATTTAAGTTTTGACGGATCCAGGGTATTAATCACATCGTCTGCTTCAAGTTTAACCAGACAGTCATGTACGACAGACAGATAGACAGACAGACAGACACAGATGGAGCGACGGACCATGCCTGATGAAATCGATCAATGCGGTTTCCATGCGCAACTGGTTTAACAGGTTTCTGAGTGAAAGAATCACTCGGGCCATGATAACCACAAGAGCTGCAGAGAATTTTGTGTGAAGAAGCTGAAGGAGCTGCGGCTGAACGATCGAACACAGATCATTTTCGTTTCGTGAGATGAATTACGAGCAGCCCGACAACATTGAGCAAAGAATGAGGTCTTAAAACGTGAACTTTGGACGACGAAGAAAAAAGACGAGGAAAATAAAATCTGCAAATGTAGACGAATGAAGGCAAAACAAAAATATAATAAAAATGAATTGCTCACACGGAACAAAAAAAACCGTGCTCTTAAAACGGGCTTGTTTTGAGTTATAGTTTCAAAATTCCATGAAGCGAGTCTAGAGTCTAGACAAAAAGGCAATGGGTTACCTAGAAGAATATATTTATGATTAATTGAAGAAAGTTTATTATTTCAAGGTTGGTTTTGGGAACCCACCTATTTTAAAACTTGAATTTTATTATTGGACAACACAAACTTAAAAAACAAACATCAAGGTTCAGATGTACGAGTTTGCCAGCTTAAAAATAGAATTTTTATTTTGTTAAAAAGCAGAATTTTTGGGGGGAAAAAATTTAAATAATTTATGCCAAATCTTTGAAAAACAATAAAAAAAATTTTTAATTGAATCTTTCCGGTTCGAAGGCAGAGAGCAACACGATCAGCTTCGAGACTTTGTTTCAATCAAATAAGAGGTTTCCGGCCAATGAATAATTAGACAGTTTAGCCGGTTCTTAAAATTTTCTGAAGACCCCTTGAACAATGTCGCCATAAACATTGATAAGATATCTTGAGACTGTTAAGCCGCCACAGCTGAAGTGCTCGAGTATTTTATTGACTTGAATTGACTTTTTTGGGGCACACCAATGAGCAAGGGAACTGGATTTCTTCGTATCTAATATTATCTAAATTTTTACGATCCCTCAAAAGTTGATTTTATAATTTCAATTTCTAGAAATTTCATTTTTTGTTCTCCCCGCCTCTGTCTGTCTGACATTCACATCGAAGCGTTAAAGAATCAAAGCAAAGCAACACGAGCAATGGAAAAACAGAAATAATCGCTTATCAGTAAAATTGTACATATATATATAGACGTATGTATATTTTTATATACTTAATTGCTTTGTACCATCAATATAAGAAAATGAAAAAAAACCGAAGAAGATTGAAAAAATTGCTTGGGTGCAGAGTCCACCGAGTGGCGTGACTATTTCGACAGATCTTTTATTATTGCCGGTCATGTTTTGACGTTTTCTTTTAATGATTTTTAAGTACAAAGAAACTTTCATTTTTCCTTTTTAATCTTATCTTTTCAATGAAACTTTTTTTTATATTTTTAGTCCCCAAATGTACTTGCTCGGAACGATAAGGAAGAAACTCTGACATTGTGGCAGTTTTTGTGACAACGTACTCCCATACAACGTACTCCCATACAACGTACTCCCATACAACGTACTCCCATACAACGTACTCCCATACTACGTACTCCCATACAACGTACTCCCATACTACGTACTCCCATACAACGTACTCCCATACAACGTACTCCCATACAACGTACTCCCATACTACGTACTCCCATACTACGTACTCCCATAGAACGTACCGTTTCATTTACGTGTTCATAAATATACTAGTACTGGAGGTGAACTTAATAATGTTCCGATCAGTAATAATGGACCGATCACTTTTGGAAAGGATGATTATTACAAGCTAAAGGTAGCTTACATATCAACTTTCGTTCAAGTCCAACGATAACTTTGGGTGTAAGAGAGAAATAACAAATATGGAACCCATGGCCCGCGAAACGATTTTCGATTTCTGTTCCGCACATTATCCGTACCACCCACGAAATGGAACTCTGGGGAAATCGCGGGGAAGTGACATCCTCTACAAACCTAGTTGCGGAGAGTAAAAGGCACCTATAAGCTATTGGCGGCAGAGTAAGTTCTCATGGGAACCTGGGGGCGGCAGAGCACATTTCATAGGAACCTGGCGGTGGCAGAGCTACAGGCAGAGGAATATATTTGCGGCAAGCCAACGTGTGGCAAATGTTTGTGCTCTCGTTTTTGTTTGAGCGTTCGAGAAAGAAGCATTATAGTTGGTTCATGCTAAATATAATAACGGCTTTTTGTAGAATCAAGCTAGACATGGCTCGAACCACAGTATTTCCCGGTATTAAACACTATTGTGGTTGGAAAATGAGATAAAAATTTAATACTGGTGGCACGTATATGGAAATTGGAAAGTATACCCCATATAAAATTGAATTGTTATCCCTGAAAGTATACCGCATTTATATTAATTTGCTTTGAATTGAAAATCTAAAGTGATATTTTGTAGCCTATTCGTAGGATTTTACTCAAATATATTGCTCTGCCTGCAGCTCTGCCGCAAATAAAATTCCTATGAAAAGATCACTTTGATCATGTGCAGTAGGGATGTCAGTCGGAGAAATGCGATACAGTAGAGTACGGATAAATGCAAAACGTTTTTTGCTCGAATTCATGTGCTCTTATGAGTTATTTGCATTGATCCGTGCATATTTTCATGAGAACGCATAAAAAAGGCTTCAAAGCACCTTGCACTTATGAGGTTCTTGCATTTATTCATGTTGCATATATGCGTAGTTCATTGTTCATCGAAAAATGCATCGATGCGCCCCGATGTATCGAAGGTCCTCCAAAAAGCATTTAAAAAATATTAATTTTATTAAACTAATATATGCAAGTAATGTTCCTAGCAGCAAAAAAAAGTAACAAAAAAAAAAACGTATACAAGAAACCATCGAATATCAATACATATAGCGATGCATCTAAGAAAAACATCGATATTTTCCATGCATCGATGTTCAACCCGCATCCCTATTTGGCAGTGAGCATCGAGTTAATTGCACATTCGATAATGTTTACATTTTTTGGGGCGTTTATCTTTGTTTTACTCTTTTTTACATTTTTTTGTAGTTTTTGTTATGAACAAGTACCTATTTGTGCGACGTTCTTTTTGCGTTTTTATTGCAAGAAAATGATTTGCGAGCAAAGAATAAATAAACGGCTTGAACCCCAAACAGATTAGAAAAATATATAAGAATCTTCGCTGTAGAACGATTCGAAAATATTTGACAACGCATTCAAGGAGACCAAACAATTCATAGGCCTTAAACCCAAGGTAAATATTGAAAATGCCTCTTGTCAGTAGATAGAACGACGAAAGCAAAAAAAAAATAAATAAATAAATAAAAAAGAAATGAGCAAAGAAAATGAGTCTTTGGACAACAAAATCTGTTGTTCGGTAAATATTTGACCGAAGATACGAATGCTATGGGTACAGTGACCATAAATTGAAATTGAAAAAAACAGAACAAAAATATTTATTTTTTTTAGTCTTCAACTTAGTTTATTTAAACCTTGTGAAGGTTTACGAGGATGCCACAGAACTGAAGTGCAAAATCGTCCAAAATTTCAATCGGGTCCAAGGATCATGAAGATCGAATTTGGACTTAGTTTATTCTCCATTTCCAATTTGGTTTCTTCTATGAGAGAATTCAAGGTCTCCTGGCTCTCGCTACACCATGTTAAAGGTCATAGGGTCAACGCTTCATGCTGTAAAACACCACTACCAGTTCGATTCAATACACACTCTTCAGTACTGTTGAACTGTTGCCTAGGGTCCGCAGGTTTGCTATGCCCGTAAACCATAAATGGTTCCCCTCGCGACTGTGTTTTTACAGAGAAGATACATTCGAGAAAATATAGTTTTAAAAGTCGTGGAAAAAGAGCTGGAATATACATAGGTACATATATAGCCCGACTCTTAATACTCCGGGTAATTTTTTTCTGTGCGGATTTGAAAATGATATTCATATTCTAAATCCAAGGGGAAGTGAGTATAGAGGGAGAAAGGATTTCCTAAGCTCATCCCATTTTCCCTTTTATTGAGATGTAGAACACTACCGTTTTCAGCGTCGTAAAATTTCTAATGAAAAACTTCCCGTGAAATATTCATTTAGAACTGGGTTGAAAGAAAAACTACTGGAAATTAATTAATTAACAGAATTCCCTAACTAAAGTTTTGAAGACTCGGGCTAGTAAGAACAAAGGCTGCGTTAAGACAGAACTAAAGTCTTGGGTAGTGATATAAAATAGAATCATAACAAGTTTTCAATCTCAATAGCTATATTGCTTAACTGAACATTCTTGCTTTATTTGAAAGGTTAGTGCCTCACAAAAAGCCTCTAGGAATTTCATTTTCTAGTGTGGCTCTTCAACAATGAAAATTCTTTCAAATGTTCATTGTGTTATTCTTCATCGTCACGGGTTCCAAGTCATGGTCTTCACCGGCTTCACAGGCCCAACGAGCCTTGTTCCTGCCACTTCAACTTTTGTCCTTTATTTAGGCCTTCTTTTTCTTTTTTCGCTTTCTGGTGCGCATTCTGAGTACCTTTGACCGTTTGATGCCAATGCTTAAGCCATTTTGGACTAGATGTTCGATTTATCGAACAAAATCAATGGTTATTTTTTTTTTATCGTTTCAAAGTGGGCTTATTTTCTTGCAATCGTCCGTTTGCTTGGCCTCCAATGAAGGCTTTCTGAGTGTCTGAAATATTTAAACAAATATCGTCAGAATTATTATTGATCCTTCATTGATAGGCACATGAAGCATGTATCTGCAACAACTTTTCATATAATGTTCGTCTCAGTTATATGTAGGAAGGCCTATAGGCAGCCCACAAATCGCCAATATCCATACATACATATCTCTGGTAATTCGTCAATCATATCACCAAAGTTTAATTGCAAAATCATCTTTAAACTTTTTTCAAGGCTTTGATGCATGATTTTTCTCTCCCCCTTTTTTTTAAGTATCGAGTGTAGGGTCACAGAAAACGCTGGCAATATTTTTAGATTCTCAATTTTTATGCAAAGATGAAATCGGTAATTAACTTTGTGATTAGTAAGCCGTATGACGAGGGCAGACGATGTGAAGTCGCTAATAAAAAGTCAACATGCGAGCATAAAACATTGACACTTCTCACACAACAAAAGGATGGAGGGGAAAGCAAAACACGTAACTAAATTTTATTATCACTTCAAAAGGAAAGCCGCCGCCAGATGGCCAGAGCGGTGGGGAGCAAGTGCAATTGGCGAGAAGCGTGAAAAACTTAATAACATCGTTCGCGGCACTGAGGGAAGAAACTCTGTGTGTACTTAGCTAATTTGCTTTGCCCGACTCTGTTTATTAACTCTGCCGCCATGGGTTAATGTGTGTTCCTTAGCTGCGCGTTGTGTTTGCATAAAGTTGTCAATTTGCTTCAATTTTCGGTCATTAAGGTTTCTTTTAAAAATGTTTTGTTTCTATAAACTATTTAAGTAGTAATTAATAGTCATAGCTCATGGGGGTTGAGTAGAGCTACCGATAGTCAAAACAATCGTCTATCGGGATCCTTTAAGTCCATCAAGGAAAAATCCAAACTAATTTTTCATCAATTCCTAGAAAATCGTGATTATTTATTGCTTGCCCGTAAAAATTACTATTCGTATTCATTGCAATTATTGTGGTCGGTGTACGCATCTTTTGACTTTTAAGTCTTCCACTGCATCCTTGGTCATGAGTCGATGCCATTCTCATCCTATCAACAACCACAGCCTCAGCGAGACACCCACAATGGGATCTCCCAAAGAAAAGGCACGGCCAATCAGACCGTGGGGCTCCTGGTTCTCACTGTGCCATGTTAACATGGTCATATGGTCAACCTTTCGTGACGCTATCAACGCCACTACCAATTCGATTGCATACCCAATCTTCAGCTGGCTAGGGTCCGCGGGCTTGCCGAAAACCATAAATGGTTCCCCTCGCGGGTATTATTGTGGGGATATCACAATGAACAATTGAATTCGATTCAAGGAAAACTACAAGATCATTTATGTTTTTATTCCTGTTGAAGCTTGTTAAAGTGTATTTAATTAAGCTTAATTAGTTTTAAAAATAATTGAATTTAAACGTCCTCCCTGCTCGTTGATACATTTGCGGCTGCTTACAAAGAAGTAATTCATCACTGCCTGGAGAGTTGTGCCTCAATTGCTAATCGAATAGATTGCTTAAGTACATCGAACTTTATTTGTTGTGATGGGTTGACCTCTTGTCTTAAATAGCCCCATAAGAAAAGGCCAGCTGCAGTAAGGTCATGTGATCTGAGGGGCCAACGTCATATGGAGTATATGTCTGCTGATATTCATTTGAGCAGATAAGGTTCTCGTCGAAATTCTCCGACTGCTTTGTATGTCAGCAGCGATAGTTACCTCCATCTGAAGTGTAGGGTTTCGATGGTAAGATCTTCTTGCAATCGTTCCATGTTCGGAAAAACTATTCACCAGCCTCTTTTTGGTTCAGGATCGCCGCCAAATGTGCGGTTTTAAGCCCGATGTTATGAAAAGATGGGAGAATGAGTTTTTCATTACTCTCTTCGAGCAAAACTCGGGGTAACTCAGCTCAGGAGTGTTTGGCAGAAATTCCGATTATTTTACCACATTATAATAAATTTTAATAGCCGAAGGTGGGTTGCCAAAGAAAGGGCGACCATTAAAACGGAACGTCACGCATGGATGCACAAGCGCGCTTTGCTTACGGCGTTTTCACTCCATCTAAAAATTTTTAAATCATTAATTTTTTATTTGGCTTTGAGCAAAAACAGTTGCTCAATATTATTTCCAGCCCTCTGGGCTCTTCATTTTCCCCACCATCATGACATATTTCCACTTTTGTCTTCCAAAAACCAAAATTGACAGCAACAAAAAAAAAAAAAAACAACAAATAAAAGCGTCGCACGAATGCTTGTACATAGAATAAAAAAAAAACTAAATAAAAAATTAAAAAAAGAGAAAAACCAAAGATAAACGCCCCAAAAACTGTGGACACTCGCACCATCGAATGTGCAATTAACTCGATGCTCACTGCCAAAGATCAAAGCGATTAAAGCCGCTTGCGCAAGCGCATCACCGAACGCGATACGGGCAATAAATTCTATAGGCGGTATGTCTATCTACCCCGAAGTTTCGTGTTCGTTTGTCTCCCTCTCTCATTTTTTTCATACAATCTTTTTTCATTTTTTATTTTTATTTTATTTTTAGCGTGTCAACAATGGAGTAACAGCGAAAAAAAGCTAATTGCTCTTGGTAAAACGTCTTAAAGTGTTAAACTCCACTCCATCGTATGGCTGACTGAATGACTCCACGACTGACTGCTGGCGGCCGATAAACAATAACTCCCTATTCCAGTTTTGTGTGTCCATGGGTGTTCGTGTGTGTGTTCAAATTATGCGAAATTCTGCGCTCAGAACGCGTGTTCAACAAGAAACCTGTGAATTGAGGAGCCTTTTTTCACGACTTTTTACTAAAATGAAACACATCCATACATACATACCTTCGAAATGGCCATCCATGCTGCAATGAATAAATTTTAAATAATTCCATGGGTGAGGAAAAAAGCAAAGGTGCTTCAAATATGTGGCAAACATAGGGTTTTCCAGGAATTTTCTCCACAAGAATTTTCTTTGAAATCTAATGCTATGTTCTCACTATAGGGGTTAAGTTCTTAACCCAATACTTTAACTCAAAGCGTTCATATCAGCTTCGAGCGAGTTAGGGTTTACTAACGTCATATGACCCAGCCGGAAAGTTGACTACTTCTGCACTACTTCCGAAGTGCTGAAAATTCATACTGCGGCTACTCGCATTACTAGCCCTAACTGTTAATGAAGTTTGTTAGAAGATGGCCGCTGTTTTCATTACATGCATGCGATAATGTCAGGCTTGGGAGTTTGAAATATAAAAAACGCGCAAGGTATATCTGATATACTATATCATCGAGAAATTGCAAATAAAAATAGAATTTGCTTTATTAGAAATGTTTAAAGAAGCTGAAAAAGCCAAAGGAATATTGAAAGCAATAATATTAGAAGACCATTGCAATAACCGCAGGAACAAAAATAGATTAATGGAGCTAATGAGGAAAGCGGCATCACAAAATGTTCCAAGACCTGTGATCAAAATTAACATTTACATACACATCCTTCACCTCTCATTTGCTGCACGGGAAAGCTTCCCTGTCAGTGCCGTATTAAATATTATATTAACCCGGTTTTTGTATTCGGTGTTAGCAAATGTAACTGAAATTTTCAAATGCAACTCTGCGCTAACCTTTCTTTTCTTTCTTTTTATTTCTTTTCTTTTATACAAAATCCTGGCACAGTGAGAAGAATTCTCATAATGAGTGCTAGTCAATGCGATTAATTAATTAATATATTGAAGAGTGAGAAAATATAATCTAGAATATGTATAATGGCTTACTTCTATAAGATGATATTTCACATTTAAGTTCAAAAATTCAATTTACTATTCAATAGATCTACGTATAATATACAGTTTAAAAATTCAATTTTTATCTTAATCTATATACAAAAGTGTTGTCTTAAGCGCATCCTGAAAAGTCTAAAGTTGCTTGTAGTTTTCAATGTGTTTGGTAGTATATTCCAAAGGCGAATTGCATATGGGCATTTCCAAACGGACGCGACACTTAAACGAGCAATTTTAAGACCCGACTTCAAGTATGCGGTAAATAGTACTTTTGCTTCTCAATACTTTCGTGCAGCTTATGCTGAATTTTATATTTTTCAAAGTTTCTATGCAGTCTTGAATGGCAATCAGCTACATACGGACGCGACAAAAAGTTGACTTTTTTCTGGAAATGCCCATATACAAGAAATTGTCTTTCAGACGTCAAGGTTTTGTCTTTGATCGGGACTATAACCTCAGAGTTAAATGTTAACCCGGGGTTTATTTTCGGGTTAGATGATTTTTTTTATATGCGTTTTGACATTTGAAACCCTGGGTTTCGCCGATAACCCTAACCCGGCCTAGTGAGAACATAGCATAAGGAACCATTTAGGAAAGAAAAATTTTCCAAAACCCTGTAGGAAATATCATTTTGACACAGTTCAAATCGATAAACGTACTTTATTCAAAAAACGGCTTTATTTTCCCGCCAAAATAAAAATTCCAAAAAAAACCAATTATTTCAAAACCCGAAAATTACCAGTAGTTTCCGAGATATAAGCATTTTAAATTTTGGCATCCACCTTCTGTTTTTGCTGTTCGCCTAGTGAATCAGGCGAATTTTTTGGAATTGAAATCCGCATTTCTTTGGCATATGATTTTCTCGATAAGTAAAGCCTTTTTTGAAACTTCGGCGGTAAGTATGCAATCTTTTGAGCCTCCATCACACTTTGCAACGAATAAAATTTTAATATTTCCACGGGTAAGGAAAATGCAAAAAGTGCTTCAAATAGGGGGAAAGCGTGGAATTTTCCAGGAATTTTCTCCATGGAAATTTTCTTTTGGGTCTGAGGAACCATTTAGAAGAAAAAAATTTTCAAAAACCCTGTAGGAAATGTCATTTTGAGACAGTTAAACCCGAAAAAGAAACTTTATTCAAAAACATATAACGGATTTATTTTCCCGCCAAAATGAAAATTCCAAAAAAACTTCAAAAAATATCAAAAAAACCAAAATTTTCAAAACCCGAAAATTCCCAGTAGTTTCCGAAATATAAGCATTTTAAATTTTGGCATCCACCTTCTGTTTTTGCTGTTCGCCTAGTGAATCAGACGAATTTTTTGGAATTGAAATCCGCATTTCTTTGGCATATGATTTTCTCGATAAGTAAAGTCTTTTTTGAAACTTCGGCGGTAAGTATGCAATCTTTTGAGCCTCCATCACACTTTGCAACGAATAAAATTTTTAATATTTCCACGGGTAAGGAAAATGCAAAAAGTGCTTCAAATAGGGGGAAAGCGTGGAATTTTCCAGGAATTTTCTCCATGGAAATTTTCTTTTGGGTCTGAGGAACCATTTAGAAGAAAAAAATTTTCAAAAACCCTGTAGGAAATGTCATTTTGAGACAGTTAAACCCGAAAAAGAAACTTTATTCAAAAACATATAACGGATTTATTTTCCCGCCAAAATGAAAATTCCAAAAAAACTTCAAAAAATATCAAAAAAACCAAAATTTTCAAAACCCGAAAATTCCCAGTAGTTTCCGAAATATAAGCATTTTAAATTTTGGCATCCACCTTCTGTTTTTGCTGTTCGCCTAGTGAATCAGACGAATTTTTTGGAATTGAAATCCGCATTTCTTTGGCATATGATTTTCTCGATAAGTAAAGCCTTTTTTGAAACTTCGGCGGTAAGTATGCAATCTTTTGAGCCTCCATCACACTTTGCAACGAATAAAATTTTAATATTTCCACGGGTAAGGAAAATGCAAAAAGTGCTTCAAATAGGGGGAAAGCGTGGAATTTTCCAGGAATTTTCTCCATGGAAATTTTCTTTAGGGTCTGAGGAACCATTTAGAAGAAAAAAATTTTCAAAAACCCTGTAGGAAATGTCATTTTGAGACAGTTAAACCCGAAAAAGAAACTTTATTCAAAAACATATAACGGATTTATTTTCCCGCCAAAATGAAAATTCCAAAAAAAACTTCAAAAAATATCAAAAAAACCAAAATTTTCAAAGCCCGAAAATTCCCAGTAGTTTCCGAGATATAAGCATTTGAAATTTTGGCATCCACCTTCTGTTTTTCCTGTTCGCCTAGTGAATCAGGCGAATTTTTTGGAATTGAAATCCGCATTTCTTTGGCATATGATTTTCTCGATAAGTAAAGCCTTTTTTGAAACTTCGGCGGTAAGTATGCAATCTTTTGAGCCTCCATCACACTTTGCAACGAATAAAATTTTAATATTTCCACGGGTAAGGAAAATGCAAAAAGTGCTTCAAATAGGGGGAAAGCGTGGAATTTTCCAGGAATTTTCTCCATGGGAATATTCTTTAGGATCTGAGGAACCATTTAGAAGAAAAAAATTTTCAAAAACCCTGTAGGAAATGTCATTTTGAGACAGTTAAACTTGAAAAGAAACTTTATTCAAAAACATATAACGGATTTATTTTCCCGCCAAAATGAAAATTCCAAAAAAACTTCAAAAAATATCAAAAAAACCAAAATTTTCAAAGCCCGAAAATTCCCAGTAGTTTCCGAGATATAAGCATTTTAAATTTTGGCATCCACCTTCTGTTTTTGCTGTTCGCCTAGTGAATCAGGCGAATTTTTTGGAATTGAAATCCGCATTTCTTTGGCATATGATTTTCTCGATAAGTAAAGCCTTTTTTGAAACTTCGGCGGTAAGTATGCAATCTTTTGAGCCTCCATCACACTTTGCAACGAATAAAATTTTAATATTTCCACGGGTAAGGAAAATGCAAAAAGTGCTTCAAATAGGGGGAAAGCGTGGAATTTTCCAGGAATTTTCTCCATGGAAATTTTCTTTAGGGTCTGAGGAACCATTTAGAAGAAAAAAATTTTCAAAAACCCTGTAGGAAATGTCATTTTGAGACAGTTAAACCCGAAAAAGAAACTTTATTCAAAAACATATAACGGATTTATTTTCCCGCCAAAATGAAAATTCAAAAAAAAACTTCAAAAAATATCAAAAAAACCAAAATTTTCAAAACCCGAAAATTCCCAGTAGTTTCCGAAATATAAGCATTTTAAATTTTGGCATCCACCTTCTGTTTTTGCTGTTCGCCTAGTGAATCAGACGAATTTTTTGGAATTGAAATCCGCATTTCTTTGGCATATGATTTTCTCGATAAGTAAAGTCTTTTTTGAAACTTCGGCGGTAAGTATGCAATCTTTTGAGCCTCCATCACACTTTGCAACGAATAAAATTTTAATATTTCCACGGGTAAGGAAAATGCAAAAAGTGCTTCAAAAAGGGGGAGAGCGTGGAATTTTCCAGGAATTTTCTCCATGGAAATTTTCTTTAGGGTCTGAGGAACCATTTAGAAGAAAAAAATTTTCAAAAACCCTGTAGGAAATGTCATTTTGAGACAGTTAAACCCGAAAAAGAAACTTTATTCAAAAACATATAACGGATTTATTTTCCCGCCAAAATGAAAATTCCAAAAAAAACTTCAAAAAATATCAAAAAAACCAAAATTTTCAAAACCCGAAAATTCCCAGTAGTTTCCGAAATATAAGCATTTTAAATTTTGGCATCCACCTTCTGTTTTTGCTGTTCGCCTAGTGAATCAGACGAATTTTTTGGAATTGAAATCCGCATTTCTTTGGCATATGATTTTCTCGATAAGTAAAGTCTTTTTTGAAACTTCGGCGGTAAGTATGCAATCTTTTGAGCCTCCATCACACTTTGCAACGAATAAAATTTTAATATTTCCACGGGTAAGGAAAATGCAAAAAGTGCTTCAAATAGGGGGAAAGCGTGGAATTTTCCAGGAATTTGCTCCATGGGAATTTTCTTTTGGGTCTGAGGAACCATTTAGAAGAAAAAAATTTTCAAAAACCCTGTAGGAAATGTCATTTTGAGACAGTTAAACCCGAAAAAGAAACTTTATTCAAAAACATATAACGGATTTATTTTCCCGCCAAAATGAAAATTCAAAAAAAAAACTTCAAAAAATATCAAAAAAACCAAAATTTTCAAAACCCGAAAATTCCCAGTAGTTTCCGAGATATAAGCATTTTAAATTTTGGCATCCACCTTCTGTTTTTGCTGTTCGCCTAGTGAATCAGACGAATTTTTTGGAATTGAAATCCGCATTTCTTTGGCATATGATTTTCTCGATAAGTAAAGTCTTTTTTGAAACTTCGGCGGTAAGTATGCAATCTTTTGAGCCTCCATCACACTTTGCAACGAATAAAATTTTAATATTTCCACGGGTAAGGAAAATGCAAAAAGTGCTTCAAATAGGGGGAAAGCGTGGAATTTTCCAGGAATTTTCTCCATGGAAATTTTCTTTAGGGTCTGAGGAACCATTTAGAAGAAAAAAATTTTCAAAAACCCTGTAGGAAATGTCATTTTGAGACAGTTAAACCCGAAAAAGAAACTTTATTCAAAAACATATAACGGATTTATTTTCCCGCCAAAATGAAAATTCCAAAAAAACTTCAAAAAATATCAAAAAAACCAAAATTTTCAAAACCCGAAAATTCCCAGTAGTTTCCGAGATATAAGCATTTTAAATTTTGGCATCCACCTTCTGTTTTTGCTGTTCGCCTAGTGAATCAGACGAATTTTTTGGAATTGAAATCCGCATTTCTTTGGCATATGATTTTCTCGATAAGTAAAGTCTTTTTTGAAACTTCGGCGGTAAGTATGCAATCTTTTGAGCCTCCATCACACTTTGCAACGAATAAAATTTTAATATTTCCACGGGTAAGGAAAATGCAAAAAGTGCTTCAAATAGGGGGAAAGCGTGGAATTTTCCAGGAATTTTCTCCATGGGAATTTTCTTTAGGATCTGAGGAACCATTTAGAAGAAAAAAAATTTTCAAAAACCCTGTAGGAAATGTCATTTTGAGACAGTTAAACCCGAAAAAGAAACTTTATTCAAAAACATATAACGGATTTATTTTCCCGCCAAAATGAAAATTCCAAAAAAACTTCAAAAAATATCAAAAAAACCAAAATTTTCAAAACCCGAAAATTCCCAGTAGTTTCCGAGATATAAGCATTTTAAATTTTGGCATCCACCTTCTGTTTTTGCTGTTCGCCTAGTGAATCAGACGAATTTTTTGGAATTGAAATCCGCATTTCTTTGGCATATGATTTTCTCGATAAGTAAAGTCTTTTTTGAAACTTCGGCGGTAAGTATGCAATCTTTTGAGCCTCCATCACACTTTGCAACGAATAAAATTTTAATATTTCCACGGGTAAGGAAAATGCAAAAAGTGCTTCAAATAGGGGGAAAGCGTGGAATTTTCCAGGAATTTTCTCCATGGAAATTTTCTTTAGGGTCTGAGGAACCATTTAGAAGAAAAAAATTTTCAAAAACCCTGTAGGAAATGTCATTTTGAGACAGTTAAACCCGAAAAAGAAACTTTATTCAAAAACATATAACGGATTTATTTTCCCGCCAAAATGAAAATTCCAAAAAAACTTCAAAAAATATCAAAAAAACCAAAATTTTCAAAACCCGAAAATTCCCAGTAGTTTCCGAAATATAAGCATTTTAAATTTTGGCATCCACCTTCTGTTTTTGCTGTTCGCCTAGTGAATCAGACGAATTTTTTGGAATTGAAATCCGCATTTCTTTGGCATATGATTTTCTCGATAAGTAAAGTCTTTTTTGAAACTTCGGCGGTAAGTATGCAATCTTTTGAGCCTCCATCACACTTTGCAATGAATAAAATTTTAATATTTCCACGGGTAAGGAAAATGCAAAAAGTGCTTCAAATAGGGGGAAAGCGTGGAATTTTCCACGAATTATCTCCATGGGAATATTCTTTAGGATCTGAGGAACCATTTAGAAGAAAAAAAATTTCAAAAACCCTGTAGGAAATGTCATTTTGAGACAGTTAAACCCGAAAAAGAAACTTTATTCAAAACCATATAACGGATTTATTTTCCCGCCAAAATGAAAATTCCAAAAAAACTTCAAAAAATATCAAAAAAAACCAAAATTTTCAAAACCCGAAAATTCCCAGTAGTTTCCGAAATATAAGCATTTTAAATTTTGGCATCCACCTTCTGTTTTTGCTGTTCGCCTAGTGAATCAGACGAATTTTTTGGAATTGAAATCCGCATTTCTTTGGCATATGATTTTCTCGATAAGTAAAGTCTTTTTTGAAACTTCGGCGGTAAGTATGCAATCTTTTGAGCCTCCATCACACTTTGCAACGAATAAAATTTTAATATTTCCACGGGTAAGGAAAATGCAAAAAGTGCTTCAAATAGGGGGAAAGCGTGGAATTTTCCAGGAATTTTCTCCATGGAATTTTCTTTAGGCTGAGGAACCATTAGAAGAAAAAAATTTTCAAAAACCCTGTAGGAAATGTCATTTTGAGACAGTTAAACCCGAAAAAGAAACTTTATTCAAAAACATATAACGGATTTATTTTCCCGCCAAAATGAAAATTCCAAAAAAACTTCAAAAAATATCAAAAAAACCAAAATTTTCAAAACCCGAAAATTCCCAGTAGTTTCCGAGATATAAGCATTTAAATTTTGGCATCCACCTTCTGTTTTTCTGTTCGCCTAGTGAATCAGACGAATTTTTGGAATTGAAATCCGCATTTTTGGCATATGATTTTCTCGATAAGTAAAGTCTTTTTTGAAACTTCGGCGGTAAGTATGCAATCTTTTGAGCCTCCATCACACTTTGCAATGAATAAAATTTTAATATTTCCACGGGTAAGGAAAATGCAAAAAGTGCTTCAAATAGGGGGAAAGCGTGGAATTTTCCAGAATTATCTCCATGGGAATATTCTTTAGGATCTGAGGAACCATTTAGAAGAAAAAAATTTCAAAAACCCTGTAGGAAATGTCATTTTGAGACAGTTAAACCCGAAAAAGAAACTTTATTCAAAAACATATAACGGATTTATTTTCCCGCCAAAATGAAAATTCCAAAAAAACTTCAAAAAATATCAAAAAAACCAAAATTTTCAAAACCCGAAAATTCCCAGTAGTTTCCGAAATATAAGCATTTTAAATTTTGGCATCCACCTTCTGTTTTTGCTGTTCGCCTAGTGAATCAGACGAATTTTTTGGAATTGAAATCCGCATTTCTTTGGCATATGATTTTCTCGATAAGTAAAGTCTTTTTTGAAACTTCGGCGGTAAGTATGCAATCTTTTGAGCCTCCATCACACTTTGCAACGAATAAAATTTTAATATTTCCACGGGTAAGGAAAATGCAAAAAGTGCTTCAAATAGGGGGAAAGCGTGGAATTTTCCAGGAATTTTCTCCATGGGAATTTTCTTTAGGTCTGAGGAACCATTTAGAAGAAAAAAATTTTCAAAAACCCTGTAGGAAATGTCATTTTGAGACAGTTAAACCGAAAAAGAAACTTTATTCAAAAACATATAACGGATTTATTTTCCCGCCAAAATGAAAATTCCAAAAAAAACTTCAAAAAATATCAAAAAAACCAAAATTTTCAAAACCCGAAAATTCCCAGTAGTTTCCGAGATATAAGCATTTGAAATTTTGGCATCCACCTTCTGTTTTTCCTGTTCGCCTAGTGAATCAGACGAATTTTTTGGAATTGAAATCCGCATTTCTTTGGCATATGATTTTCTCGATAAGTAAAGTCTTTTTTGAAACTTCGGCGGTAAGTATGCAATCTTTTGAGCCTCCATCACACTTTGCAATGAATAAAATTTTAATATTTCCACGGGTAAGGAAAATGCAAAAAGTGCTTCAAATAGGGGGAAAGCGTGGAATTTTCCACGAATTATCTCCATGGGAATATTCTTTAGGATCTGAGGAACCATTTAGAAGAAAAAAAATTTCAAAAACCCTGTAGGAAATGTCATTTTGAGACAGTTAAACCCGAAAAAGAAACTTTATTCAAAAACATATAACGGATTTATTTTCCCGCCAAAATGAAAATTCCAAAAAAACTTCAAAAAATATCAAAAAAACCAAAATTTTCAAAACCCGAAAATTCCCAGTAGTTTCCGAAATATAAGCATTTTAAATTTTGGCATCCACCTTCTGTTTTTGCTGTTCGCCTAGTGAATCAGACGAATTTTTTGGAATTGAAATCCGCATTTCTTTGGCATATGATTTTCTCGATAAGTAAAGTCTTTTTTGAAACTTCGGCGGTAAGTATGCAATCTTTTGAGCCTCCATCACACTTTGCAACGAATAAAATTTTAATATTTCCACGGGTAAGGAAAATGCAAAAAGTGCTTCAAATAGGGGGAAAGCGTGGAATTTTCCAGGAATTTTCTCCATGGGAATTTTCTTTAGGGTCTGAGGAACCATTTAGAAGAAAAAAATTTTCAAAAACCCTGTAGGAAATGTCATTTTGAGACAGTTAAACCCGAAAAAGAAACTTTATTCAAAAACATATAACGGATTTATTTTCCCGCCAAAATGAAAATTCCAAAAAAAACTTCAAAAAATATCAAAAAAACCAAAATTTTCAAAACCCGAAAATTCCCAGTAGTTTCCGAGATATAAGCATTTTAAATTTTGGCATCCACCTTCTGTTTTTGCTGTTCGCCTAGTGAATCAGGCGAATTTTTTGGAATTGAAATCCGCATTTCTTTGGCATATGATTTTCTCGATAAGTAAAGTCTTTTTTGAAACTTCGGCGGTAAGTATGCAATCTTTTGAGCCTCCATCACACTTTGCAATGAATAAAATTTTAATATTTCCACGGGTAAGGAAAATGCAAAAAGTGCTTCAAATAGGGGGAAAGCGTGGAATTTTCCAGGAATTTTCTCCATGGGAATTTTCTTTAGGGTCTGAGGAACCATTTAGAAGAAAAAAATTTTCAAAAACCCTGTAGGAAATGTCATTTTGAGACAGTTAAACCCGAAAAAGAAACTTTATTCAAAAACATATAACGGATTTATTTTCCCGCCAAAATGAAAATTCCAAAAAAACTTCAAAAAATATCAAAAAAACCAAAATTTTCAAAACCCGAAAATTCCCAGTAGTTTCCGAAATATAAGCATTTTAAATTTTGGCATCCACCTTCTGTTTTTGCTGTTCGCCTAGTGAATCAGACGAATTTTTTGGAATTGAAATCCGCATTTCTTTGGCATATGATTTTCTCGATAAGTAAAGTCTTTTTTGAAACTTCGGCGGTAAGTATGCAATCTTTTGAGCCTCCATCACACTTTGCAACGAATAAAATTTTAATATTTCCACGGGTAAGGAAAATGCAAAAAGTGCTTCAAATAGGGGGAAAGCGTGGAATTTTCCAGGAATTTTCTCCATGGAAATTTTCTTTAGGGTCTGAGGAACCATTTAGAAGAAAAAAATTTTCAAAAACCCTGTAGGAAATGTCATTTTGAGACAGTTAAACCCGAAAAAGAAACTTTATTCAAAAACATATAACGGATTTATTTTCCCGCCAAAATGAAAATTCCAAAAAAACTTCAAAAAATATCAAAAAAACCAAAATTTTCAAAACCCGAAAATTCCCAGTAGTTTCCGAGATATAAGCATTTGAAATTTTGGCATCCACCTTCTGTTTTTCCTGTTCGCCTAGTGAATCAGACGAATTTTTTGGAATTGAAATCCGCATTTCTTTGGCATATGATTTTCTCGATAAGTAAAGTCTTTTTTGAAACTTCGGCGGTAAGTATGCAATCTTTTGAGCCTCCATCACACTTTGCAATGAATAAAATTTTAATATTTCCACGGGTAAGGAAAATGCAAAAAGTGCTTCAAATAGGGGGAAAGCGTGGAATTTTCCACGAATTATCTCCATGGGAATATTCTTTAGGATCTGAGGAACCATTTAGAAGAAAAAAAATTTCAAAAACCCTGTAGGAAATGTCATTTTGAGACAGTTAAACCCGAAAAAGAAACTTTATTCAAAAACATATAACGGATTTATTTTCCCGCCAAAATGAAAACTCCAAAAAAACTTCAAAAAATATCAAAAAAACCAAAATTTTCAAAACCCGAAAATTCCCAGTAGTTTCCGAGATATAAGCATTTGAAATTTTGGCATCCACCTTCTGCTTTTCCTGGTCGCCTGGTGATTCAGACGAGTTTTTCGGAACTGAAATCCGCTTTTTTTTGGCATATGATTTTCCGCATTTCTCGGGCATCATTTTTTCTCGAAGGCTACATTTTTTTTCGAGAACTTCGTCGGTAAGTATGCTATCTCAAATATAATTGTGTTCCCCCATTCGGAACACCTTTTGTATTTTCAAATCTTATAAATGACTTCTGCTTAAAAAACTTAAAAATCTTGTATTCACTTTCCGTTTGTGCAAACAGTTGTGTTATCGTGTCTGTACTAGATCTCTATACTAAAAATTTGCGTCTGTACTAGATCTCTATACCAAAAGTTTGCGTCTGGACTAGATCTCTATACCAAAAGTTTGCGTCAGAACTAGATCTCTATACCAAAAAGTGTGCGTCCGAACTAGATCTCTATACCAAAAGATTTATTTTTACTTGTGCATGTCCATATATTTTTAGGAGTTCACGTTCCCGTCTTAAGGCTTTGAGCTATTTCTTACGCTTTTTATAACAGAACTGTATGTGCAAAGACATAAGATGCGAACGTGAAAACCCGTTCATTAAGTGATTGGGCCAAACAGACTTACAATTTCAAATATAATATGTTGAATATAAATCATTAATTGATTTTTATACTTAATAAAAAATACTTTCTTTTGTTTTGTAATTTTCGCCACAATTTTATATTCTCTCATTGTGTTTTGCTTAAACTATTTGAATTTTCATTGAGACTTGAGAAAGATCTAAAATAAATACAAAAGCATTTTTATGCTTTATAAATAAGATTACAGACGTCTACTTTCTAAGAATTATATGTACATACGTCTACCACAGTAAGAAACAATTGGCTTAGAATACTTTAACAATATTATAACATAGGAGATAGTGATATCAAGAGATATAATTATGTACTTATGTAAGTGTGTATCGGTATTTCATACGGATAGTGAGTTTATTGTACAGATCAACAGATTCGAGCCTTAAGCGCTTAAAACTTAACGAATTTTACAGTTCTTACGATTATTAACTTCTAAAGCCCCATACTATGTACACCCGCCCATTGTTATAGCCACGATCATCGTCCGTTAGCTACACACGTGGATGATTTGGATTGTAGACTGGTACATTATGGAAATTTATACCGCTGTACAGTGGGCCGCCGTGAATGGATTTGCCATTCGAATGTAAATGTTTCTTCGGCAACGAAGCAATCGACTTGCTTGTCAGTGTCGATGAAGTGGGCGTGGCAACCAGTCGATTGCGATACGATTCACATGTCTTTCGCGACCAGACCCAAATGCCCGTTAAAGTGCCGCCAGTCAATTGAAAGAATATTCTTATTAGAGTTTGCCAGGCAGTTTGCTGAGCCGGCGAAGCGCAGTCCTCTTGAGTCGTACAAGATAATACCGATGTGCTATAGCGTTCGAAGAACATGGTCGCAATGCCCGCAATCGTTGGTATAAAGAACGCGAGTGCAAAAACCAGAAAACGTTTACGTATCTGTGAGAAACGTTGATGACCGAATGTAGGTTGCATTTGTAACTGTAAGGCACGTAGCGAATGCGAAGCCCGAAGTGTAAAGAATAGCCCGAGCAATAGAAGAACCAATGCGGGAATCTCAACGAATCCTGGAGCCGAGCACATACCCGTCAGCTCATTGGGCCGGACACGTTCCATGAGAAGAGCAGCGATAGGTGGTGCTAACGGCGGTACCCATGCCAAAACGTGGAACAGTCCCGACTTCTTTTCCAACGCTTCACTCGACCACTTGCTATGCGACGACAGATAGAAACATAGGGCGAATATGAGCCACCACGTGGCAGCGCACAGGCTCAAGTAGCTCGTCGTAATGAATGAGGCCAAACAGGGTGGCGATAACGTGCACGGTGGAGTGTTCTTGCCGAGTGCATCTTCAAGCATCGCCAATGCTCGCGATGAATTATGAAAGACGATGCGTTCTAGATAGCAAACGCTGAAGAGATTATAGCACAAGCAGAGGAAAAGAACCGGACGTTCAGGATAGCCGAATCGCGTTGGCTCGGCCCAGAAAGTGACCAACGAGAAGAGCGTCAGGACGAAGCAAATAGCCGACAAGCCCAATATGAGAGCCTCAGCGATTTTCTTCTGTTGTGTGCTATGGAAGGCATCGCGATTACATTGTGGCACACAGAAATCCGGATTCAGAAGATCGACGGTGAAATTCTGCGGACAAATAACACTTGGTGCCATATTTTTGTTCAAATGCGCTGGCAGTTTCCATGCCAGCCATGGCCACGAGAACGATTGCTGTTGGTGTTGATGAGCTTGCTGCTGCTGCGCTGGCGCATCTTGCTGCTTCGGTGCGGTATGCTGTGGTATCTGCATACAGAGCTCATGTTTTTCCGGTTGCGGGAGCACATCACAATTGAGGAAATCTGGCCAGAGTTGCATTAACTCCGGCTGGGCGTCGCATTCGGTTTTGACAGTTTCGCAGAGCGATTTGCAAGGCGTGACTGGGCGCGGCACATCGGGCGTGCAGAGTGGAAACAGCGAAGAGCAGAGCAGGAATCTTGCACGATCCGAGCACTTGGAATCAATTAATGGCAACAATTTTGCGATCTGGAATGAACAGAAGAGGAAAATAAACGCATTATTATTGAAGCATTTATAATTTGGGGCGAAAAAATATGTATCTAAGGCTCAAGAGAGACAGACAACAGACAAAGTAAGCGATGCGACATTTCGAGAAGCCCTTCAGAGGCTAACAGCAAAAAAAAAAAAAAACTACACGATTTCAGGTAGGTAGGCACTTCCTTTCCATCAAAAAACTGCCAACAAAAATTGACGGATGCGTACGAAATACCTCAACGAAGAATGCAGAAAGAGCGAAAAGAAAAAAAAAAAGGAGTCTGCGAGTCCTAAATTTCTGGAGAAGGCTTAAACGATTTCGTTTGAAATTTGGAGAACTAAAATTTTTTGGGCGAACATTTTTTTTTAGCAAGTCAAATTAGCGCAGCAGACAACAAAGCTCAGAGTCTTTCTTGAGAAATCGGGGCTCTTTTTTTGTTATTGAATTTTTTTGTTTCTTATATCCTGCTTCGAAGACAAAAGGATTGATACGTTTTTATTGCAGAGGGGGGAAAAAACAGCTTTTGGTACAGAGTGACATTGACGTTTGACGGAAAGTCACCGTCTGGGACTAGGTACAGCTTATGAGAAGAATGCTGTGCACCTTCACAAAAAAGTTGTACTTTTTTGCCACAATATTTTTTTTTTTTTTTTTTTTTTACTTTAGGCGGCAGATTAAAGGATGGAATAAAAATAAAACAACAAAATATCTCATGCGAGGACACTTGAAGTTGATGCCATCGCTCCGTCGCTTCTCACATTACATGCTTAATGACAACAGAAAATATGTACCCCATGCTGTGAGCTCCTCATGAAGCATTTCAACGATTTAAGAAGAATTATTGCACGCCCGAACAACGAACCGATCTCGCATGCTCGTGCGCGACTCCCGATTCATGATCATCGGATTTATTTGCTGCAATAGTCGAATATGCATCGCAACAACCTGTCGAGACATGCTTTACAACTTCAATCTTTGTGGCTGTACAGCTCTCTTTGCAGTCGCCTTCAACGGGAGCTGTGGAGCTGAAGACCGCATCTCGGTCGACAACAGTTTTTTGGACCTGGCCCCATTGGGGTTCAAGTGATTATCAGTTGTAAGAACAGCGGGTGTCGATTGAGAAAACTTTTATTTGAGTGGAGACGATCGATAAAAATCCCTCAATTTTCTCACTGGGTGTTTTGCTGACCTTACACAATAAGTCCATAGTTTGGGAAATACTGTAGGAATTTTGTAAGCAGATCTGAAGAGAGAAATTTCGGAATCGGGGATTTCTCCCCTTCCTGGAGGTCCGTCCTCTCGTCAGAAAACAGAAGGGCACAAACTCTAAGTCCCTTGCAGCAGTGATTCCTTAATTTTTCGGGCCAAAAAGACTTTGATCGATTAGTCCATGTATGAGGCCTTCTACACCAGGCAATTTTAGTTGCGAAAGTCATATCGAATTCTCTTTTGGAATTGCTTTCGTGTCTACATTGGGCCAGCAACTCGAGTTGCTCGATCGTCAAAAACAACCCCGACGCCACTTTCATGTTTGAAAGTAAGAAAGAAATGACATTTTCATGTTTGAAAGTAAGAAAGAGATGCACAAGGTGAATCGCACAAAATTGCCTGTACGAGCAACTCGCGACAGCAATTTTCCCCTTACCTTCCCTGTACCTCGTCTCTTCTACAAACTCGCGAGTTGCGACTCTCTAAAAGCTTTTGTCATTCGGTTTGGTTCGAGCTATAGAAATTCGTCGTTATAGCTGTGGAAATTTTGACTGTATAAACTAGATTTTGGTTGACAATAAGCTTAAGGTCACAATTGGACCTCGTCTTTTTTAAACCCCTTTTAAAAGTTATGGAATGATATTGCCAGTGCCAGTGCCGCAAGAGTTCTTACGTTTTTAAAAATACAAAAGCATCAAAGAAAAGAAAAAAATACTAAGTATAAAGGAAAAACTTCAAAAAGTCAATTGTCCCATTCTGAATCCATCGATAAATGGAAAACAATTGGCTTCATTAAATTTCGTTGTACGCTTCACAGTTCGTAATGAATGGATTCGAGTGTCCGTCGAAGTTCGGCTACGGCTTTTTATGGAAACTACGAGAAGAATAAAGAGAAGAAAAAAAACATTTTTTTTCGGGCAATCATAATTCAAATTGAAACAATTATACACAATTGCTCAGACACATTGCCTCGAATTGAAGCGCACCCACAGCGAGAACTTCAAACGCTTTCGTTCGATTCCATTTGTTTTTCTTTCGCTTTCATCCGGATTTCATGTACATATGTACAATGAACCTGCAATATATGTATATCGTACTCATAAAGTATATTTTCCCCCTCACAGTTCTGTAATCAAAAATTATAAAAATCATTTCTAGCCTTACGTTGCCCAGATGATAAACCAATAGTCGCTTCGCTCTTCTCTTTTATTGAAGATTTCTTTTGCCCCGTCATAAATATTGCAATTAGCACAATATAGTAACGCCCATGTTGACGCACTTTGATCTTTCATGCGGTGCGGTACGGTACGGTGAGCTTTTAGGTTTCTCAAGATTTCCAAAAAAAAAAATATATTTTTTTTATTTTGTACTTAAAAAACAGGAAGAAACCGCTTTGAAGTCAATCTGAAAATTTTGATTTTATAGATTTTCGAATCAAGGAAAATAATTCATTTGCCTTGATCTTTGAAAGTTCTTCTTATGTATATTTATGTGAATAATCCTGAATTTAATAATAAGTACTCAAAAGTATTATTTAATATTAAATATATAGGTATTTTTTCTATAATTTTGAAACCCTGCTGAAGGGGGTTCTGAGCTCTTTTTGACGAAACGCGGTTCAAGCGAAGAAGTTTTCCGCATTTTTTGAGTAACCTACAGAATTACTTCGTCACAAGGTCACAATGTTTGGGCGTACATCATGCCTAGTTTTCAATAATGCAGAAATTCCAGCGTATGAATTCTCGCAAACATCCAACTCATCCAAGCATATGGAACCAGTTGCAATCAACTTCGCTTTCGATTGTAATTAATTCCATATATTTGTATGAAGTATATGTTTGCAGGAATTGATGCCTGGGAATTCCCGCACTTTTGGAAACCAGGGATCAGTCTAAATGCCAAAATTTCATCGACTGAGGCACGCAAGCCGACACGAAGGGTAGTTTGTTTAATTTTTACCACAGCCAAATAAAGGTAATTTCAAATTTTGTGTACTTTCAGAGAATGAATCCCAAAGCCTGGGAGACGCCATAACATAACCCTTTGGCAGTAAGTGAAAACTACATAAATTTAACACTGTTTGTGTCAATGTAGACAAGGTAAATCGATGCTACTGAAAAAGATATTTGGAAAAGAAAGATTTTGAATAATTATTTTCTAGGATTCTTTGTTCCTTGTCCTATTCGTGATAGCGTTGACTTGCGATCAACAACGAGTATATAATTAGACCCAGATTTAGGAGGTGACAAACCGGAAAAATGCCTAGAGCGGCACGATTATGGGCGTTATTTCACATACCACAGATATGCGAAAACAGTACCCGATTAGTGCCATCATAGAGACACGAAATATTTTCCACATTTTCGCACAGAGTGGCAAAAAACTCAAATCGGGCCCGGAGTATAACCGGCAAAAGACAGCAGAGCTTTCACTTCATTTTTCGAATTTTTCGACTTAAGCAGTTATTCCTTCATAACACAGAACTGAAATTTTCGCGGCAAAAGGTCAGAAGTAATTTTTAAAAAAATTTAAATGAAATCCCAAGGCAGTAATTAAGCTTGCTCGGGTAACTAAACGCATCAGTAAAATTTTGGCCTTCAACTTTACGGAAAAGGTCTCATTTAAGAATGCTAATCATAAAACGAACAATGAAAAATTGACTTTCGTGCTTCGAAGGATCATCAATCAAGATGCGGCATGATTAAAAATTCTTTAGGTGTCAGACGGTTTAATTGAATTGCGAGCGAAAATAACTTTTGCTTGCAATCATTGGGAAAGTTGAAGAAAAATGGATCAAAAAACTGAAAAGAATGCACCAAGGTCTCGAAAGTTTTCTTTGTGAAAAATAATTTTTTAATTTTTTTTTTTTTTTTTGGTTGTTTTCAGTTTCCAACGAAAGATCCGAACTATCCAATCGGTCGTATTTGAAACGCTTGTAGCGTTAAATATTGCATTCGTTACGAAGTGAAGAAAAAGCACCGTCCGAAATGGAGTGAGGACGACGGAGACGTCGAAGAGGATGACACCTTTGGCTTTTTTTTTTCTTCATCGTGCTATTGCAACGAAGGGACGCATAAAATGAAGAGTAATTGCCCGCCAGGCATTCAACGTTGGACTGATGGGCAAGCAAAGCTGTTGCGCATGCGCAATACGTTCGAGCTGCATGATTCTGCAGCTTGAGTCTTCAACATTAATAATATATTTTGGATGTTGTTTTGGTGTTTGGCATCGCCTCGCTTGAAAAATTCATTATCGACGCGCGACATGGCCTAATATGAATGTGTATTTCGGTCTCATATAGGAACGGGTGTAGAGAAAGATGGGTGATATTCTTGCGAGTGACAGGTTTTTTTTTTCGTTCGTTCTTATTCTCCAGAGTCGATTTTGATTGAATCGCTTTTTCATTTTCATCAAAAAATTGAAACATTCACATTTTATAAGACTTTAATACTAGGAAAATAAATTTCACGCTCAGAGGAATTGCAAATCGTTTCCGATTTTCTAGCCAATCCCAAACTGTACTCTGGGACTCGACCACAATGGCGTGATTCGATGTTTCGTTGCTGCTGCTCTTTTTTATGATATTTTTTTTAAATAATTTTTTTTTATGATCTACCTGGACAGATAAGATGAACGGTGAACCGAATGGCATCATCATTAGGTATGGCTTCCCGGAGCCGTGCTACTTTTTTCTTAATGTTTCATTTCCTCTATTTCTGTACATTTGTGGTGATTTGGTGTTAGGTGCTATTTTTCAAAATATAATAGTCGTCAGTTCGTGTGCTTAAGTATTGTTATTAGAGACGTCAAGTTTATAGTGTGTAAGTGTGAAGAAGAGACAACGAAGCTTAGGCAAATAAATCATATGGGGGAAATTATTCAAAGAAAAAAATATTCATTCTTATTATGAGTGTCTCTACAATGTAGAGTCTACATCCAAAAAAAGGTGAAAATCATTTCATTATTTCATATTTCTCATAATAAAATAAAAAACTTTTATGATTTTATTCAAGAAGAAGGATTGATTTAAGAGCGGAAACAGAATAACGAAACAAACTCCAAACAAACTGCAGACAAATAACAACTGAAACTCTCTTAAGACTCGAAAGTATAAAAAAAAAGAAAAAAGGAAAAAAAAGGGAGGAAAAAGGTAGAAAAAGGCCTCGAAAATCTCATTTCATTTCGACTTCAGTCTCCGGTGCAGCTTGGGCTTTTCGCTGAAATTCGCTTTCCGGTTGGTTGCGCTTAATCAAAAATACGTTTCGGTCTTGTGCAATCCAACATAGGATCGATTCGAGGAATGCAATTTTGTCTGCGAAACGAATGTCCTCGTATCGTTGGATGAATATGCACGCGCATGCGCAACATCTTAAGGCGCTGAGACACAGCCACAGTCGCCGTCGTCGTCGTCATCGTCACCGTCACAGACACACTTAATGCGATGAGACATTATTATAATCTGAGCTTAAGTAATGGATTAATTTATAATTTTTATATGCGTATCGGTCCATGAGCACGCTCAAAGACAGCACAACCTATTCGAGTTTACGAGGATATCTCCACCCCAATGGCCAACATGCCATTTGGACTCGAAGGGATTCCAGAGTACCTATCAAATCCAAGTGGGTATAAAGCACAGTAGGAACTTTCAACGCATTTCATGAAAACTATAGCCACACAATGATGATGATGATGATGGTGATTGGCGGTTGAGTGGTCGGACGGTATGATGGCGGGACGGATGCCGTGGAATAGCATCGTAAAAGAATGAGAAGAGGAAAACGAAGAGGCTTAAACGCCATGT
The DNA here is from genome assembly GCA_020466095.1 of Chlorops oryzae. Lineage (NCBI taxonomy): Eukaryota > Metazoa > Arthropoda > Insecta > Diptera > Chloropidae > Chlorops > Chlorops oryzae. The sequence continues at coordinate 28,973,632 of CM035808.1, forward strand.
CTGGAGCAATTTGTTACGAGATTACTTTATGCGCTTTAATGAGACAGTTTTGGGTTCAAGATTTTTTTTATTGTTTTGTTTTGTTTTGTTTTTCTCCTTTTCGAATGTCTCTTCTTTATTTAAATTTTTTTTTATATATTTTTATATTTGCATTTTGTTTTGTTTTGTCTCTGAATTTTCTTGAATGAACCAGCCAAACGTACAACCTTAAAGTTGTGTTCATATTTTTCGGTTTTTACCGAGGCGTGGCTTTCGAGACTGCTTCGATTTCGGTTTCGTGGTCTTCTTCCTCGTCCGGCATTTCAAAAATTTGTCTAAATTTGTTATTTATCAGTTTTTTTTTTAGCTTCTTTGATGTGTCTGTTTTTTTTCCGTTTTCATTGAAAAATTTTTGCATTGAGATTCGAAAATCTTGAAAACTGATCAGTTCGATTCCGCCTCAATTTGTTTAAGTTTCCAGATCATTCATTAAAAAACCAAAAAGTTTTTAAAAAAATATTTCTTCTTCGCAAACATTCATCATTTGCATAAATAATCGTTTTAAATTTTTCACGCATAATTCATTGCCTGTTTTCGCATGCGCGCATTTTGATGTAAATTAATAATTTCTTTTGTTGTCGAGGCAGAGGGTTTATTTTTTTTATTGGTTTTCTCTGCCTCCTAATGCTCATAAGCATCGTGTTTATGAATTAAAATGAACAATTTATTATTTTCTGAGATATATTTCAGTCAACAGATTTGGTTTAAATTAACAAAAGTCGGTAATTATTGTGGCTTGATTGAAATTAAGCCTATTAACACTGACATCAAAGAGTTTCGATGATAATTTCGAAATAAAAAAAATTCTGTTTTTATATTCCTCAACAAAAGATTAATGGCTCAGTTAGTCGTGTCATCAATGGTCCGAATGGAATTTTGCTCAGAACTTTTATTTGGAGTATCCGTAGTAAGTGAAAGTTAAGCTTTAGTTAATTTCATTTCTTCAAGATCGATGTTCTCTTATATGCTTGCCATGCGTAGATCGAAATTGATCAATTTCAGAACAAAATTTATATTGCCTCAATTTCAAATGTCAAATTTGTTCTGAAATTTTTTTTGAAATTAAACAATTTTGATCTACGTGTGGCAAACATATAAGGCTTCAAATGTGTATTAATTGAATCGAAGTTCAATTAGAATTTCAACTATGGATGGAGCAATCTCTTCCAACATTTAAAAACATTTTTGTTTGTAACAGAGGAAAACCGGTTGGCAACAAGTGTAAGGCCAGCTTAAGTGTTTTCAAACAGAAGGCTAATAAAATCTGAACTATCGATATAATTTCGTTATATAATTATCTCTGGATTAGTGATCAAAGAAGAATTTTTAACAGTTCAAAGAATGAAAGACTCGGTATAGAATTTTTAGCTCTTATTTTTAGCTGACCAATTTTTTTTAGACCCCACACACTCTGTGTCGAGGGTATATTGCATTTGTGCGTACGTGTGTAACACCCAAAACCATTCGTGATAGACTGAAATGTGTATAGAAATGATCAGCGTCACCAGAAGATTCGCTTTAGCCATATCTGTCCGTCTGTCTATCTGTATACAGTTCTCTTATCGAAGGAGTTGAGATATCATCACGAAATTTGGTATGCGTGCTCACGGGGACATGAGTAAGAACATTTTCGAGAATGAATCTAATTGGACCTCCAGTACTAGGGTCTTTTCAGGAAATCACAAAAACTGTCATAAGGCCAGCTGAAGGATTTAATTTGAACTACAGTTGACAGTTGGTCCCGTTAATATTAGTTTGACCACCTTAATTTTTATTCCCTTTTTATTGAAGACTGTTAAATGAAGATCTCCCCTTTTGAATTTACCGCTAGAACAATAGGACATCGAGTCCATTAATGGTTTCAAAAATTCGCCATTAAATACTACATTTTGTCGGCATTATTCAAAGCGGTCTCCTAACGCCGGCAACCAACTCAAATTTCGTGTCATATTCATGTTGACATTTTAATTTATAAGCCGTGGATATGCAAACAATTTTGCCGGAGCGGCCGGGGCGCTCTCGACCGCAATGCAACTGAATACACAAGTACCCTAATGCAATTTACCGAAAAGCAACGTCGGCTATCTGAGAATGTGTTATTATATACTTATACTTATGTGCCATAAATATCTACATATTTTTGTTTGTATGTAGATACTTGTATGGCTATCTTTGCGAGCACAAATAAAGCAAATGCTTAGGCAAACATCAAAGCTGAACAGATGGTTTTTTGTTGTTTTTTTTTTCGTTTTTCTTGATTTTGCAAGCAATGCATCGATACGGTAGACAGGCTTTTGTTGTGCCGGCATTCGGATGTTACGGCTATTCGGATCGTACGCTTGTTGTAATGTGAGAAACATCAGCTAAGACCAATCGTTTCTACATCTATCAACTCTCGGCCCTGAGAGAATTGACTTTTATATGCAGTATGCAGGTAGTCTATGCAGTTTGCTTTCGATCTTTGTGTGTCCATTAAAATTGTTTTTCCCCCATTCGCTTGAGCGGGAAAAAGGCTTATTTTCCGCCTGTCAAGTTGACAGTTGAAAGCCGTTGTCGTCCCCATGGCTAAGAATATCGCTTTGAGAAAGATGGAAGGAAAATCCGTTGTCGGGAGATCGTGACTTCTTGTGCTAAGAGAAAATCGGTACGAAACATTTCCAATGGTCGAGAAGCTATTTGATCTCGACGGTTTTTGAAACGACATTTTCATAGCTGGTTGCACGGCTGATTGCCTGCTGTCGCAATGGCAACGGCAATTCAAATCGTAATCGCAATTTCAATCGGCATTGCAATCGAAATCGCAATCGGAACCGTTCAATTGCATCGGCAAATCACCGTCAATGCGATTTGATGGAAATGACAGTGCAGGCATTCATGGCTGGGGGCCATGGCTTGGCGGCACTTGGCACAAAAGGCTTACCAAATCAGTTAATTTCATTAATTCCGACGTTAGTCAATATCTCGTGAGTCGAACCGGCGAGCGGCTCAAAGCGTATTATTCACGTTAATTGAACATAGTAGGAATGTAGGACCTATTTCGGTTTCGTTCGTTCTTTGAAGGGTGACGCTGAAATAGCGCAAAAAATTATCTCAACTCGATTTACTCGTATTTATTTAAGTATTATTTTTTGTTCCAAAGGAATTTCTTTTCACATTTATTTATTTATTTTTTTTATATATTTTTTTTTTCTAGATAAAGCAAGGTGTTTACCGCCAGACCTCCACATCTTTTATTGATGCTATAAATTGAAGAACAGTATTAATTGATTTTTTTTATTTTTTATTTCTAATGATGACAGCGAGGAACGTCATTAATTGAAAATTTAACTCAATTTCAAAATCGAAATCGGCTCGCTCAATCGTCAAGGGTATTCCAAAAAAATAAAAAAAATAAAAAAAACCAAAAAATAAAATTTAAAAAGAAATAAATAAATAAATTGTATATCGAGCGGCTTTGCGTAGGTTGAATCTTCATTTTTTAATTACGTTAAATTGTGTTTGTGTGTGTGTGTATTTTTTCTTTAATTTTTCGGAATTTTAAAACAAAAAACGAAACGGCAGTTTGCATAATTAATACGATTTCAACGAATTGATAAAGTCCATAAATTTCATTAAGACTTCAAAGGCTTCAATCGTGAAAGAGCTGCGAAATGACATCATTTGCCCCGAATATGAATGTCGGAAACTGCGAAATTATGCAGACAACACAACACAAGAAAAAAAAAAATAATAAGAAAATGTAAAAAACCGAGAAAAAGAAAATCATTTTAATGAGTGGCGACAAGTGCTCGATAAATGTCATTGACCGAAATTTATTATGAGATTCTTTCCGTGATATTTCGATTTGGGTGGCTTGCTTCGAGAGCGATTAACACAGTTGGGAATAACCAATAGCCGTTGGTATGAAAGCTTTCTTCCGCGATTCCCACGAGTTCAAGGATTTGTAGCAGATAATAGGTACATAGGTTCATAGTCTTTAAAAACAGCCATGTGGAGAGATGGGGGTCTTCTGGAAGTTGCCCCGAACCACTCCGAAGTACTCCTTTGAAAACGCAGTGATGATTGTTTTAAGTTGTACTGTTTTCGGACAAGGGTGTGCAGGGTACCAATACCAAGATACTGTTCAATATTGAGAGGTGGGTCTAAAATCTCTCTCTCTTTCTGTCTCTCTCTCTCTCTCACTCTCACTCTCGCTCTCTCTCTCTCTCTCACTCTCACTATCGCCCTCTCTCTCGCTCTCTCTCACTCTCTCTCTCTCTCGCACTCTCTCTCGCTTTCTCTCTCGCTCTCTCTCTCGCTCTCTCTCTCGCTCTCTCTTTCTCTCGCTCTCTCTCTCGCTCTCTCTCTCGCTCTCTCTCTCGCTCTCTCTCTCGCTCTCTCTCTCTCGCTCTCTCTCTCCTCGCTCTCTCTCTCGCTCTCTCTCTCGCTCTCTCTCGCTCTCTCTCTCGCTCTCTCTCTCGTTCTCTCTCTCGCTCTCTCTCTCGCTCTCTCTCTCGCTCTCTCTCTCGCTCTCTCTCTCGCTCTCTCTCTCGCTCTCTCTCTCGCTCTCTCTCTCGCTCTCTCTCTCGCTCTCTCTCTCTCTCTCTCTCGCTCTCTCGTCTCTCTCTCTCTCTCTCTCTCTCTCTCATCTATCTCCTCTCTCTCTCTCTCTCTCTATCTCGCTCTCTCTCTCTCTCTCGCTCTCTCTCTCGGAAAACAATCATATACGCGATTAACAGGGATTTTTTGAAAGTCTCTGAGAAAAAGAGTATTCTACAATACTGTCTCCCAAAATCGCTCTATGCGCCTAATGATTTGGAACAATCAACTGATCCACAGTTTTGTTTCATTGAGGAAGCATAATAAACTTCTTTATACAATTGTCCCATTCAATTAAAAAAGAATTCTCTTAGAAGAGTCAACTTCTTTTTCCTCTCTGCCTCTCTCATGTCTTCCAAAATGCCAAAACGTCAATATATCAACCAGCTTTTAACAATTGACAAGATGTCCTTAAACCAAAAGAAGAAGAAATAAGCGCAGACAGATCTCAAATAAGAGTTTGGCATATCAGAAAAAAACAAAAAAAAGAGAAGAAAATAAAAGAAACACAATAAAAAAGAACAGCGAAAAAAAAACCTCGCCAAATGAAATGCATAATAAAACCAAATGCAACTAAATCCTAAAGGGATGGCAATGCTCCATCGTCTCAACCGGTCACCACCGTAAGAGCAGATTGCATCCACCAGAGTCGTAATTTTTTTCCTTTTTTCTTTTTCTTTTCGTTGTTGTTATTTTTACATAAGTAGCCACGAAAGCAGGACGGCACAGTGCATTGCAGTAAGTGAATTGAATGCATTTAAAGGCATAGGCTCCGATGTTGAGGCTTCCATGCGGTTTCAGTTTAGCGCAAGCGCAAAGCGACTTAAATGTCAATTGCGCTTGCACTGCCGGGCAATTCAATTCAATTGGAAGAAACCGCAATTGACGTATCGCATCTGTTGGCCGTTGTCGGAGTTGCTGTTGTTGTTGGCTGCTGCAGCGAATTCAAGTTGTTTGCCGCAGTAGATTTTTCTTTAGATAATCGTTTATATGTAGTTGCGGTACTCGGGATTTTTTCTTTTACTTTTCTTTACATCTTTCCTTTCTTATTTTCCTCTTGAGTTGAAGCGTATTTGCCGCTTGAAGAGCTATTCATTGATGCGTTGTATTTTCCGCTGTTTACGATTTTTTGTGTGGTTTTTTTCTTTTACTTTTCCTTTGACTTTTCCCATTTGCGATTGTGAATTTCTGTGGTTTTGTGAATTTGGCGCATTCCTTTTAACATTTTTTTTTTTTCCGCATTAAAATTGGAACTACGATGGACAGGTATTGCCTTTGAAATGACAATAAAGACGGCAAGGCGGCAACTTTCTTGGGTGTGTTATCACGTTTCAGTTTTCCTCCGACGAAATCGATTCACAATGACGTCTCCTCAAGATGTTTCGATCGTGAAATGGTAATGCTGATCACTTCGACATTAAGTGTCAATTAAAATCGGCGATAAAAATGCCAAGCAAGCAAGGATAACAGGGATAATTATTATTTTTAGTTGTTCTGCTGATGGGTTCCGCATGTTTCAATTAGTTAAGGCGAACACCAGATGGAAAGAATGAACAGAAAATTATCTTTTTATTACAAAAAAAAAAAAAAATATGTGAATTAAAAAGGGCTTTTAAAAGCTCTCTTCGTTTGGAAATTACGAAGTTATTTAACAAAATATTAAAACATTTTAAACGATCAAATTAAACGCAGAAGCTGCTCAACAAGAAAAATTTTGTTTCGAAACTTTTCGCCTTTCTTCCATTGCGAGTCCATGGGTACACCTATATGTATATGTGCATCTACATGGCTCTCCACACTCGTAAGTTGCGTGCAGAAGATCAGAGAATTTTCGACTTCATTCGCGCCGAAACTCACACGCAGGCGCACACGGTTCAATTAAGTTAATTGCCATGTAATTATGACTGTAGTGGGGCAGCAAAGTCTCAACAATTTCATGTTCCTCTTTGTTCATCTTTCTTGATTCTTATACTAACTTAATCGTTTTCGTTGTTGTTGTTTTTATTGTTGTGCGTATTTTTCAACAAATTCGAATGCACAATAAAAATGCTGAAAAGTTAATGAACGCGAAAGAGAAGATGTGAGAATACTGCGCATTCGAAAGGCCCAAGCAAAAACAAAAGACTCAAGACACAAACTTATATATGGCCATTTGGATAAAATAATTTTTGGACTTTTGTTTTGAACGCTCGCAGTGCACTTGATTCGATTCTGTGTGCTTCCAGTTTTATATTTGGCATTTGAAATGGAAGAAAAAACAAAAATAAAAAAAAAACGCGGCTGCATATTCTGCATGCCTTTTATTGCTGCGTTCGCAAGTGCGCATGCGTGCACGTTTTACGTTGCCAAATACACTTGAAAAAACAAAAAAAAACATTTTGTTTTTCATTTCTGAATTCTCTAATATGAGAAACTAAATGATCAGGACTCCTTCCACTTTAACAGTTAAAATATTTGTAGGTACTGGAGACTGGAGAGTTTCTCTCTGTGTAGATTTTTCGCTCTACATGCTGCTGTCTTGTGCTGAAAATGTGCTAAGCAGCCGCATTAACGTTGCACCGAGATATGGATTCAAGGGAAGTCAGCAAACTCAGCATGCATTGCGAGTCCTTTTTTTTTCGTTTGAAAAGGCAAAATGACAACAGTGCAGCGCAATTGAAAGATGCCGCACATACCAAATGTAATGACGCATTTTCAAGGCAACTTCAGTCCTGCTTGGTGTTTTTTTTTTTTTGTGCTAAGCTGTCACTATGAACCGGCTTCCAACTGTGATGCAGCAATGTTCACTTTTGTGAACTGACTTACTGTCTGGCTGCTTTGCTGCATGGCTGACTGGCTGGCTGACTGACTGAATGTCTGTCTTTCTTGCTGATTATATTGCTGACATTCGGCTAAGTTACTGTTTTCAGCCGCAATATCTCTTCCAGAGACTGATAAACCATTGTGGTGCCTTTCTACTTGGGATCGCTTCTAAATGCTTTGCCTAACCGAACTGACGATGATGACGACGACAAAGACGAAGACGACGCCGATCGCGATGACACGATGAATGTTGACGTTGGAAAATAATCGTCCTACCGTTCTAGTATATTTTTTTTTCTTATTCTCATTAGTTTTCTTATTGTTGTGCGGTGTAATTTTTGATGTGACTTTTTATTCGTTGGGATTGCAAGTATTTTTTTTTTTTGCTCTTCAAATTCCATTCGTCAATTTGAGTTATATTGGAATTTGAATCAAACTGACAGCCATAAAAGTTGCTTGTGTTAAGCCGCTGAGCAATGGTTGTTCAGAAGTCACGAGGATTTCTCGTTGAGAACTATAATTTCTACACTAATTTGACAAGACAAATTCTTGCAGAAAAAAATTTATAAGAAAAATAAAAAATTATACAAAAAAAAAAATGGAAGGGGAAAATAATCTTCGTGAACGTGAAATATCATTTTAGCACTCCTGAAGAAATCTAATTGAAGTTATTAGTATTTTGATAATTACAAACCGGTAACCGAAAGCCGGTTACGTCGAAAGTTCTTATCTATCCGCTGGCAAGCCCAAAAAAAAATATCATTTTTTGTTTAAGGGCTCTACGCTCTAAAGCAGCAAGTAAATTTCCTATACCATACACATGTAGAAAAAAAAGAAGTACTTTGGCTTACTTTCACTACTTGAACGCATACGCTAATTTTAATTAATCGGACTCACAGGGTTGCATTTAAGTCATACAATTTCTATATTTCTGTCGACCTGTCTTCGAAATTTCAACTCTGATTTCCTTTCTTCAAAAGAATGAGCTCGTTTCTTCCTTTCAATTTACTTTAACAGCGTTGAGCCCTTTAACATTAATTTATCAGTCATCTTGGGATCTCTTTGTGTAGAATGGTGATGGGCTTTTTATGTGTACCTAACGTGCTTAGTTTCGCTTAGAAAATTCCTAAAGACGTACAATGTACTCTCTCTTAATGGGAAACCGACGGGACCGAAAAATATGTCCGCTTAACAGAGGTGTCCGCTAAAGAGAAAACTATTTAAGAACAAAAAAAAAATACTCAAGCATTCCCAAAAACAGTCCGTTTAAGAGAGGTGTCCGCTTAAGACGAGTGTCCACAAGGATAGAGTGCACTGTATAAGGTTCAAAGCATTATAGTGTACCTAAAGTCGTCCGTGGATGTATGAACCGCCAATGATAAGAAAGAAATCCTCTTTTCGGAATAATTTTAATGTTAAGTACAGTCACACTTCCATAGCTCGAACCTCCATAACCCGATTTTTCTTTAACTCGAACTGAAAAGGGCGGCAATTACGAATATTTTATACACAGCCTCGTTTCCCTTACTCGAAGTCTCTATGACTCGAACTGTTTCTTTGGATAGTGGTGATTCGAATTATAGAATTTTGACTGTAATACTGTTTTCGAGATAGACTGCGCAACATCTCGGTCCCTGGCAAAGATTTCTCGCAATGTTGGACTTTGCGCTTCAAAAAAAAAAATATTAATTCACGAATAAGATTAAATATCTTCTATAAAATCAAAGCTATCTTTTTGGCGCTTCAATGCCTTGATTAATTTTCAATTATCTTCCTTTCTTCCTATCACCACAGCCGGAATTCTTATCAACATTTTCGATGAAATTGTACGAAAATAAAAATTTTTTAATGAAAAAATCTAAAATGGCAACAATTTAATAAGATTTGAGTGAAAAAAAAAAACAATAAACTCAAAATCTTGATAAATGACCGGACTACATAGAAAAAAGGCGGCAAACAATTTAAAATGCTATAAACGTTAATATCAGAATTTGTTTTTCTTTTAATAGGAGTAGAAATGCGCTTAAATGTAGAACCTGATTGCGGAAAGTCTTTTATGGAAGGGTGAGCTTTTTGCGGCGGACTTTGTTCTTCGATTTTAACATTGATATGAAAATAAAATATAAAAAAACAACTCACTACGAGTCTCATTATCGCAATAAAAATTTCACGGCGACTCTTAATCAAAAAAGCGGGGACCCATCGTTGGTGTTGTAAAATTTCGCAGTGTTTACCTTTGAGGTATTTGAATTGTTCGCTCAAAGTTTATTGTGCTAGTGATAAGCTCTCAATTCCGTCTGCTCGTGAAATTCACTTCGAAACTATGCCAAGGGTTCGGTTGTGATATTAAAATGTAAAAATCAATTATTATAAAAGCTAAGCATAGGGCTGTCACTTTTTCAAATTCTTGCCATTGTTCTATCATAGAACTTCAACGTAGAAGAATTCAATATAAAGACTCGCGATCGGGCTTAGGAGCGCTTCAATTTTTTATGCCAATCGGTATCAATTTCCGGGAACGAATACTGAAAAGAAACCCATTTTGCCTGCAAATTATAGGGCCACCAAAGGTGTACACTTTAAGTGATTCAGGGGTAGCCTATTCTTAGAACATTTGGTGACGCAATGGATAACAACGGCAATTATAAATGTGTAGTTTCCACAGGGAAAAAACGGTCCCGACTTCCGAAATTGAATTTTAATTTTTTTTTCCTTTTGGGTCACGCTTGTCACGTTCAAGATGTAAGGTCTTCGTTAAAAAGACACCGGCTTGCATAATAGTCCTCGGCTAGGGTAAGACTTTTTCTCCCCAGGAATTTCTTTCTTCGCAACCAAGGATCTCTTTTTCTCTTGCTGCAATTGGTTCCTATAGCTGTTTTTGACTGCCATGGCTTTTTATGAGTCTCGGCGTTTATAATGCTAGACTTTGTACGATTTTGAAATAATTCGGCACTGGAGTTTTCAAAATTCACAGACCTCATTTGAGTATAAAATACTACTCTCTGAGCCTGCTTGTAGCTTAGGAGCATTTGGACTAAAATGCAACATTGTGGCAGCCAATTTCTGGAGAATCATGAAATGTACTTAGTTAAATACTTACTCTCCATTAATTTTTAGACCATTTTTTGAATGGAATTGTTGAGGAAAGTGTGCAGAGCATCAAAAAAACTTTCAGAAATTTCTTTTGTATAAAAGGGTTTGTTTATTATGGTCATTCGAGTAAATGGAGCTGCAAATGGGTTACGTAGAAAACGATGGAAAAGAGTCACAGGCAGCACAAATTTTACTCTTTGCCATAAAAATTATTTCGCCAAAGGTATTTTGTAAAAGTAATTTCAGCAGACTGTAAATTTTGCCCAAGGCTCAATGTAGTCAACCTAGTTGAAACTTATTGATGGCTTCAACTTTCAAATCATAGTCTTCTGGAGAGTTTGAGCCAGGTTTGTTAATTTTATATGAAATTTTTTTGGAAAATTCAAATATAGCAGAAGGTTTTGATTGAGTAAAACTGGCAAGAAGAGTAAGGCCCATTTGCAACTGTTCCGGTCTAAGTTTTTCGTTACGATATCCTCTGAAAATGTCAAAATTTTCATACAAATTTTTTGTTTTTCGGAACGAAAAATTTTAATCGGAACAGTAACAAACGGGCCTAAAAGATTATATTCCAAAATTTAAACTTTCGAAGTTCTTAAACCTAATTGAAGACTGCGACCATCGGGCATAAAAATGTATTTCGAAAAGATCTCAAATTCTTCTTATATTTATCATGTATTTTGTATGGAATATACATCGTGCAACAATTGGTTCCTAAGGCATTTATTGTACCTAAAGTTTTTAAAGTAAAAGCAGCGTTAAATAGTCTCAAAATTTCCATTTAATGAAATTCGTATTTTAACTCGACAAATAAAACAAATAAAAAACGTATTTATTTGAATTTATTGCAGGTTTAAATAAAAAAGATAACACCTCGTAGAGCAGCGGCGCGCCGCCGAGGCAACCGGTTACCGGTCTCTTTCAGTACACGGAATAAAAAGCTCTTTCGACGGCATTTACTCTTTGTCAGCTTAAAAAGGTTTAATTTTTTTCCAATAATTAATCGTGGTAATTTTTTCATTAATTCCCTTGGGCTTTTGTTGGAACCACAAAAAAAAAATTTTTTTTTTTAAATTATTAATAAAAAAGAACTCATCTGTCATATTCGAAAGCGTATAATGACACAAAATACCCAAACTGCTATGAAAAAAATTACGTTTGTAATCAATTTTGCTCCTTTCAAGACAGTTTTTTGTGTGTACTCGTTTTTTTTCTTTATCAGTCTCTCTCTGTCTCTCTCTCTCTGTCTCTCTCTCTGTCTCTCTCTCTCTGTCTCTCTCTCTCTCTCTATCTCTTTACGATATGACACACATGACATGACAATGTCGGCAAAAGCGTTTGACAGTTTTTCATGTGAAATGACAACAGAGGGAAAAGCCGCAACCAAAAGTAACAACAAAAAATGCTAAAAGTACAAACACGCTTTTGAGGTTACGTAAAAAAAAAGGTGTTGAGATTGTAAAAGAAATCAACAATGCTAAATAAATTTATTTGCTCAAGTTTATGGCCATAAAATAAACAGAAAAAAAAGCGCAAAAATTGTTTTGAGTTTTGTCAACAAAATTCTTCGAGTAGGAATTTCGTGTTTGTTTTGTGGGTGTGTTTCAGGCAACATTTTTATTTAATTTTACCTATTTTGTTTTTTGCCGAACATAGAGCAATTTTGTTTGAAAAGCTTCTTTCGCTACTTCAACTTTTACGCAGATTTAAAGCAATCAAGTCAATCAGAGTTGTATTCGAAATTTGGAAGAAATTTTAAATGGGCATGGACATTAGAATGGATATATTGGACTCTTTTACTTTTGAGATTCCTCTTCTTACTGAATTTATTTCGAAAATACGAAATAAGCTGAACAATTTTATTTATTTACAGAAAATGTGCCCATTTGGTGCCTAAGTGTGTCACCATTGGTGGCAGCCACACCAATCTAGTTTAACTCAATAAAAACCTTCTACTATATTTGAATTTTCCAAAAATGTTCATATAAAATTACCAAACCTGGCTCAAACTCTCCTGAAGACTATGATTTGAAAGTTGAAGCCATCAATAAGTTTCAACTAGATTGACTACAATGAGCCTTGGGCAACATTTACAGTCTGCTGAAATTACTTTTACAAAATACCTTTGGCGAAATACACTTTATGGAAAAGAGTTGAATTTGTGCGTCTTCTACAGGAACCTGCGTAACCCATTTGCAGCCCCATTTACTCGAATGACCATAATAAAAAAGCCTTTCATTCAAGAAAAGAAACATTTTTGAAAGTTTTTTGATGTCCTGTACACTTACCTCAACCGTTTCATTAAAAGAAACTCTTAAAATTAATGGTGAGTAACCCAATCTCTGATTTTTTGTACGATTTTGACAGGCCTTCAATGGCATAGCGTGACATTTGGGCGGCTGCGGAACAATGGAGGAAATGCTGACCATACTCCCTTAATAAAAAGACCATTACTAAATTCAAAATATTATTTGACGCCTGCCCCCTTCTATCCTCCTCACTACGCTTCTATATGCCTTGTTTTAAAATTTGTTAAGTTACTAAACATTTATATTAAGTTCCTTCTTTAGACAGCCAGAAATGCCAGAAAACTTCGAAATGCAACATTTGCAAGTGTCAGTGTTGCCAGACTGTCACTCTAGAATGTCTTTCGGAGTACTAAGCCTAAGTGTAAAATGGCACAATGCAGTGACTTGTTATGAATTTAAAATGTTTAATAAAAAATATTTACACTTAAATCTTCCCTTTTACCTGTGGAGCCCTTGGATAAAAATTACGATTTATAATTTTCCCTCAAAATATTTCAGTTCATTCAATTAATCGGCGATTTTCCCAACACATTTCGCGATTAATTTGTTTACGAATTTTTTAGCGCTGACCTAAATTTTCCCTCAGACAATCATCGACATTCATCAATACGAAAAAATTCTAAAAAAAAATTGCAAAAAAATTTTACAAAAAATTGTTTATGTATGCAAAGAACAAAAGGAAACGAGAAAAGCAAAATAAGAACAAAAAATAAAAGGAAAAAGGAAAAAAAGATTTACGCAATCCCGAAGAACCGAAACCATTAACCTTACTTCCTTCTTTATTTCATTTTAATGCACTTCATTTTCCTCACTTCGCTCGCAATACGTTGCAATAAATAAGGGAAAAATTCTATAGGACAGAAAGTAAAGGGAACCTGTGTCGGTTATCTGCTAGCATTCAAAAGCGGACAGACGGATCGACATTCCGTTCGCGGCGGATCGAAGCACAGCCCCAAGAGCACATGCACGCGCACAATTCGAGATATACCGAGAGAGATACTTTACGGAAGAGATATAAAAACGTTCGCTGATCCGCCGTCAGCCGTCCGTCCGTCCGTCCGTTCGTCGTACTACAAAGTGTAGATATAATAGCACAACAACAAGAGCAGCAGCAACAAAAACGAACATGTAATAAAAAGGCTGCTGCCTGGCAAAGCAGATTTCAGTGTTTTTGATCTTGTTCCGTGTGCTGCCTTTTTTTTTTGTTTTTTGGTTTTTGCTTCTGAAGACTCCGAGAACGATGGCGATGGCGATGGCGTTGTCGATGAAGAGGAAAATGCCATTTTTTTCGGCTTTTGATCTGATCTTGTACGATCTTGCTTTCTTTTCGGGCTTCCAACAAAACTTGTTGTTGTTCTTATAAGTTGTATACATATACTTATACTTATATATAAAATTTTTTTCTTTTTTTTCAAAGGCATCCATTCGAGATTTCAGTGTCTTGATACTTTGCACTTTGCTGTCGGAAATAAATTTGAATTTAAAAGCCTTTCCAAAGGGAATAGGAAGAGCGAGAGATATTCATACAGCTGTTTGGAAGCCTTTCTGGTATTTTCACTCTGAAATTGATATTCTTTTGATAGGCTTAAACGATAGAAGTTTTCAAGTAGTTCGAATTACACTTTCATCTCATTTTTTTTGTTTTTTTGGAAATGCTTTAAGGGGGAATTTAAATTTGAATTTTAATCTTCGATGAAATGGTTTTGAATCGTTTCGACTTCCTCTCCAAAAAAGAAAAAAAAAATGATTCCACTTTATGTGTTTCGCACAAAGCAATGCCACACACATCTGTAGCTTAATGTCTAAGCCCGGTGGATAAGAATTCCCGAAAATAATATTTAATGATTTCCAATGAAGAGACTCTGGACTAAAAGGGTAACACAATAAATAAGGAAATTAACAACTTAATTCACGGTTTTTCTTTTTTGGCTTGTAAGCAAATGTGCAAAGCTAAATTCGAAAATTGTAATTAACCATCATTCGGTGCCTTAACATTTCTAGGGGGAGAGAGTGAGAGAGAGAGAGAGAGGTTCGAACAGGAAAAAAGGTTGATTTATAAAAGACGTGGAATAAACTGTTATGGGGCCCGTCGAGGAGAATCATTAATTCCAGACTGAGACGAAATAACAAAAGAAGATATAGAAAATGCACATAATGTGAAAAAGTAGGCGTTCCACACACACACACACACGCACACGCACACAGAGGGCATTCCGAGTGCATTGAAAAGACGATGGAGGAACAAGACGATGGCGGAAAAAAGAAGTAGTCAAATTCAAGGAGATTCCCTAAGGTGCAACGACGGCATCAATGCGTAAAGATACGAAAATTTCTTTCTTTCTTTTTTTTTTTAATGAATCCAACTCAACTGGCGTCTGGCGTTTCGTTTTGATAAGCGGCGAAGACGAAGAAGTTGCTGGGACGAAAAGCGGCAGAAAATCATGTTCGCTTTCAAAATATTTTTTGATAGCTAAGAAGGCAAGAAGGAAAGAAAGACAAAAAAAAACTACTACACAACCACCTAAAGCCAAAAATATACAAACATGAAAATATCGGAAAAGATATGAAAAGGCAGTCTGAGGAGGCAAGAACGAATGCGAAGAAGAAGAAGAAAAACGAGAACGAATCGATTGTAAGTGAATGTCTTCGGAGCCAAGAGCCAGCCGATACGTTAAAAGCCACAATGCCATGGAAGGTGTTAATGGACTTTGGTGCGGCTGCTGTTAAAAGCGGTCGCGATGGTCTTTTTCGTTTGATGAGTTCAGAGAAATTCTATGAGGGATTTTTTTTGTTTTTTTTTTTGGTTCTTTTCATTTCTTCGGTTAGCTACGAATATGCAATAAAATGTGGTCTTCTACTTTTTTTTTGAATTTTCTTTTTTGCTTTCTTTTCTCTTTAGATTTTCCCTCAATAAGTGTTACTAATGCAAGGGTCTTAGCAGCATAATTTAGACAATATTAGTGGATATAAAGCTTTATGGAATTCAAAAAGTCGCTACCTTTTATCGTCCATGCATCATGATGCAGCATATCCATGGAATCTTTAGGTCATAATTTTCACTAGAATCTAATTATAAGCGGTGAGTGTTCCTTTTTATTTTCCTTTTATTAAAAAAAAAAACAAAAAAAGGGGGAAAAACAACAACTCAGAACTAGAAATTTTAATTAAAGAACAATTGTGTGTAGAGTCGAAGCCGCATTAAAGCGTTAAGTGAAGAAAATACATTTTTTTTTTTTTCAATTCTAAAAGCGGTATGAAAATTCACGCTTGAAAGGGGATTCAAAATGTCCGAAATTATCGTTTTGCTTCGATTAAAATCCATGAATTTCAAACGTCCGAAACTCTATAATGGCATAAAAATTTTGATTACAAAACAATTACTGCAACAAAGATGCCGCCAAAAATCCGTTCCGAAATCGTTCGTTGATTTACTTGAAACAAAACAACAACAACAACGAGACAAAATAGAGAAACTCATATTAAATTGGAACTTATTAATCTTGAAATACTACAAAGAAACCGCGAAAGTAATTGAATAATAAAACTTTTTTATGTCTTTTGATTTTTTTTACGGTTTAAGGGAAAAGCTTTTAACATGAACTTGACAGACTTGAGACACTTGACTGTTTTGAGTGCAAATAAAAAAAATAAATAAAAAATAGTCACATTTGAAAAAAGAAGCGAAAAGATTGAAGTTTTGTATTGAGTAAATGTGCGGCTTCAAGTTAAAAAAACTAAATAGATATATGTTTGTGTGTATTCAACAGATCTCTTATTTTTGGGATGAACTGTCAGAGTCTGTTTCATTGCTTTGACTTTCCTATGCCATCGATGAGTTTTTGTTTTTACTTTCAGAATAATTCAGTGTCCACTTCTCCCAGTGATGTCAGGTGGTTACTCCTAAGAACCTCCTTACATCCCCCTAGACTCACGGTGTTCCCCTAAAAAGTACAAAATTCGTAATTTGGAAAAAACAACAGAAGTTTTGACAGATTCCCTATACCAAACACTATAAACTTTGCACCGCATGTAATATAATATGTTTATAAATATGTAAAAATTTGTTCCCCCTAAACTCCCCCGTAAGAGCCAAAAAAAAAAACACAAGGGGAAGAAACTCCTAAATTGGCAACACTGACTAATCCACTAATATCCAATTTTTCACACAGAAATTTTTCTTTCCAAATAATCGACTAAGGCTAAGAACACACCAGATCAAACAAAACGATACAAAACCGAAACAAACCGTTTTCAAAAACAACAGTCTAAAACTGTCAACTTAGTGAATATAGCAACGCCTCATATTGTGTTTATTCAGATTCGGTCCAGTTTTTGTTAAAATCGATCTCAAAAAGTTCGGCCGAGAATTAAGTGGCGCACTTACTAATGGCTATATCTCGTAAACCGTTCAATATTTCATTTTGCTATCTATGACAAAGTTTAAGTCCTCAACTATTTGAAAATAATTGTAGTACTAAGTGACCCGAAAAACCCCCATCTAGAAGGTAAAAATTGCAAAAATCTCAAAAATTAGTACAATTCTTTCACTTCTATTTATCATTTCTCAACCATAGCTTAGAAGCAGGTAAGAATGTTTTGCAAATCTTTTCATTAAAATATTGAAAAACCATAACTGGAAAACTTCCTAGAGTACCCTAACTGCGTCTGAGTGCTCCTTGATGTGGTTTTGGCAGTACTGTTTAGCAAATTGCTTTCGGATTCAAAGTCAAGAAATGAAAATTCCCAATTCCCAAAAAACATCTCTCTGGCAATTCCACGAGAAACTCTCCCACCCGTGACAGCCATTCTGAGCACAAATTGTGTAATTTCAGTGCTAAATGATTGTTAAACGTTTTAAAAAATTTTGATCCTTGAGAATCACGACCTTTTTTTCAATTATTATGCGCTAAAACCTAAAAATTTACTGTCACGGATGGGAGACCGTATTCATGAAATTGCCTTCTACAAGTCTTTAAGCGAGAAAACAGCTTGCGACTCTCAAAACCAATGGAGCGATAAAGCTAAGAGCCCTTCGAATACTTAACATGAATACACAAATATAAACGTTCATGTTATGATTTCTTCTTATCAGCTGGGAAAAAAAAAATAGAAGAAAAAACAAAAATATTCAAAAGTTTTTACAACCTGCCCATCATCGTTGCATGTACATACTCGATTTTTGAAAAGAGCATAACATCCTCTATACCCCAAAATGGAAATGCCTTTCCATGTGACAGACGCTACACAGATAGTGATAAGTTAAAACAACAGAACTTTATGCTTTATGAAAATATTTTTCCCTATTACTGATAAGCATTGTTATTGTTTATGTGTCTGCTTGATTGCTCTGAAGAGTCGGAAACTCTTTAAAAATGCCTTGATTACGTTTGAGTACCTCTTTTATTTTTCATTAAAATTTTCATTTCCCTTTGAGCATGTTTTGATGGGGAAACAAGTTTTTTTGGGGGCTTACATTGAAAGGCAATTAGTCGCGTTTGAACATGTTGTAATGAAAATCTGTAATTATTTGATACACATTTTTGTATTTACTTTCTGTTACCAAATCGAGCTAAACATTCCAAATTGATTGTGAGCAAAAGGAATAAATACGAGAATAGCTTTTTAAGCCCGAAAGTATCTCTATGGGATGACAACCACGCTTCTCATCGAAATTTGATATTTAATCGATTGGGTTCTAAAGAGGGGGAGGTAGGATTGTATGCTACTGACCTTAGAAAGTTTTTTTTTGAGTGATTAAGAACTTGAAAAATTTGGCACTGCTTTTTCTGCTGCTTAAACTTATGCAGCTTTTTAATCATTGATTTTTTTTAGTTTTCAGAATACTCAGTTGAGCTCTGACAAAATTTCCCCCGGAGTTTGAAAATTCTTGTCTACGAGCCTGTTCCTCAGAATTAAGGAGCATAGAATAGCCAGACTTGTTTTTAATAGAGAAGAATTTATATGCCAAAGGTGATTTACAGCATTGAAGTATCATAATGACATAAATTTCATTCCTTTTAACCCTCTAATGATACAAATTTTTATATTTCAATGAAAAAATCAGATAAGACTTATGTCGGGCAGGGCGTCCTCTGTGCCGCGTAGTTGGCTGAGATGCCAATTTACGAAGTGAGATACCCTGGATTCGACTCCCAGCTCAGGTCGTGGATATTTTTTATTTTATCTGTTTTTCTCTTTGCTTTACCATTTCTCGTGGTATCACACCTTTGTGGCCCATGAGGCCTAAGTGTATCTACCTTCATGGTGGCAGCCACATTAACCTATCCTGGCCTATGTGGAGCAGAGAAAAGGAATCTGAAATGATTATTTTTTTAAATTTTAGGTATTTATTTGAATAAAGTCCTTCTAGAGACGGATCCAGAAATTAGAGGGTATTGCCTGGTTTCCAATAGCGCAGGAAATGTGCTGAGCAGGAAATGTTTAAAGTATATGAAACTAGTTGCAATTAAAAGCGCAGTTGATTGAATTTGATTCGCTGTGTTTACATGTGTTGAACATATGCAGGAATTCCTGCGCTCTTGGACACCTGGCATAAAACACAATATTAAATCGAGAAATCCACTTGCCACTAGGAACAAAAAAAAATTCCTTCAGAGTAGTGAGCTTTTCCAATCGAAAGAAATTCTATTGTTTATGAAAAATTTCTAAAGGACTTCATTCGAAAAAAGTTTGAAAAATTATTATTTTTGAAAATAAATTTCAATTCGATTCTTCTAAATTTATTTGTGCTTTCGATTTCCTTAATATGGCTAAACGACGCAAGGTTAAAAAGACGAAGCAGGTTGCTGAACCCGAGTGCAAGCCAAAATCGGTAAGTGGTGAACTTTTCTTCTTGTTTTGGATCCGAGGACGATCCTTTTCAATTGATTTATTTTCCAGAATATGCCCGAGCTATCGGTAAAGTCACTTCTGGAAACTTATCGTGCTGTATACCAATCGATTTCGGAGGCATTTAAAAACGATGTCGACCGCGCAAATTTGGAAACCACCTGGGGCAATTATGTGATATTCCGTACAAAAACGCAGGATCGGGAATTCTATTTCGTTTATCCTGGATGTACGTGCAATTTGAAATGTATGGAAAGGGATACACAATATTTCCCGAATTTACACGAAGCAGTCAAGTACATTGTTAGTGCCAGTATCCTCTTGACCATAAAGGATCCGCAAGAGGGAAAAGAGTTTGTCGCCGACAAGTGTGCCAGTAAGATTTGCAAAGTATATAACTAATCCACACTCGAATTGTTGAGTTGAGGACTGAGAAAACCACAATTATTAAATTTTATTTTTTTTTTTACTGTTTGAAACGAAATTTTCAATTCAATTTTAACGATTCGGAACCACAAAACCGATGCTTCATAAGTCAGTCATATTTCATTAACTCGAAACGATGAATAAAGCCAAAAAATAAAATGAAGAAAAAACAACGTCGCTCTAATTTCTATGCTCTAAAAAAAACTTTAAATCGTTTTTTCCACAATTTGAAAAAGAGAGCAAATGAAAGTCGGCTCTTTCCTTAAAGAGCTCGGGGCCAAAGTACACACATCAAGCCCGGCTTGACTGACAACTTCCAAGAAAGACTTTTATTGCCGTTAGTACTTATCTAAAGTGTCTGATCGGACTTTTATTCAAGAGTACGTGCCTCTGGTAGCTCGTTATAGCAGAATCGAAAGAAAAAGACAAAAAAAAGACTGTTACGCATGTGCGCATTCGCAATTTCAAGTTTCTTTTCTCCGTTCGTCCACAGTAATTATAAGCGGCATTTCAAAGAGCCACGGCCAAGTGAAAGAATTGCCAGGCATGAAATCGGACTCGCCTTTTCAGTAGGAAAGTGTGCAAAAAAAAAAAAAAACGCCCAAGCCTTAGATCGATATTCCTAATGCGTGTGTTGAGGCTTCTTCTTCCCTTTTCGATTGTTCGGGAATGTTACTCACCCGCAGTTCGGCTTCCAACAGATTGGTATGTCCGGCCAAATTCGGCATTGCAGTCATGTTATAGCCAATATTATAGCATGAGGGGACAGTTATCCTCTGGCATTGTAATCCATTTACGGCTTGATTGCTGCCCCCTGCAGAGCTTACTGCTCCTGAGAGGGCCATTAAAAAGCTGACGCTGATAAGTGCTGGGCATAAATTCGCAACGGTGAGATACATTTTTCATAAACGAAACTTATGGTTTCTCTCGGTGTATCGAACGGATTCCGTTATCGGGATTATTTATTTCTTTTTTGTTTTGATTGGACAGCAACAGCTGACTTTGTATAGTATTCACGGTATATTCCTTTATAAAATTATCGAATCACCAAAGGCGCCGCTTTGAAATTACCATGTTTCTTACTTTATTTGTTAATCACACACGATGCGTGTTTTTTTTTATTTTTTATTTTTCGATCAAGTGTTAAAGTAAACAACGAATTCGCTTCATCTGTGAGATACTTTCGGTTGTTTATTATTTTTCTATTTTTTTCTATTGAATCGACATTGTCTTTAGTATCGGTTGAGAGCAAGAAAAATCTTTGATCATTAATTTTATTTCTCAAATACTCGACACGCACAGAAAATTCATCCGTTCGTAATTATTTCAAAAAGATTTCAATCTTTGCTCGACCGGAACTGGATGAAAACGGTGCGAATTCACGTCCACTCAGTCCAAGTGCTCAAACGAAACTGAATGTTGAGTCTGGTTGGGTTCTTGTTTGCGGCTTGTTTGATTGCTATCTTCTTTTTATACCGAGGGTATATTGCGTTTGTGTGGTTGTGTGTAACACTCAGAACGAGTCGAGATAGACCATGCGAAATGTATACAGCAATACTTCAGCTTTGTTGGGAGAGTCCATTTAGCCATGCCCCTCCGTCTTTTCGTGTGTCTGTCTGTCTCTCTTTCTATCTGTCCGTGTACAGTTTTCTTATCGAAAGAGTTGAGCTATCTTTATGAAATTTGGTATGCGTGGTGGCAGGGACATGAGTAAGATCAAATTCGAGAATGGACTGGATCGGCCCATTTTTAGCGGTACCTCCAGAGCTAGAGTCTGTTATGAAAATCACAAAAACAGCTCTAAAACAGGAGTTTTTCAAGACACTGATGAAATTTGACATTTGATCATATATGTATAAAGGCCAGTAATGTGATTTCTTAATCCAGAAGTGTTAAAGATTTTTTAATAAAAAATATTGGAACACATTTAAACATAAGATATTAAATATAGTTTCCAAAAATTGAAAAAGTGGGCGTGGTGGAGGGGCGTTTTTCCTAAATTGCCTATTACACCTAAAACTCAAATTCCTCTATACCTATAAACATCGTCTCCAAACATTTTCTTAATAGGTCCATTATTAAAGATACCTCCAGTACTAGAGTCTGTCACAAAAATCCCCAAAATTGCTCTAAAATCAACACTTTTCGAGATATTCAATTTAATTTGGAATTTGAGCTTATATTACAGTTTTAGATAAAATTTCTAAAAAAAATACTTACAAAAGTGGGCGTGGCAAAAGGGTGTTTTTCATAAAGAAATTGACCTGTTTAAAAAAAAAATTCAAATATATAAGTAGCTGATCCTGTATCTGTCTAGGCTATTGTACTTATTGTCAGGTTTGCCTGACTATAACACCCTTACTTGTTTTAGCTTATTATTCATATAGCCATTTTGAAATATACCGCTAGATTCTGGCTGTTTTTCAGTAAACTGTTCAAACTAGCGGATATAGCCGCGTTTTCCATATCAAGTTTCTTGCCTTTTGAAAGATCTTTTATAATCGATCGAAGTGTACATTTTTACTACTTTTTTCTTGTATTTGAGTACTACCCATGTATTTATAATTCTCTTCCCATTTAAAATAACTTATCTTACACTTCAAGAAAATTGATCATTTTTACTTATGCATTTAAAAAGGAACTAGCACATTGTCGACCTGTCCCGAGGTCAAATATTCTCTTCGGATAAAACTCTACAGATATTGCTGTTTGGACTGTTTTTTTATACTCTTTTGATTGGTTTTATCCTGGTCCAGAATTAAATATTTATCACTCCTAGGAAATAAAACATTTCCGACCCGAATTCTGCTTTTTTTACACCTCGATCGGTGATGGAAGTACTCAGTGTTCTGTAAGTGATGGCATTACTTCATTAGAATTCTGATTGCAGATTTAGATCTATTAAATCAATTTGAATATGGTCCGTAAATTTGCGACACGACCATACAGGATTGTTATTCCCTCAGTGCAGGTTGGTATCAGTACAATCTGAAAGTCCTCCCATGGGCGCAATATCGTGACATAAAGGCCTAAGGCTCGTTGAGAGAAATAAAAGCCCAGGGGGTTTCCTTCCTAGTGGCCAAAGTGGCCTAGTGGCAAAAGATTGACCAAATGCTCTTTTACAAAGGGGTATGTCAGTATTGTGAGGAACCTCTCCGTGTATGTAAAAGTATGGTGGTATATATAAATATATACAGTTCTAATATAAATAGTTCTGCCCGCGGTAAATCCGGCCCTGGAGGATCGTTTCTACTAAATAAAATGAAAACCGATAAAAAAACAATTTCCAGAAAATTGTAAATCAAATATTTCTTCATCAAAAATAGAAATGGAAATCGTAAACATCAAAGAAAAAATTCAATGAAAAGTACGAATGCAGCATCAGTTGTATAAATTCTAATCGAAATTATGGGTCTATGGCATTTACATTGGGTAAATTATTCAAAGAAAATCGTATTGAAACAAAAGGGTGTGATTTTCTAAATAAAACAATAAATTCCTAAATCGGAACCAAACCGGAACAGTAAATGGTCGACCGAAATTATAAGCCTTCAAAAATTTGGCAAATAAAAGTAAATTTAAGCCATATCAAATGAAGTGTAAGAATTTAACCGTCCCCTTCTATGGGTCACATTTGAACAATTCACCAAACGTACCGCTTTCGTAATCATTTGAAAAAAAAAAGGCCTCAAGATAGTCCATCAAATGATGGGAAATTCAATAGCTACACATGGCAATAAAATCGCGAATCGCCAATCCAAGCGAAGTTAACGTTTTCGGCTTCCTTTGAAGTGCACTTTGATTTCCGGCTGCCAGATAAGATTCGTCAGCCCAGCAACTGCTTGGAAAAAAGATGAAAAAATACAAACGTATGTACATACGTACATATATATTCGCAGCGGAGTAATAAAGCAAATGCAACAGCAACAAATTCCGAAAAAATCGCTGCAAGCGTACTTCAATCAGTAGCGGTTCCTAGGGGGACCATAGTCATCTCCGTTAAGCGAAATGAATTTGGTTAAAAAAGAAACAATCAGGCATGCTCTAGAAATTGATTCCGAATAAAAAAATTCTAAATCAATAAGATTTCAATAGCCTGAGAGCAAATGAGGAGACTTTGGCAAAGAAAGGCTACGCACTGGAAATCCAAGGTTGCAGAAAACGGGGGCATTCAAAACAGCGCTGGATGGACACAATAAAATGGGACCTAGAGGCTGTAGGATTTACCTCGGATGATGCAACCGATAGAACAAAATGGAGGAACTGGTCGCGTTTTGCGGACCCCGGGATATACCGGGATAGTTAAGCACGCAAGAAGAAGAAGAAGAATAAGATTTCAATAGAAGTTTTAAAATCTTTCGAATTTTTTATGGAGATTCGATTTCTAGAGCATGCCTGAATTTTTGTTTATAGGTACTCAATTAATTTTTATTGCTCGTCAGGCTTAAAAGGCTGGGGAGGGGGAACAAGGTGGTGTTTTACACCCCCTAATTGCAAACGAATCAATAATGGGTCCCACAGTTCCTCTTCACAGGTCTGTATGTGGTATATCTCACTGCTCCCCCGAATATGAATTTTCGAACCGCCACTGATAACCATTCTCTTCGCTTGCGATTCGGAGAGATCGCTATCGCCTTTTTAAAAGGCGTTGCGATACAACAGCCACAACGTGGTCGCTAGCGTTTGAATGTGCAACGAATTTTTGATTTCTGCCAAGACCCACTGGCTGACAGGCCACCGATGATAACATGACGACCGTTCAGTGATTGAAAGAGATGCGCGTTCAAGACAAGGTGTGGCGCGTACAAAATACCTTTTTAATGAGTAGATTGCTTCATTAACAGTTAAAGAACTTCAAAAGAAACGAAGAAATAACAAAAATCAATAATTTAACAAATTTTATTCCCATTTAAAATACTCGATCGGTTCACTCAATCACGGCCTGTCATCGAAATTGTCTACGGCTCAGCATTAATGCACTAAGTTGCTAAGCTTCTCGATTGCACCACCGAATGACCGGAGCATAATGCGAAGCATGTTTTTCTCAAGCAGGTGGTCCACGCTTGCGCTGCACTGCCGAGTTATTCATTTTCCTAGACTTGCCAAGTCAAATATTGACAAGCTCATTTAATTCGCGAATTGAAGTCACGACGGCGTTACCTACAGATGGCCAACGAGAGAGAGAGAGGGAGGAAGACTACATCGACATTAAGGATTTTCCACCAACGAAGACGACGACAGAATGATCGACCGCCCAGCATATTGCTTGACTGCCTGCCTGGCTGTCGGCAAAACTTCAACCGTACTAAATGAAGTACTCAAATGTATTTAAAAATACCAAACACAAGTACGGATATTAATAATCGCCTTTGAACTTAGCCGGCCGGGGCATAAGTTAGTCTGTAGAAATGACAGAAAATCGAGGGAAATTCGCCACAACAAAAAAAAAAATATATAAATGCGAAAAATCGTTTAAACGATGATTTAAATCAGTCAAAGTGAACAGAATTTTTTTTTTGCTTTAGGGTGGACTTGAAAGACAGGCTCCTCAAGTTTGTGAATCGGAGAATAAATAAAGCATAATGAAGAATTTTTCATATTCCATCTAATGGATAGATCAAATAAGCGAACCTCCAAACCCTATGATCAAACAAACAAACCAAAAACAGTAAGTGGCATAGGTTAGGGAGAGAACACTCAAGGAATTTCATTTAAGTTCTATAGAACTGCACCGCCACCGAAAACGTGTATTCCAGAGCTTCCCAAACTTTTTCACCACAAAATCTACATACATATTTGTAGGTAAACACTTATGTACGAATGAAAGTCTTTTTTCATATTATATTTGCTCGTCATTCACTTGTTTTCACAGTTTTCACAGTTTTTTGTTCAGAACAAAAATTCTTCAAAAGTGTTCATTATTTTTTGATGATTGTTTTGTTTTGTTGTGTTTTTGTTTTATTTTTTGTGTTTTGTGTTGTGTTTTAAGTTTTGTGTGTTTTGTTTTGTGTTGTGTGTTTTGTTTTTTGTTTTGTGTAAAGCATAAAACAAAACATGAAAAAAAACATGAAATATAAAATGTAAAACATAAATAACAAAACAAAAAACACAAAACCAAACACCCAAAACAAAAAAAAAATCAAAATCAAAACAAAAAACACAAAATAAAAAACGCAACATAAAAAACACAAGACAAAAAACACAAAACGTAAAACAAAAAACATAAAATATAACACATGAAGCAAACATAAAAAAAAATGCGTGCAACGTTTCGAGATTGCGTGAAACGTTTCGAGATTGCGTGAAACGTTTCGAGATTGCGTGCAACGTTTCGAGATTGCGTGAAACGTTTCGAGAATGCACGAAACGTTTCGAGAATGCGTGCAACGTTTCGAAGATTGCGTGCAACGTTTCGAGATTGCGTGAAACGTTTCGAGAATGCACGCAACGTTTCGAGAATGCGTGCAACGTTTCGAGATTGCGTGAAACGTTTCGAGATTTTATTTTTTTTATTTATTTTATTTATTTATTTATTTAGCTCAGTGTAAGTGCAATAAGAATGAATCTTTTTTAGCACACACGCAAATTATGATTCCAACACAAAAAAAAAAAAATTAATCACAATTAAGTTAAGAGAAATTAAAAAGCAAAGAAAAGAAAGTAAGAGAAAGCTAAGTGAGAAAAAATTGATATGTGGACCACAATACTTTAAGTATGCGAGGAAGAGAAAAAAAAAAAAAAAAAAAAAAAAAAACTATTAATAATAAGTAGATGAATAAATCAAAAAAATAATATAAGAATATTTGTCTTATGTTAGCTCCGAATTGCTGAAATGCTGACGAATAGCCCGCCTAAATGTTACATCCCCCCCAATACATCTTAAGTTCACTGGTAGAGAGTTCCACAATCTGATGGTACTGACAAAATAGAGTCGAGACGAGTTTGTATATTCAAACCTGGGTACAATCAGTTGCTTACTGCGGATTGATCTAGAGAAGCGCAGCTTTTCAAAGAGATACCCCGGCGTGCGGGAATTTAATAACTTGTGCAAGAAAATACAGTTGTTACCAAGCATGTAATTTTTGAGAGTGCAGCCCAGTAAGGATCTACTCCACTCCGATACCCGATCAAATATCCTAAGGCCGTAGACATACCTGACAGCGCTATTAAAAGCTACTTGCAACGACTGTTGGGATGAAGAATCCAAAGTGCAAAAAACGTTCTGGGAGTAGCATATAATAGGCATAATCAACTGTTTAACTAGTCTCCCCCGCACTTCCACTGCGTGCAACGTTTCGAGATTGCGTGCAACGTTTCGAGATTGAGCGCAACGTTTCGAGAATGCGCGCAACGTTTCGAGATTGCGTGCAACGTTTATGTTATCCCTCTAACCGGAATGTGGTCCTCAAGGTCCACATTCAAAATAGCTGATTTTCACCAAAGATCGATTTCAATTAAATTCATAAGTGTAACCACGGCTTTAAAAGCCTTTTCTTCCAACTGACTGCTCTATAAAGGAAAATAATAGTGTGCGAGATATTCTTTTTTAAGCTCCTCATGTTAAATAAGTTTAATAATCTGTTTGGACTTGTGGTTTTATCAATTAAAAATTTGGCCTGTTACAGGGTTAAGTTATGTTTATATTGAAAGACTCATAGAATTCCGTTTGGGAACCGCTGCTGTATGCCATATGGACAATAAAGGAAACGTATGCATATTGAAGAGGCAAACGAATAGATTGGATGGATTTGTTTCTCCTAAGCATACTTGAGACTTCAAACGCGTACGCTTGTGAATTCAAGAATACGTGAAAATAAAGTTGTAAACAAAGGTGAAGTGCTTACATTAGCTATTAAGGGCTATCGTCAAAGAAAGATCTATGAAAAGAACAAACAAATGTGGATGGATTTTTAAAGCAAATAAATACGGGCACACGCAATAGTGAAGCCGGGGTTGTTTTTTTTTTTATAGCATGGAATTAGGATCGCACTCCTGCATTGTTTGAATTGAGTCCTGCACTACATTTCTTCCTCCTTGTAAGCAAAGATTACTCCGAGTTTGAGCTCAAGATTTTAATCTGTGTGCTCGTTTAATGAAAATGCATTAACCTATCCGTTTCGCGGATAAAGTGAAAAATCTACTGCCGGGAATTTTGTCAATATTTATTGACAGTAAATTGAGAGTGAACGATAAGGGAGGAATGACGGTTTCTTTTCTATTTATTTTTCTTTTTCGTTTTCTTTCAAAATAAACGAAGTACGATTTTCAGACATCTGCGCTGGACCAGATGAAATGACGAATAATAGTTTACGATCAGTGCTGCATATTGAATTTCAATGGGTAAACAGATAACGGAGCACAGTATGTAAAAAAACAATAATAATTGTCGTTCATTGTTTCATTTCCATAGCCAAGTTCAAAAGGACATTTCGATATAAAGGAGAAAAGAAGTCTAACGCAGTGTCGGCCAAATTTCGATTTTCCTAGCACATGTGCTTGAAAGACCGAATTGTGCCAACGCAGCAGTCGCACACGTATAGCGTATACCAAATTGTGCGAAAACCGGTCGGCTGCAAACTTCCTCAATACATATCAGAGTAGCTCACAGCGAAGTCGGCAGAGCATTCACACACACAATCATGAATGTTTACGTATAGGTTTGGCCATCACTGGTCTAACGGCTTCGAAATTAATATTCTTAAGACTTTAATTCTTAGCACCACCAACGATGGAGACAGAAGGAAAAACATAAACCAGGAACTATTCCCGGTATAGTCATAAGAGCATTAAGTCTTCCAGTATTACTGATGGCTGTGTGCGGTAATGTCACGTTAAACCTGCTGCCCGTTTATAAACGGGCTTTACCATAAGTTCGGTCTTTACCATTGAATTTTAGTGCCTGAAAAATCTACGATTGAGAAACGAGAAAAATTTCTTCAATAAATGTTTTTGTGATTATTGATTTTTTTTATATCTACAGTGAAGCCTCAACCCGAACAGTCCTTATGCCACAATATGTCGATTTTTTCCAGATCTGATTTCATTTCAATAAAAATTTACTTCCGATTCCATATAATTTACAAAGCAAGAGGCCATGGGTTCGATTCCCAGCTTTTCATTTTCTGTTTTTCTTTCTTTTCCCATTATTTGTGGTATCAAAACGGGCCCATTTGGTGCCTAAATATGTCACCCTTGGTGGCAGCCACAATAACTTACCTAACCTAACCTAATTCAAAAACAATTGAAACATATTTTACTGCAACTGAATTTCGTTTTAACTATTTCCTGGCAGGGTCCAAAATATGCAATTTCAGAAACATTTTTCACAACAATTTAAGCTATTCCAAAAATTATGTTCTTTAACTCACACACCCGGAAACTTTGGCTAAATTCTGGAAAGTCTCATCTGTATACGAATCGTGTTCTCTTCTTAACCCTCTAGTTCCCGGCTCCGTCCTTTTTTCATACAAATTACTAAAAAAAAAAATTAATTATTTCAGATTCATGTTTCTCTACCCAAAATCAGTCTATCTGAATTTTTCGTTGAGAAAAAAAATTGTGGCATTAGAGGGTTAAGTCTAGGCCACATCATGCTGTGCTAGAAAATAAAATAGATTTTTATGAATGCTACCAACCGTCTTATTGGTATTATTGATTCAAAATATGTATTAGGATATTTCTGTAAAGCATGAAAAGGTTAATTCGGGCACCTTATTTCGTACTCTTTGATTCTAGCAAAAATGTATGCCTAATATTGGGATAATTTGCACTGGTTGCTAAGATATATGGCTCGATAAGTGAGTGAAAGTAGCGAAAATATGAGCGAAAAATGGCTCTTCTGACCTCATAGGAGCAACAATTATAGTCGTAGGGTGGCGTTTAGGCACTTAAAATTTGCGTATGGTTTCCACCTTTCCAACTCAGGTCTATCCGCTTAGCTATTTTATACAGAAATTGATTTATGGCCCTAAATATGGGTCAAAGTAGAGAAAATCGAATTTTTTCACATTTTGGGCCATATCTCGGAAACGCTACTTAATTCCATCAAACCATTAACCTTTTTGGAATGAGGGAGCCCTAAAATAACATAAAATAACTAATTGAAAAAAAGTGTATAAAAAAAAATTATTTTTATAGCATTGTGGTTCAAATCGTCCCAAATGGGGTACATTTCTGGCATTGTTCTTTACTATATTTAAAAAAATTAAAACTGAAACTGACTTTGCACAGGGACAGAATATATTGCACGACATTACACAGAACAAATACTAATCGCCCACAGCGTGTTAACAACTCTGTTGAAGCCATAGTAATAATATAATTACAATACGAGAAACATTTGTACAAAAGAACCATAGACAGAATTACCACAAGAACTGGAAAAATGCTAAGGTTTCTACTGGGCTTCACACTGTCTACGCCGCGCACAGTAGTACGGACGACAGTAGCCAACAGTGGCGGCAAAAAAAAAAAAAATTACCTGTACAAGAGCATTAAAAGGCGCACATACTCGGCACTGTTAATGGAAAAAAGATACCTACTTGGTTAATCTCTCTCTTTGAAGTGCGCGTAACAAGCATGAAGTATCGTCTAAAATTACAAGAGACAAAATTGAAGACTCTTGCATGCGTAATACGACAGCGACAAGATCAGCAGACAAAGAAAATAAATCATAAACAAGTAAGGGTGTTATAGTCAGGCGAGCCTGACAATAGAATACCCGACACAGACACATATGTTCAAATAATTTTTAATATCAAGAGATGTTTAAGGCTATAAGGGGCCGCATATACCGACTTTTGTTAAATTTCTTCATGAAAACTGCCCCTGTGCCACGCCCACTTTTTAAATTTTTTTGAATTTTAATCGGAGGCTTAGATATACGCTCAAATCCTAAGTTTCATTGAAATATTTCGAAAAAGTCCGATTTTGAGGCAGTTTTGGAATTTTTGTGGCATACCCTAGTACTGGAGGTACCCTTAATAATGGACCGATCAAGGAAAGTTTTTGGAAGGATGTTTAAGGCTACAAAGGAAGCATAAGTGTCAAATTTCGTTGAAGTCCCATTTGAATTTCGGGTGTAGGAGACAATTTTCGAAAAACGCCCTTCAGCCACGCCCACTTTTCCAATTTTTTAATTCATAGTAATTGCCTTTAAACGTGTTCAAATATCAACTTTCATCAAAATATCTTGAAAAACTCCGATTTTAGAGCAGTTTTTGTTGTTTTCGTAACAGACCCTAGCACTAGAAGTACCCCTAAAAATGGTTCGATCGGGTTCATTCTCGAACTTAATTTTACTCATGTCCCCGTTAGCACGCATACCAAATTTCGTCAAGATAGCTCAACTTTTTCGATAAGAAAACTGTATACAAACAGACAGACCGACAGACAGACCGACAGACAGACGGACGGACATGTCTAAATCGAATCTCCTGGTGACGCTGATCATTTCTATATACATTTTGTATGGTCTATCTCGACTGGTTCTGGGTGTTACACACAACCACACAAACGCAATATACCCTCGCCACAGAGTGTGTCGGGTATAAAAAACACATAACGTCATTTTGATAAAATTTTTCGATTGCATTCGAAATTAGTTTCCAGAAGAGCTTATAAAATAATTTAAATTTTTTTTTTCATTTATGCAAATTATAAAAAATGTTTTTTTTTGAAGACCATCCCCGAAATTTTGCACAAAGGACACTCCCTTCAATTGTTGAATATTTAAGCATATGAAAACTTGAATAGGTAGAAATTAGCCGCACTGATTTCATGGATATTTAAATCACTTCAATAAAAATATTTCTCAAAATAAAAGAAAAACAAAAAATTAATAAAAAAGAAAACCCGCCAAAAAAGACCGAAAACCCGACTGCTGGGCTATTGGAATTAAAATGTCTGAATCACTCGAGCGTAAAATACTATTCATCATCATAAATTCAAAAGAAGGAGTAACAAGCGGCTCGTAATAATAGGGCGAAAAAGGAAGAGTGAAAAAACAAAACTAAGAATCGAGGGAATTTTGTGTACCTTATTTTCGCAAAAAAAAAGAACGATTCTTTTCATTTGGCATATCCTTATTTCAATTTCAATTTCAGCTTCATTGAATTAGAAGTATTATCGTGACAGGAGCGACGATAGGGCAAAAAAAACTACCTGGAATATACTTAAAAAAAAAAAAAGAATTCATAATAAGCAGTTCTTTTCAAATGAAGATTATTGACCGAACTTAAGAACGTTCTATGTCAATGGTTCGATTGACGGATGGGTGCTTGAGAAACAATTTGTTTTTTTTTCCCAAAGATACTCAAATAAAGGACCTCTTTGTGGACAATCTTCGAGAACGCAGCGACTTCCTTCTTTCAGCTTCATTAAACTTGAATTGAAGTGAAGTAATAGACGCATACGCCAGATTTGACTTAATTGCGAATCGAAATTCGATGGAAAATATAAAAATCTGCAATTGAAGAGATACAATAAAGTGCCGATAAAAACTTAAAATGTCAAAATTATCTATACGCTTCAATTGAGCGCATCGAGATGGCTTTGAAAATCACCGATCTTGGAAGCTGAAACCGCAATTCGAGCTGTCCACACAACTGGGAGGAGGCATTAACCGCACACAGAACGTATTGAGTGAAAAAAATAAAATAAAAATCAGAGATTGGCAATAAGTCCGTCCAAGTCCCCTTATGTGGACCGGCTTATAAAGAATACCTACTGGCATGCCTCCCTACCTCTACCTACATACATGCATGCCACTCAGATGAGCTGCCAAAGTGCATCAAGCAGTAAAATGCAGAAAATGGAAACTGGCTTTGTTTTTTTTTTGTTTAGGTTCACAGAATAATGCAATAGCGATGTTCATTCCCTCAACTGGAGCAGGAAGATTAACATACATACAAACATACGAGTAACTTATATGTATGTACGTATGCACGAAACATTCTCGTATCGCGGTGCATGCCGAAGACGAACACAAAGAGTCAATTAATTAGTAGATGGAGTTGAGATTATCGCTATATTAAAAACTGGGCATCAGGCTCCAAAGCAAACAAATGAAGGTGAAGTTGACGACGTCCAGAGCGCAAGCATCTAAAGATGACGAAGGCGAAGACATTCAAAGTTGCCTGTGCGGTTTGTGGTCGGGAGCAGCAGCAGCAGCGGCGTATATTCAGTCATTCCAAGCTGGCCGCTGCTTGAAGTTTACTTAAGATAACACGTGTGCCTTCGCATCGGAGCAGAACGAAAGAGCCGAACATGCAGGACGCTACAACACACATACATACTTATATACAAGGCGACACGGTATTAAGAGGTGCTTGTTGCAAAATGGGGCAGCATATGCTGCACGGATGTGTACGAGTACTTTCGATTTTCGTTAGCAACGTATCGGCGGCGCTTTGGGGTCTCAACTTTATGCCTCAAAACCATTAAATGATAACATTTCAGTTGAATTACTCGAGATAAGACATAATCTGAGTGACTATTGACTGCTGATAAATTGAGACAAGTTATGTGTCCGCTGGCGGCTGATAGATAAAGCAAATCAAGCACAGAAACGAAGTAAGAAAGAGGAAGAAGGAAAACAGAACAGACCAACATATGTATGCCCAACATCGACCAACCCCGTCGACTTTTGAGGCTATT
This sequence comes from Chlorops oryzae, assembly GCA_020466095.1. Taxonomy (NCBI): domain Eukaryota; kingdom Metazoa; phylum Arthropoda; class Insecta; order Diptera; family Chloropidae; genus Chlorops; species Chlorops oryzae. The sequence continues at coordinate 29,007,384 of CM035808.1, forward strand.
TAACCGAAGATAATCCAACTTGTTGCTTCCATCCCGTTCTCTTTGAAGTTATTCATTTGAATTTTTCGGCCGCCTATCACTTACGGGTAATTTAAGTGAGATTGAGACCAAAAAATTCCTTTTTAATATCAAATTTGCGCTAATGAACCCTTTTACTTAAATATCGCGCCTTATCGCTACTCGGAAGAAGGAAGATGTTACCTCAACTGGGGCGCTTTAAGCGACAAGGGCAAGGTAATGCAGCAATTTTGTAAAATTAGTCTACACACATAAGGTTCTGGAAATGCCACGACGAATATAAACTGCATTTTAAGAGGAATACCAGCAGTTGAGAGCGACAGTGGGACAATCTAAATTCCTGATAGGCAAAAAGTTCTTTCGCTTACATTTTATCGCCGCAAATTTTATAAGATCGGTCAATCAGTCCGGGGGGTTTTTTTTTTTTTTTGCATTAAGCTCCAATACGAGAAAGCGAAAAGTAGGAAAAAATTAATAAAGAAAAATGGCAAATATGTTATGGGAACGTTCCAAGATTGCGAGCTCATTGAAACGACCCAAATAGCAGCCATTTGGGGGCCCGATTGATTTTGTGGGATCTTAGAAGAATTAAAAGAGTCACGAAAACATTTTCAAAGGAACAGTTAAGAGGTCTTAAGAATGCTATTAAGAAAGTATTTCATATGCTAAGAAACTGTCCCACTGTTTCCCACCAGAAAGCAATGCAGCTGTTTGCTGCTCTTCTGCTTTCAAGAGAAAAAGTCAAATTCATTTGAAGACATTAAGATACAAAGTCAATTCCGACACGATCGTAGCGAATTGAAGAGGGAGGGAGCTTAACTTAAAGTGCAGAGTGAAGGGTATTAAGTCAGAAGGATGCTTCCTTTCAGGTTACGACTTCGCCCGAGACAGAGAGAGAGAGAGAGAGAGAAAGGGAACAAAAGTGAAAAGAGAACCAGAATAGTAATTTCTTGGAACTGACAATGAGTGCGCCTGCGTGACAGAGGGTAAAAAGCAACCCAAATTACAGTGTTGCATATGTTTTCCTTAATGGAACCTCGAACGAAGATGCTCACAAACTGAAGACGATACGAAAAGGAAAAATAAAAATGAAATAGTCCCACAGATAGTTGCATTTCTGAATGCACACGTTCCGAAGCAAAAACTCCAAATACGCAGAAAAAAAAAAAAACAAGGAACTTCACGTAGGTATGGACGTTGGACACGCATTTTGTGGCACCATGGAATAATATGCCCCGATGAGAACTTAACATAAGCATAACATTGGAAAGGTATTATGAGCGAACGATGACGAATGTGAAAATGAATCCTACTGCCTTTTGGCTAGATGGGAAAAAAATGTGCGCTCATGACTTTTCAAGCGGGGATCTTCGTCTGGACTTTGAATTGTTTTTTTCCTTATTCCTTTTTTTCTTTGTGTTTTGCTGAAGTCAAGATTTATGATTTTCGCTCAAGAGTGGACGTTTTTCTTAGTTGGATGCCAATGATTTTCTTTTATTTACGATTTTCTAGAAAATTTAGCGTAAATTTCATTTCCTTTGCAATTCGTTCCAGCGACTAAGTTTGTCTCTAAATCAATAAAAATTTTGCATTTAGTATTTGCCATGGATTTTATTAGGAAAGTTCGAAGGGATGTTCTGATGGGGGCAAAGATCAATTCTATTAAGCATTGGTTTTCATTTACAGTCGTCGCCGGCAAAGAAGAAGGAAAAGAGGTAAATAGAAGCTTTTGTCGAAGTACATAGATTTAGCTAGATAAATTGTTGCTAGTTCTATATGGAATATGTCTAGCAGGGTGTCCCAAAAAACAACTTTATTTTTGGAGCGTGGTTTTTCGAAAGCTTATGGCTCAAAGTATTTTTGAGAATTTTTTCAGATTTTTCGTAAAAGGTTTAGAGGTTGCGCTAAGCATAATTTCCTAAAAAGCCCCGCTTTTCCAAATTTTTGGTTCTAGCTGCTTTATTAGCATTGTTTTTCAGGATTTTAGGTACTAGTCGGTGGAAAAGTATCCAATCTTTGTTCTCCCTTACATAAACTACAAAATATTTTTTCTTTATAGGCTATTAAGGCGTCTTTAATAGCAATTTTTATGAACAAAATTGGGAGTCACAGGGAAAATTAAGGATCGTAGCTTTATTTCGACTCCATATTCTTGCTCAGCGTACCCAAAAACGTATTTTGGGACACGTATTTCGATTTCTTATATATTGGAGAAATTAAGGTGGGTTTGAAAAGGAATGCGGAGGGGTGTTGGGGGAAAATTAAGGGTCGTAGCTTAATTCTGACTTCAAATTCTTATTCAGAACTTCAAAAAATTAAGGTTGGGATATTAAATTTTTATTTTATGCATTCCAGAAAATTAACACTTTGGGGGGTTTGGGGCGAAAACTGAGGATGATGGGAGAAAATCAGACCCACCCCAAAAAAACATAGGGTAGGGTATGCCACCCTTCTGTAAAAGGACTTTTTTTTTTTTTTGGTGTGCCGGTCTTATTAATTATTATAATCATTATTTGTACCCAAAATAAAAAATTAATTCTTATTTATTAATCATAAATTAATTAATATTTAACAGGTCTAACTAAAGTACAATGAAGGATGACGTTTGAATAGTTTTCGATGCTTCTCATCGGGTAGTCCTAATATTCGGGAATTGCTACTTATTTTATTGTACTTCCGATTACATGCCCTCATAATTTGCTATGCCTTATAGGTACTTATTTTCTTCATTATCGCACACAAATCTCTTGATTGCTTACTCTCTTCCAACAAATTAAATGACAAATTTTTTCTTGAAGCGATCTTGATCTTGCGCAGGAACAATTAAGAGACGTCCTTCCTTCTTTTTTTTTTTTGTTTTGAGTTGCTTTGCCATACTCGTAAAGCATATTGTGGCAGCGCCAGAGGACTTGGATTCATCTGAGCCCACTTGCACTCGCTCATCTTATCTCAGCGCCATCAGAAGTGTACGAAGCTTCTTCCTTGCCCTGATATGCATCACAATGCGAGGTACGTGCTCGCAACCGAACGTCTTTGGAGCCATCTACAGCGAGGCCCGCAATTCAATAACCGGCTGCAAGTGTTTTTTTTTTTCTCTTTTCTTTTCTTGATTTTTTGTGCGCCCGTCTATCCAAAGTCAATTTTCAGTTTCTACGCCAGCAACATTTCATGGACCATGAACGGCATAACTCTAAGCTCCACGCGGCTCCGGCAACATTGAAGCTCAATGCAAGTCATTCTAAAAATCGCGCACGTTTTTTTTTCATATTTTTTTTTTTTTTGAATTATTGCCCTGGGGGCGGTACAATTTCGATGCATTTACAACGTCCAGGGTGTCGGTAATTATAGGGAGTTTATGTCTGGAGTTTCATTATAATACGTTTTGTTTCAACTTGATTGCTGAATTAAGTTGAAAGAGCACAGGAGAGAAGCATAAAAGATCGACGAAGCCTCAAAAGGTAGACCAGCACACCAAGCGAAATAGAGTTGGGGATTAAACAAAGAAAAAAAAAATATAAGGAAAAAAAAGGAAATAAATAAAATGGAGCTTAATCTAGCCATGTGAACCACGAGTGGAAATGGGCTTGGTGCTGTTTAAAACGAAAAGCGATTTTAAATAGACGCAAATTTTTCCTAAAAGTGCTCGAAGAATAATTTTTAAGCGTGTTGATTTCGAATTTCGAAGATGATTATTTTTTAATTTTAATAAAAAAAAATTTTTTTTTTGTTTTTTTTTAAATATTTTTCATTCGGTAAAAGTGACTGATTCGATTGTTCGTTTTCTCTTGTGCCTCAAGCACATTGACGAGGAGAGGGCTTCGTGTGCATGATTTTACAAAAGAGCGATGTGGCTCCAAGCAGATTATTAGCCTGATGACTTGCAATTAAATCCAATAAGCAACAGGAACTCCGATAAGCGACGGGAGCAAGAACGGCTTATACGGTGGCAAAACACAAATTTCAAGTCTCATCAACACACGCAATCTTAACCCTTTCGATACTGATTGCTTTTATAAGCTCTATTGAAAATTGGCTGAATTAGTCTTTTAAAGGGTAAGTTTAAGCAAAGGATAACCGGATCAAAAATATAACAAACTTTAAAGCAAATATTTCTTTGTTAGCATATTCGTAGAGTGTCTAAGATTTTTAATTTCCTGCAAACTATTGATGGGAGTTAATGCGAATAATGCCATTTCAGCTGAAGACGAACACTCAGACATTGTACAATCGGTATAGAAAGTGTTAATAAGACGAAGTCGAGGATGAACAACTGCAAGGCAAAGCATGCAATGCCAGCTACGGGCGAGAGAGGGAGACAGAAGATAATGAGAGATAGTTAAATTATTTATTTTACAAAATCTAAATACATTAATTTGTGTAAAAATTACATGTTTCGTAATAAAATTAGAGACTTGGCGCCAACGAAGATAGTTCGTGTTAGGGCAGTTCGATCTTTTGACTAAATCAAGACACTATTCCATTTTTCTTGAAATAAAGAAAGTGTTTTCTATTAAAGGAGTTAGTTGTGCGATGTCTGAAGAGGGGAAGACTTTCGAATTATTAATCAAAAATCGTACTAATAAAGGTCGAAAGCCTTTATAACTTTTGAAAAGGAACGGTAATCTTTTTAATTCCACAAAGGAAACGTTTTTCTTCAAATATCAATTAAAAGTGGTTAGTGGTTGTTCTCGAGTTATAGTCATTTTCCTTTAAAAAAAATTTTTATTTAATTTCTGAGGGGGTCCGAACACAGACAGACATACGGACATGTCCAAATCGATTCAGCTTTCGATCCGCATTCATCGATGCGGAGTTCATACGAATGCAAGTGTGCCACAGTTAGGGTGCTCCTTAGATTGCGAAATTTCGAAAAGTTGTCGGGCTACCTCGGATTTCAGTTCTAATACCTAAAAACCGTTCTGGTGATTTTAAAAATTTTTTTAAATTGAGTTTTAAGGGTCGCAACAATAGGTCAAAATTTGAGATAAGTCTAAACTTTAAAAAAACGTGCCTAAAAATATGTTATGAATTTTATTTAATTTATTTTTTACTCAGTATAGTTTGAATGAGATCCCTGCAGAAACGAGCCGGTCAATTTCCTAAGAAGGACTGGCCATTGACCGGTCCAAACCCTACCGGTTAAACTATGGCAGTTCGCTCCATCGAATTCGTCTAGCCGGCGGTCGGTAATAAACGGGTTGGTTTAAGGGTAGTCTGTAAAAGGCACTCTCATCAACATAGAAAAAATATTTTTTTCATCTTTCACAAAGCAGTGAAAAATATGTTAAGTTACCTTTTTGCTCTACTTATATTTTTAAAGAAACTGCTGCTCTGAAAAAAAAAATTGAAAATGAAAAAAAATTGTTAAAATATATAAAAAATAAATAAAAAATATTTAAGAAATGTTTTTTTATTCCTAATTTGACTAGCCTAAAACCAGACAAAATTATGAAAATTTACCCAAAGAGAACTGACCTACGGCCAGCCGTTTTGCGGATTAGTCTCTCTCCAGGCCCATGTTAAAAAGGCCAGTTGAATACATTACAAGTGGAATTAGGAAGGAACTAGTTGTGGTAACATGAGGGATTGACCGAACGCTACACTTGGATCAGTCCATATTTCTGCTGGGAGACTTAAATAAAGTTAAAAGAATTTTTGTTTTTCGTTTTGTATTTTTATTAGTATATTTTTAGGCAGGCAAAAATTTTAAACTTTAAGCCGTGGTACCGACGACTAAAACTGAATAAAAAAAAATAAAAAAATCATGAGTTCGTTTTTTAAGTAGTAGAACCGAATGGCGAGGTAGGCCGGCAACATTCAAATTAAGGTGCACCCTAGCCACAGTTCTTCTGAACAACCGCTGATGTTAACGATTGGAACGCGCTTTAAGCATACCTACACATTTTCTCCAAGCAAAAGGAGAGAAAATGTGTCATAAAAAAGCATCCTTGAGCGGAGTTATAGAGCCTACTTTGAAGGTTATGGCGAAACATAGACCAATGGAACTATATCTTTGGACCTAAAATTAGGGTCTGACACTTGTGCAATTATTGTACTCATTAGTGGTATTCAAGCAGCTGTGGAAATTCGAATGTGCAAATTTTGCACTGGCAAAGTTTCCACTTTTGCATGAACGACCCTGTTAGCAAGGTATATAAAGTACGCGCGAAATTAGCGAATTTTAAAACATAGCTTTAATTATAAATAGGTAGTTACTTTAAACAAATTTTTCATATGGAAACGGTTGACACAGTAGGCTTGGGCCTTACAAATTTCCACACAAGCATGGCGCAAATTTTGCCCATCAAAATTGATGTGCAATATTTGCTCGGCCGCGGAATTTTTTTCCATACAAACAAATTTGCACAATCGCAAAAATTGCGAGGGTGCAAAATTTGCACACCTGCTTAAATCCCACTATTTTTATTTTTCATAAGTTTATTTTTCTAAAACTAATCTTAATATCCGCATCCGCGGATGTCATAAAAACCGCAGCCGTGACACCCCTGCTTATGACTGTATAAAGTTGACCAGGAAGTTCCTTGCTTTTGAATATTATAATGTAAAATATCAACGTAGAATTACGTATTGCACAAATAAGAAAACTTGTCCTTTATAATAAATCATTTGGATTATATTTCTCGCCACTTGCCAACGTAGCTTTTAAATTCGCGCCAGGATCCATTAGGAGCCAATAATAATCGATAGTCAGCAAAAATCTATATCGATAGCGTACCGCTAGTAATCGATAACTTTCGAGCAGCATTAAAAAAGAGACAGCTTTTCGGTGGCAATGTGTCATCAAACAGCCGTCTCTTTTTTCACATGTGTCTTTCAATACTTAAATTAATTCTAAGCGAAAAGCGGAAGGACTTTGTTTAAGCAATATCGTGATTCTAGTTTCCACTTCCAAGTAAAAATGACAGATTACAAATTAAACGTGCTTTCAACTTTATAAAAATTAATATTCTCATTTTAGGTACGAATAAAGAAAATAATCATAATAATCACAATAAAAGACTAGACAATGATAAACAAGAAACGACAAACTGATGATGGCTCGACGGATTCGGCCGATGAAAATGGCCCAACCACAAGTCCCATCAATGCTGCGAACGGATGCCAGCACGTCAAGCGAGCCGTCGACACAGCGAAACTGCGCAAAGAACTGAAGACCAAGGGACTCGTTTTGGAATGTGCGATGTGCACCAGGACGGATATGAATCTCGCCGTACCACTTGATAATGCAGCAGAAGATGCTGCCAATGGCTTTGAATATGACAATACACTGTGGCTGTGTCTTCGGTGTGGAACTCAGCTTTGTGGACGCTCGAAGAATCAGCACGCATTAAAGCATTTCAAGGTTTGGCCTTCTGAATGTTTCCATGTGGACTGCTTTGATTATTTATATATAAATCTTATTTGATAGACACCCCACTCCGACATGCATGCCTTAACCATGAACACTCGATCGTTTGAGGTATGGTGCTATGAATGCGACAACGAGGTTAGCGTAAACTCCACTAAGAATCTACTCGAATGTATGGAGATTGTAAAGAAGTTCGCCCAGAAGCCTCCTCTGCCGGACTTGGAGGACAAAATCATGGCCACGTTCGAGACAATACGACCATTGGTATCTGCTACGGAGAATGCCGTGACGGATGCAGCTAAAAAACCAGCTATACCATTACCGCCGCCAGTGCCAGGAATGGCAAAGCGTGTAACTACTGATTTTCCTGGTTTTTTCAGTGACCGACGTGTCGGTCTAGCAGCCACAAATAATGGTGTCTTAACTATTAGTCCGCCCAAGGATGAAGGTGCTCAGAGCTTGCCGCGCGTTCGTGGATTGACAAATTTAGGAAATACCTGCTTTTTTAATGCCGTCATGCAATGCCTGGCACAGACTCCCTATTTATTGGAAGTTCTCAAGGAATCGGCAGAGCCTGGTGAAGAGTGAGTACACTAGTGCAGTTGGTTGAGATGTTTCTCTTGCTGTTATAATGTAATTCAATTTCAAGGTTTATACTTCCCGGAGGAACTTTTAAATTCAAAGATGACGTTGATGTCGAACTGCCATCAATAAAAGGAACTCTTTCGTCATGGGGTGGTCTTACTTCGTCACTTGCCAATGCGCTAGAGGAATTGCAGTCTGGCGGTAAATACGAAATGCGTCAAAAATGTTTATCTGATTATTAAGTTATGTTTATATTCTTTTCAGGTGCTGTATTTAAACCTAGCAAGCTATTCGAGAAACTTTGTGCAAAATGCCCTCAATTTCGAGGTGGTGATCAACACGACTCGCACGAATTGCTACGTCATTTACTGGAGAGTGTGAGGTGAGGCGGCAACCTGGCATTGGGAACGTTAAATTTATATACTTATGTTTTTTTTTTTTGCAATTTTTTTAGATCCGAAGATCTGAAACGTTATCAGCGTGTCATACTGCAAAATCTTGGGTATCGGGACCAACAGGACATCAATACCGTTTCGGATGAAATGCGACAGAAATGCAAAATTTATGGCAATCAAGCTGCCGATCGTATTTTGCGTCCTGACCAAGTTTTCCGAGGCTTTCTTGTTTCGACACTCACCTGTCAGGATTGCTACAATGTATCATCGAGGCATGAGTACTTTCTTGACCTGTCATTACCAGTGAGCGTAGAAAAGCCACAGCCACCTCATCGTCGCAAAAGCAGTCCCGACAATGATCCCGTCAATTCGTTCTATGTGAGCTCCACGCCAGCGGCCCCAACCAAGTCTCAGTTGAGGAAAGAAAAGAAGGAACGTAAAGCGAAGCGTTCAGCAAAACATCACAATCAAAAGAATGCTCAAAAATCATCTCTTGGCGATACTGGGGCGACAGGGACAACAACAACAACAACAACGACGACGACGACGACGGCGACAACAGCATTGAATAATACCGAATGGACGAATGAAAATCCTAATCGTGAAGAAGAATGGTCCTCGACATCTGAGCAATCGGATGCCGATGTCGAGGACAATTTGGACGATGTTGCGGAGAAAAGCGCTGCTAAGAATCTACTGAACAATAGCCTAATGTCATTCGATAGCAATGGAAACAATCAAGTACTTCAAAGTCCTGCCGATCCGGAAAAGCGGGATGATTCGCCTGAGAATATAGACAAGGATTCATTGGACGAAGACGAGAATGGTAAGTGAAATGGATCTCGCGATTTTCAAAATAAATAAAAGAATCATTTTGTGTCATTTTCAAGTAGATTCCGGAATCGCAACTAGTCCAGCCAATGCTGGAGAAAGTTTTCCACCTTCGTCCGATACAAATGGCGGTGGTCGAAGTAGTGACAATAACGAAGCCCTTATTTTAAAAACAACCAATCGTTTAGTTGAAGTCGGCCTCAGCGAGAAAGGGGCGAACATTGTGCGACAGCTTTCATTGACTGGAAATGACAACAACTTTCAACAGCTTTCGTCGAAAAATGTTGTAACAAATGGAGAAGTAAGAGAAAATGCAACAATTGAAGTGAGGTTCGATAAATTGCACATTGATAATGAGCAAAAAGCGGCACGCATGCGCGCTAAGCGTGTTCGAACGCAAAGCTATTCGGATTGGAGTACAACGATTGCGCCACGCTACCATTGCGAAGACGGCGAATGCTCGGTGCAATCATGCTTGAACAATTTCACAGCTGTTGAATTGATGTCGGGCAACAATAAAGTGGGCTGTGAGAATTGTACGAAACGTGTTAATGGCAAGAAGCCAGACGCAAAAACCGTCTATACCGATGCGACCAAACAGTTCCTCATTTCTAGTCCGCCGGCTGTATTGATACTACATTTAAAGCGATTCCAGCTAACGCCACGCTGTATGTTCCGCAAATTGACACGGGCCGTTGACTTCGCAATGGTGCTGGACATTGCGCCATTTTGCGGTTCGAAGGTGAAAAACCTGCCGAATATCGATCGGAAACAAAAGAAATTACTTTACGCTCTGTACGGTGTTGTCGAACACTCCGGTGGCATGTACGGTGGCCATTACACGGCATTCGTGAAGGTTCGCGCGAAACTCGAATCTGGTGACAAGCGCTGGAAATTCATACCGCAAGGCAGTAAGGCTGAACTCGATCAAGACGACGAACAGCGTAAGAAACTTGATGAGCTTTTGGCGAAGGAAAAAGCACGTGAACTACGCTTGAAAGCGGCCGATGATAGCGATGACTTCTCGACTAGCTCATCGTCGTCGTCGTCGTCGTCGTCGTCGGAACATGAAGAAACATTGCAAGAGAATTCGAACGACGAAGCGAGCAACGTGAAAGCTCCACCCGGAAAGTGGTATTACGTTTCGGATTCACGCGTCCAAGAAGCCAGCGAAGATGAAGTGCTGCGGTCACAGGCTTATTTGCTTTTTTATGAGCGTATCTATTAAAATCAGCGAACTGATCAAATTATTTGTCATTTGTTAACCAAGAGAAAATAATTCTGATATCAACAAAAGCGATCGTTTGATGATGCTAACCTGCGAGTTGTTGTTGCTGAAGCTGAAGTCTGGCGCTGCGAAAAGCCCCTCTTTGAACTTCAAAAATTATTCTTGAAATATTTCGGATTTTTTTTTTTATATCTATATATATATATATATACATATGTTATAAATACGAAACGAAGGCGGCATTGCAGTTTATTGCGCTTTTAATTATAATTTTTTCCGATATTGTTTAATATTTTATCGCATTTTATTAGTTATAATTTATGCTTCGTAGGAGAAATGGTGTAAATGAATATTAAAAACATAAACTTTAACATGAACATGAACATGGACGTATGAACAGAGATGTTTGGTGATATAGAAAATCAATATATACTGCCCTATTCTAAATGAGTATTACCCGGGAATTTTGTCCCCATAAATTTTTCACCGCGGAAAAAGGTTTCTAAGCGTCAATAGAAGAATCAATGTGATGACCTTTGCTTAAAATATTCAAAATTCTTGCTCCCGTTACATTCTTTTCATGAGGCCGACGACCAGTGCACTCAGAATGGGAGATTTTTTTTCAAATCCACTGGGAGAAATTCTCCGGGACATATTTAGAATCGGGCTGACATTCTTTTCGTTCGTCATGTGCGAATTTTTTTTTTCTGACTTCCAAGAGAACAACTTATTTTTCGCTTGCATTTTAAAATTTGTTGTTTATTTTTCAGTATTTTTTTTCTCAATAACCCGAGATGTTGAAGATGCTTAACGCACTTATTACAGAACAAAACTTTACCCGCATATATTTTTTCAACATACCTATTTGTTTTTGAAGTCCACACACTTACTTGTCTAGTCCTTAATTGCTAGGCATTTGATGAAGAGAGGGACGGAAGACGAAAATTCAGTTATACGAAGACTTAATATAATAGCAATTCGTATGTATATCCAATGTATAATAGTATTTATTCCAAAATTTGTTTAAATTTTATAAAAAGATTTTTCTGCGTTCAAGATTGTTTGCTATGAAACTGCTCAAAACGGTCCTGCGTTGATCCCCTGAAGGTGTCCAAATAAAGAAAATTAAGTAAAATGAGACATTTTTTTTTATTGTTTAAAAAAATTTCGATTAATCTAATTGAGAGCAGGAGGGAAACGAAATCCCATCGAGTTTACTTTTCTCGAGACTCGAATTCTCCGTTTTTTTTTATACAGTGGGGGTCTCGTTTTAAGTCGTTTCTCGTTCCTTAAAAATCGACGTATAACGTGGCGACTTATATCGAGACCCGACTGTATAGATAGGGAGATAGGGTAAGTAAAATTATGGGCATGTTTCAAATACCCACTCTGCACCAAATTTCTTCCCCCAGATATTTGAGAAAGAAGAGGTTTACTCTCGAGAAAGGAGAGATTCCCCGGGAATATTCAGAATCGGGATGATTAATTTAGAAAGAAACATGATCGATAAGAATTAAAAACAAGTAAGGGTGTTATAGTCAGGCGAGCCTGACAATAGAATACCCGACACAGACACACATGTTCAAATAATATTTAATATCCAGAGGTGTTTAAGGCCATTAGAGGCCCCATATACCGACCTTTGATAGATTTTTTTATGAAAACCGCCCTTTTGCCACGCCCACTTTTCCAATTTTTTTGAATTCTAATCGGGGGCTTAAATATACGCTCAAATTCTAAGTTTCATTAAAATATTGCGAAAAAGTCCGATTTCAAGGCAGTTTTGGGATTTTTGTGGCAGACCCTAGTACTGGAGGTACCCTTAAAAATGGACCGATCAAGAAAATTTTTTGGAAGGATGTTTAAGGCTACAAAGGAAGCATAAGTGCCAAATTTCGTTCAAGTCCCATTTGAATTTCGGATGTAGGAGACAATTTTCGAAAACCGCCCTTCTGCCACGCCCACTTTTCCAATTTTCGGAAATAATATTACTGGCCTTTAAATATGATCAAATATCAAATTTCATCAAAATATCTTGAAAAACATCGGTTTTAGAGCAGTTTTTGTGATTTTCATAACAGACCCTAGTACTGGAGGTACCCCTAAAAATGGTCCGATCGGGTCCATTCTCGAACTTGTTCTTACTCATGTCCCCGTGAGCACGCATACCAAATTTTGTCAAGATAGCTCAATTTCTTCGATAAGATAACTCTATACAAACAGACGGACAGACGGACAGACGGACGGACATGTCTAAATCGAATCTCCTGGTGACACTGATCATTTCTATATATATTTTGTATGGTCTATCTCGACTAGTTCTGGGTGTTACACACAACCACACAAACGTAATATACCCTCGACACAGAGTGTGTCGGGTATAAAAAGGCGGTTGGCGGCTCATTCATTGCGCTTATGAATGATCTTCTAATGAACTTCTTTTTGAATTGTTATGGAGTCTTTTTGTAGCCTTTGCGAAAAAATGTTGCTGCCGGAGGAAGATATGTTTCTACTATGTTGTTTTCCTTCTACGTTCAAGGGAATCTTGTTTATCAAGCAATTGTCTTTGCCTACTATTTATAAAAAAAGCAGGCCGATTCTCGATATTCCCGAGGAATTTTTCCGTGCAGATATGGAAGAAATTCTTTCATTCTAAGCATACTGGGAAGGGAATATAAAGGCATCAAGAACTTGGAACACTTCCTTTTTTTGTGGGGAGTATTTTCTAGAGAAAAAATTCTCGTGGAATATTCATTTATAATAGGGCTGAAAATTCACAAAAGCTGAAGATTTCTATTCCGCAACCGCCTCAAAAGAGACACAACTAAAAAATAGATGTATATTCCATTTCGAAAACTGGTTTCAGTTTTTTGCTATTAAAAACACTAGCAGAATGATAAACGTTATGAAATTTAAAATTTTTTGAGTTGTGCCACTTTTGAAGAAGATGTGTGATCTAGCCATTCCGAGCAGAAATTAGGTAATTTCATTGGTTAAAAGTTGTCAGAAGCTTTCATAACTACAAATCCTTCAGAATCACATTCTGTTTTTTTTTAGATATTGTGTTAAAAAAAGTGATCGAGACGTGACTAAATGGAATTACCCAACAGTAGCTTTATAGCATTTTCGATCTTATCGGTGTTGATTGTTTGCCCAACGATAACGAAATCTATCAAACGCCTTAAAAAATAAGTAATTCAAAAAAATTAAGTCACGCGTCACCACCAAATGTCCATGTAGAATTGATGGATCTGCTTTTGTCGCAAAAAAAAAAAAAAAAAAAAAAAACTATTTTAAAATTCGATATACATTTTGCTCCCAGCGGATGTGAATAATTTCATCTTAATGCATGTGCAGAGGAAAAAAAAACATATACATATGTAGCTTCATTTGTTGTGCGAGCAGGCTAAGGGTGTGTACATTTCGCACATCGGCAGCTTAAGTGACACAAGTCAAAAATACTCGATTTTCAGTTAAGACAAACAAAAAATTCATTTTGACTACAGGAAATATCAATTCGGACGCCTTGGCGCCAAGCCATGGCCAAGTTCCGGTTTAAGGGGTCATCCAGTAGTGGATGCGAACGAACAGTTCTGTTCACTGATTTCCAATAGTAGCTCCTTATGAATAAATTTCCCCTGGCCACACTAGTTTTTTGGACAAAATGTTTTTCTATTTAAAATTTTTCTGGGAAAAAATTGAGACAGCTCAAAATTTTGATGAAGTTTTGTGCTATTAATTTTGTCCCTCACTTTACTATTTTTCTCTATCTCTTAACACACTCTGAATTTCTCAAATCTCTTGCTGAGATCTTATAGCTTATGAACATCGAACGATTTATCCTGAGCAGACCAGAGAGTTATATAAGAAAGTAATCTCACGAAACGATCATTCCCAGCGGGAAGTTTGTTCTTCGATTACCTTATTCGTCGAGGAATTCTTCGATGAAAGGGTCATAAGAGAATGCTTCGAAGAAAAAGGTAAGGGAAGCGGAAAAATTATTGCTCACATAGTCGTCGTAGACTTTTTGATGAGGGGTTCGTCATAGAATTCTTCAACAAAGAAGTAAGCGAAAGAGGTAACGAACGAATTTTCAATGACATCGCCGTGTTAATTTTCATCGACGCGGGTAAGTGGTAGACATATGTTGTATCGATTACCTCGCTCGTTTACCAATGTCTACCTTTTCCCGCTGGGTTGATCTTTTATTGAGATTTCGACTCTTCTTTTCGCTCATGTTTTAATCAGTGGCGTCGATACGAATCTCAAATTCATTTCCATCAATTGCGAATTCTTTGCGTTTTATGACAAAAAAAAAAAACCTTGAAGGGCGGAATTGATAATCTATGCAGTAGCGTAGTGAGGGGGGAGGGGTCGAAGGAGGAAGCCGCCCTAGAGGGAAGGTGTGAAATTATATTTCAATTTTTATTAAGGTAATTTTATTTAGCACGGGGAATGGGGGAGGAATTTCCTCCATTGAACGCCGAAATGTCTGGCTACGCCACTGAATCTATGAGCAACTATGGCGCTCCCGAACTACGCACGTTTCCAAAAACGATTCGCACAAATGTTGTACATAGATAAGCATAATTTCGAATATTCTAATGCGCAATGCCTGAGTGTGGCTGCGTAAACGTTTATAAGACTAACACAATCCATCCAACGTTTTTAAACGTTTTCAGCTTTTTCCATCGAGAGAGCGCAAACGTTTACGAACGTTTCGAAGCGATAGAAACAAAGCATTCGGTCCAGTCGACGCGTATAAAAGTTGCCGGCCGCTTTTGTTCGTCAGCAGTCGAATTGTGATTTTGTTCGTGGCATTTATAAAACTGTGGTGCTCCTCTCAATCGGTGAGAGCATTTCATTTCGAAATAGCCTGTTTTTTTTATGAACTCTTAAGAAAAAAAAAACCGAGTGAAATTTATTAGGAACACAATATAAAGTCCGAAATGGCAGAGAGTGCTACAAATCAGCAAATTGCTGATGAAGAGGCCGTCCTCATCGAATGCAATAATGGTGAGATGGATCAAGAAACGACGACGGCTTCAAATGGTTTCGAGCTGTGTGAAAATTCAAAGCTTGAAACGTTGAAAGAAACGGTAGAGGAAGCCCACAAAGTACAGAAAAAGTTGGAGAAACTATTGAAAGAAGTTGGTGTGCAATTGAAGGGCGATAAAAAGCAAAAAAAGCGTAAGAGGTGTGGCAGAAAAGGCAAAAAACAACAGCGACGTCGCAGAAGCGCCAGCAGCAGCAGCAGCAGCAGCAGCAGTAGTAGTAGTTCGAGTTCCAGTTCCAGTTCAAGTGAATCGGATCGAAAGAGACATCGATCGAGGTCTCGTGGTCGGTCGCGGGGTCGCTCGCGAGGTCACTCAAGAGGTCGTCACTCCAGAGGAGGTCCTCCGGCTGCTGGTCTTGTAGAAATTCCTGGCTTGCATGATTTTTTTGGCCGAGAATGCCCCGGCCATTGCAAGCATCGCGATCGCAGCCACTCGCGATCACATTCTAGGCATCGTAAGCATTCACGTTCCCATTCGAGAGGTCGGCATGGCAAACGTCATGGACATGGTAAACGAAAGCATCGTCGTTCAAGGAGTCGCAGCCACTCAAGGAGCGTATCCAGGGGTCGTCATGGTAAACATGGCCAGAAGGGAAGGAAGCACAGACATCATAGCCGTTCTGTAAACCGTTCTCGTTCACGTGATCGTTCACGTGAAGGCCGACATGGTGGCAAAAGACATGGACATCATCCTGAGCCACATCATCACCCACATCCACACTCACATCCTCATCCACACCACCACCCTCACCCACATCCTGAGCCACATCCTCATCCACACCCTCACCCTCACCCACACCCACGCCCACATCCTCACCCACATCCTCACCCACCCTCCTAAAGGAAAACACCGCCATCATCGTAGCCGTTCTACAAGCTGCTCGTCTTCAAGTGAACACTCCCATGAAGATAAACATCACAAAGGACATCACGGTGGGCATGATGAAAGAAAGCATCACCGCCATAACCGCAATCACTCGAGAAGTCGGTCCCATTCACCTGATGGATCTAAAAGAAGGCCTAACAAGAAACACCATAAACGCGGAGAGAAACGACCTGTGAACGAAGAAGAGCTAATTGCACTGTTCCAAAGTGTCTGGCCAACCGAGGAAAATAGCCCAGGAGCCTTCCGCGATAGATCAAACAGCTATCCAAAGTACTGAGATAAGAGCCAACAAGAAATAAAATACCTACTATTATATAAATAAAGCAAAATATATGTACCTACATATTTAAAAAGTTAAACCAAAAAAGACATAAAAAATATAAAAATATATTTAATAAATAAAAAAATTATATATAAAATATATACAAACTTACCCACATACATATACCGAAAAATATAAATATTGATATTCATGTGTATTCACGTTGGAACCTCCATTTGAAACCTTGTGTACGACGCAAAATCAAATCAAAATATTGATATAAAACGTATGCGCATAAGTGTGACGTTATATACTTCAGTCGAGAGCTGAAAAAATATAGAAAAAAAAAAACAAAACAAATATAAGATAAGTGGAACAATAAAAAAACTATTCAAAACAAATTGAAGAGCGTTTTCATTTTTTATCAGGTGTACTCTAAACTTTCTGAAGGACAGGGTGGCTTGTTCGAATTTTGGTTTGTTTCTTTTTTTTTTTTTTTGGCAGTGGAAATATTGAAATGGATTGTGACAAAATTGTCTTCAAATACGATTCTATCTCGATGTGGGGAAAAGCAATTCATGTCAAGCAGACCTACTTGAATTTTTCATCATTCAACGGTTTTAAAAAGCACTCAAATATAAGTTTATTTGCCAATTTGTAAGGCTTGACGACGTCCTAATGTCGCTCAAATTGACATTCTTTTCATATTTTAAATTGTGTTGAAGATGGTGGCTTTAGAAGTCATTGAAAAATGACGTCATTTCGGACAGTAAACATAGGAAAAAATTAAGACCAATTGCGCATTAGATAGAGAAACCATCGAAGAATTATCTCGTTTTCACGTTTTTATAGCCATTTTCGGTACATACATAGTAGGTAAAATTAGTTCTGTAGGGATCTTGTAACAGCTAGTATAAGCATATTCTTAAATAAATGTATTCTTGATCAGACCTGCAAATTGAATCGATCAATATGTGGCTAAGTTATTCTTATCGAGATTCATTAAAAGGGTGCACGATTCATCCATGGCCTCGTTTGAAAATTAGATGCATTTAGAGAAAAGCACTTATAACTAATGTCCGACCGAAGGTTCGGTTTCGGCCAGTTTCGGCCAAAAAACTGCCGAATATTCGGCTAGCGCCGAAACTGAAGTAACTAAACCAGCTGATTTGAATTATACGTCGATTATAATCAATAATTATTCACACTTGCATTCTTTCCGACATCATAAGCTGGCACGCGGTCATTTCTGATTTGAAATGAACTTATTTACGTTTTAATTGCTTTTTTTATCCTTATGAAGTGGAACTATACAGCCTTTTTTGAAGTTGGTATGACCTACAAGCAATTTCGTACTCATCTCATGCATTTTCTTATTAATTAAGGTAAAAATATTAGTGTCCGACCGAAGGTTCGGTTTCGGTTTCGGCCGAAACTGAGTTAGCAGCTGAAGATTCGGTTTCGTTTTCGGTTTCGGCAAAAAATCTTGTTTCGGTCGAACACTACTTATAACTACAGATCCAGTCGAAACGTTTTAACAACATTAAGTACCTAACAGGCAAGAAAGAATAGAAACAATGCATATCCGCCTTTCCGTCGATACATCGGCCTAAAAATAATGTTCCATAGTAGAAAGAATTGGAATTCAAGTTAGATGAAAATATAAAAGAGTGATGAAAAAATGATGCCACGCCCACTAAATTCATTTTCCGAAACTTCGAATCTGAGTTTAGGTTTCGCAATGGTGTAAAAAGATTTCAAAGCTAGGTAATTCGCAGTCGGATTGAACGGGTTTTAGCTTTTTATAAACACTTTTTATTGCTAGCACGTAGACCGTTGAAAGAGATAACACTAAAAAAAGAAACAAATCAATTATTTTTAATTTTAGGGAAAACACTCACATGAGCGCTATTTTGAATTACTGTTGATTTCGTAGTTACTTTCGTTCTGGGTGAGTTGGCAAGAGGCATTGCTCATGGCCAAAGACGACAAATGAAAGCATTAAATCAATTTGAGAATGCATTGTACATTAGGGTGTCTCAATTTATATGGGAGGATTTCGTTTTCTCAAAAATCGCAACGCATACCCTCCGTTTTTTTTTTTAAATGGTCCTATATGCTTAAAGATTAAATATTATAGGGATTGGATAACGATAACTCGTGCCGAATTGCCTTCGAAGTTTGGCACAAAGTCTCTTCGAATTGTTTCTCCCAAAAGTATGCATCGAAAAGTTTTTATATTACAAATCGTGGGTTTTCTTTATAATATTGCCAAATAACCACGATATTAGTACTGTATAGTGAAAATATGTTCATCATGCATCATAGTTCGAACAAAACTTCACAGGAAAATACTTAAAACTAATAATAAATTTTAGCCTTAAATATTGACATGCATATCTTGAGGGTACGTTAGGGCGTTTCAGACGTGAAAAAAAGTCTTCAATTTCGAATACGGCGGGGTCTCAAACGAAAGATAATGTAAATCGAAAAATTTGGGCATCATTTAAAATTTCTTAAATTGAGGTTTAGAGGTCGCTCAGAGGACTTGAATTTTCGTCAAATAACGCCTTAAAGAGAGCTAAAATTTTTTTTATTTAGTTTTTGTAAATTTAGAATTTTCAATTTGACAGATTTTCAACTTTTTCTGTATACTTTTAGGGGCAGAAAACACAAAACTTGATTTCAATTAATGGTTTTTACAGGAACAGTTCGATGTTTTACCGATCAATTGATTCATAATATGTTTAAGCGATTCGAAAACATTTATTTGCATATAAATTTGTTTATGTAACAGACTTGCATTTAGGCTATATACCAAAAATGTTACATTTCAACTTAAACCCATTTTAGCTACCTCTAAACCTCAATGAAAAATATTGAAAATCGCGCCCAAATTTTTCTTTTTGCCTAAACTTTCTTTTTAGACCCCGCCGTTTTCGAATTTCAACACTTTTTTCACGTCTGAAACGCCCTAGGGTACGTACAATTCATATCAAAATTCAACTCTTAAGATTTGTTAATGTTCAAATATCTCTCTCATTTTTTACATAATCTGGTCATTTTATGGATATACATATATATATATATCCCCAGTGGCGGATTTACCGAACAGGCAACATTGGTTGCTGCCTAGGTCGACAAATTCTGACTGCCATTGCATCAATAAGGCGAAAATTAGGCTGCTGCCTGAGGCGGCAAAATCGCAACTACCGAGGGTGGCAAATTGTCTTTATCCGCCCCTGTATTTCCCTAGATGGTTGTGCTTCGTGGAATCGACGAAGCTCTTGTATTCTTTTTGTTCCAGCTTTGTTTTGTTATCTCGATGGTTTCTGTTTTTTCATGCAATGTCAGCATTTGTTGAGCTTTTGGTTGAAGCGCATCATTAACGAAAAAAAAATCGGTAATAAGAAGATTTACGGGCAGGTGTTCGTCGATTCGACATAGTGTAGGTTGAGTGTGACTTTTAGGATATTATTTTTGGATATTATTTAATAAGCCTTCGCACTCAACTTAATTCTGAAAGATCAAAAGATGAGAACAAATACAAAAATTGCTCATGTATCCTAACAACCAACGACGAATGAAGAAATTCAGTTGAAAAATTTCAAGAAAAACATCTGCGATGAGCTTATAGTTGAGCTTCTTGCTCAAAACAATGGATAATTTTGAGAATTTTATGGTTTTATGGAATTACCAGAGAGTATTGTGAATGACTGTAGCCATCCAGGGATGTGTATACATATACCAGATAATCCGGCCAGTACCGGTTTTTAGCAATTTAGCGCCCTCGGCGAGTTTTCTTCGGTGGTTGCCGAAACGCCGCTACTGTGTCCGGCGAACTTCGTGTAATACCCCAAAAGAAATTGATAAGGAAATTCACAAAGCCCTCTAAAATCCCTTTCAAATTCAGCAAAAAAACACTCATTTTAGCAGGGGATAAGAATAGGCTTAATCATGCATATCCTTTTCCGTCCTTCTATCTTCCTCTTTTCCGATTCCTTCGAATTCATTTTTCGTCTTATAAATTAATGAAAAATTTCTGAGAATCGGTCAAGCCATTTCAAAGCCGTTGGGGAACGAACAACGCGACACGAGAATTTCGTATATTGGCTAAGTGTCCAGTGTGAATATCCCGAAATATTTCGTTTAAAATTAAATTTTTTTCAATTAATTTGTTCAACTTGAAGTGGCATAGCGACACGAGTTTTAAATGGACTGAATAAGAATTATATTTTTGTACTTTATCCAATATGAATGATATTACATTTTGGTAATTTAATGCTATTTTAATGATGTCATAAATTTCCTTTTTGCATGTAAACAGAAGTTACGCAGGTTAACTGCCTTCCAGCAATATGCAATGATTTAAGCGGAAAGTTTCGCAATTTGTTTCACCATCTCTGGATTCAGTTTGTGCTGATCGCCTCTTGATTCGCTTTCCATGAAATAATTGTGATCTAATCTTTAAGCTTACCGAAAATTGCGAATTGCCCGATTGTTGGACTTCCGGCAAGTGTTCGAGAGAATTTATTCGCACCGCAAAGTTTGCACAATAGTTTGAGTAATCTGTTGCTATTTTGTTATGTTTATTGTAATCGATATTGAAAGAACGTTGCAGCCTTGAGCATAAAGTTACATTGCTCTTTGGTGGGTCAGGTCGAATGCGGTTTCTTCGAATGAACGAAGAATTTCGCTCCCAAGGTTTTTTTTTTAATTTTTATTAATTCAACTTAAATAAGACAACTTGAATGAAGGTTCCATGGCAAAGAAATTCACGGAGCTTCCTGTTTTCTCTACATTGGCATAGAAAGCAGGAAGTTTAGATAAGAGAGTGCAGTGCAATTTTGTGGGAGGCAGAATATTCAGCTTAAATTTTCATGATTTTTCAGTAAATTTTTTCAAGAAAAGCTATTGGGAGTTTGTCTCCCAAAAGTATGAAAATAATTCAATGACGTCACAAGACACTTTTTAATCATTTAGATGGTATTGACTGAACAAAGCTTAACTTAGTTTCAATTGAAGCCTGGTAAAATGAACAAAATCTATGAATTGAAATAATTGATTCACTAAAGTTAAGTTAATTCCTTTATTTTGAAGTAAAATTTAAATTCTTATACCTTGAATGGTTGGTTAGTGTGGCTGCCACCAAGGATTACACACTTGGGCCCATTATGATACCAAGAGTTTTGCGAAAACGACACAAACATCCACGACCTCAGCTGGGAGTTGATGATGAACCCACAGCCTGACACTGCGTAAGTTCGCATCTCAACCAACTACGGCACATGCTTTATTCTAAAGCCTATATAAAATTTCAATAACTACTTAAATTGCAATAAAAATTGGACAAAAGTGATCGGAAAAAATAACTAATTTCTTTAAGTTCCCAGCGGGAAATGTCCCGCGGACATCCCCGATGATGTCCTAGTGACTTCGGAGCCGGAATGCATGCTATTTCCGGTGACACTTTTTATGACATTTACACAGGAGCTGACAGGGACTTCAGCGGTGACATTATCACCGGAAGATTAGAAAATGTCACTGGCCATGCTAGGGGATGCGATGGCGAAAAAAGCATTTGAGAGCAGCACATTGCTATTTTCTCTCTAAATGTCAATTTCTTCTTTGCCCTCTCTTTGAATGTTTCGAAAATTTTTAAAAATCTATTTTTAACATTTTTTGTTCGCCTCTGCCAATGATCGAACCCGCGATCTTCGGATTCTGAGTCAAGCACTCATCATCTACGCCACTTCATGCTAACGCTGAACTGACGCTAAAAGCTTATTTAAATTTCAGTAGCCAATGAGAGTCAAGCACATGAACAGAATCCCTCCACGATGACATGTCCTCCAAGATGTCATGCATGACAATGTCACTTATATGTCATCGATGACATCGTTGGTGACTTTGTCATGCAGGAGATGATTTTCCGCTGGGTTAAGTTATACTTGTATGTATGTATGCTGGAGTGACTGGAGTTACTGCCCCGTTATCATACCACGAGGGGGTTTTCGTGTGTTTGTGTGAATGTATTTCTTTTTATGTAGTGTGTCCCTAACATTCAACTTGTTCAAAAACCAGTGCTAGGCTTGGAACAATACACTCCGTTTTGCATGTGCTGGAACCTGAACTAGGAGTAGTAAGTAGTGAAAGTAGTAAAACTTGAACAGAATAGTGCAGACCATATGCTACGTTAAGTTAAGTTTTAATGGTTTTGTTCATCGTTTTTTTTTTTTAACTTTTCTAAGTGTAAAATACTCCTACCTTGTTATATATGGATCGTTTACTTTGAAAGCGGTGTAACTCTATTTTTCTATTTCGAGATATTAAGTGGTGCATGTGCATTGCCCAGCACCCGTCACCACCCACCAAAACTGCGAAGTCCTTAGAATGGGTGAACTTAAAACGAATCCAAAAACTAAATTAACCCACGCCCTTCAATTTTCCCTCAAAGCCGCTCAGAATCGGAAAATAGAAAAATGGAGTTACACTACTTTCAAAGTAAACCGTCCATATGATTATCTCCATACTTCAAATGATAAAACGTACTGTACTCAAAAGAAAACATTTAAGAGAGTTGAGAGCACACAAACAAATAAATGAGAGAGAATGGGGCAAAAAACTGGGAACGAAATCAATTCAACTCTCTTAAAATGATAAAAATGTCTCTTAAAATATACGGGGAACACATTTTGGTAACAGTTTGTTTCCAGTATGTCTTTAAAAGCGTACAATATCTTGTCCAATTGACGAATGATTAAAGGATTTCTAATCCTTAAAACCGAATTTGATTCAATCCGAATATTTTAATGAAATTCGCTAATTGAATTGTCGAAGATAAACGGGTGTAAAGAATGAAAGATAAAATAAGTACATAGAACAAATTAATTAAGTAGGTACCTATAAAAGAAAATGAGTCGAATCTATTGAATCTTTAGAAAACCGTGAGAATTTGAATTTTTCATTTTCATGTCACTTCGATTTCGTTGTGCTCCGAAATGAAAGGGTCTGAAATTATATTCTTTGTTTTTTTTCGTTTTACATTTCGTTCCGCACATTTAAGGACAATGTAATAGAATATTTTAATTCAGAGGTTAGAAATTATTCCAGGAACTGAAGGAAACCGACAGTCGTGCGGTTGGTACGTAATAAAAGGCAAGCTGGAATAGATCATATTAACATGTAACTTTGTTTACGTACTTAAGGATATTCTATTTCAAAAAATGTTATTCGAATTGCTTCTTTTTTCCTATCCTTGTCCATTGCTACGTTCGAGTATGTATGTAATACGTACTATGTACGTATGTAAAGAATTTTCCGAGTAGCCTTCGCCCGTCTTGTTTGCGAATGTAGTTTATGGAGTCGGTCCCGAAATGAAATTGCCAGAATGAAATGAAATAAATATTCAATAAAACAAGGGAATTTTATTTCTGTGGAATACTTGCTATTCGATATTTTATTATACATAAGCTGACTTCGGGTATTCCAAAATATTGAATTTCATAATATTTTTCCTCGAAGAAATAAATCAAACAGAGAATAATGCTCTATAAATGACTTTAATTGCTTTTTCCAATATTTTTCTAATAACTTCTTCAATCCGATTGCCCTCGGTGAATGTGAGCGCGTCTCAAGCATTTTATCAATATCTTTAAGGTTAACTTTAAGGCAGAGTTGTAAAAGATTTAAATCAGTTTTGATTTCAAGTCTTTGAGATTTATTGGATTTGGAAATTGAAATCAATAATATTTATCAAAAATGATTTATAAATCTTATAGGGATCTTCCCTTAGGGGCTATCTCCAGATCTGTCAGATATGAAAAACTTAATAGAAAAAAACACTTCAGAAAATTTCTGATTCATTTCTGAAGCGTTTCTTTATATGAAGTTTTTCATTTCTGACAGAACTGGAGAGAGCCCCTTAAACGTGAAAATGCCGAAAAAGCGGAAAAAATGTAAAATTTTTCATACAAAACTTCGTTCATTAATTTCTAAGGCTTCTTGATTTACGACTTTTCGAAGTTTTCGAGGGACGTTTAAGGGAAGAACCTTTTATGAAATAAATCTTCATCGATTCAATCTCGATTTCAATTCTTATGATTAAGAGAAAAAATGATTGCAATTCTTATGTTTTCAATCAGGCCAAGATTGAATCATGAATCAATCACTGAAAGATTGAATCTTTTACAGCTTTTTTTTTACAAATGAAAATGTCCTTTAATTATTATAACTTGATGGTTCTTTTGTGCACTTGGTATTTGCCCCCCAAAATTCAAGCACATTATTCTACTGTAGGTACTCTAAAAAATTATTTTCTTAAAAAGGGATTTATTAAAAATTGCCTTTACATTCGAATGTGAATGAGTTCAAGGATTAAACGGTCCTGTAACACTAGTTTACACCATTTATTTTGCAGTCGATCTAAATGCATTTTTCTGTTGGAATTTCGCCTTTTGAACACCAAAAACAAAAAAATATTTTATAAAATAACGTTTCCTAAAATATGTTATGAATTGTGTCTCGTATAAGTTGTTTGAATTTGCAAACTTTTTAATGCACTCCAAAGGCGCTGATGAGTCACGAGTGGCGACGTGACGAAACATGGCCATGTTCGTACTAGGCGGAGGTGCAACGCGATTAAGCTCGAATAATTTTTCAAAATAATATCAAAAATTTTTATGGAAGCGTTTTTTTATAATGATTTTTTTTTTTTTTTTGGTTTAAAGGTCCGTAGAATCTTATTTTCTTAACCGATCTTAAACCTACTTAAGAAGAAGTCTTAGAGGTATTAATTAACTTTAATTAAAGGTACTATTTGTTCAAATCGGACGATGCATTTTCGAGTTCTCTTTCATTTTAGCTGGGGATAAATTTAAAAGGGATTTTAAAAGACCTTGTGAATTGCAAAATATTAAATAAAACCGCTTCGAATAAAAAAATTTTTAAAATACTTTTTTCGTGTCTAGTAGGCCAAAATCCATAAGAATAGTGCATTAAGATGTTCAGAAGAAATAAAAATGCTTTAATTGTAACCTAGTGTAATTGAATGAAATCGAATTTCGATTCAGCATTCAATATCTTAAAGAAAAAGAAAATCAGAAGGGATTATCAATAACATTTTCAGCTTAACATTTTTGATCTTTCTGAATAAGACTTTCTTTTGCGGTTACTTTAAAAGCAACACACAAAAAAAAAAAAAGGAAACTCAAACATGATTTCTAATTTTACGTAAGAATTCTTTGAAGCAACCTGAATCGGAAAGTCAAGAGATTTCTTTTTAAAGGTTAAGCATGAACGAAATTCTACTGTCTTTTTTTTTTTCTTTTTAGAATTCATGATAAGTAAGATTGCCCTTTTTTATTTTGACATCACCTCATCGATTTGCTTATCAAGAATGAAGCTTTCAGATTGAACTTTTTATTTAATATACATACCTGTCTCAAGATATTATCAGGAATACGTCTTTTTTTTAGTATCAATTTTGAACAAAACGTAAAGTACAAAGTATACACAAAATTGAAAAAAAGACTTCATTAATCTTTCTTTGAGCATCAAAAGACACAAGACAAGACACAAAAAAGAAAGAAAGCAACAACAGAAAATAAAAATAAGAAGGAAAAATTAGCATTGAAAAAGAAATGTCGAAAAAAACTCACTGCTTTGGGCGAAATAAAGGAAATGCTGTTGATTTTTGAATGAAAAGCAGAAAATGAATGAAACAGAAATTCATAAATGGCCTTTGGCAATAGAATTTCTCATTGTACAATAAAATAATAAGAAGATGTATAACCAAATTTACGTAATAGACATATTTTACATAAAAAGTCGATAAAGTAATTTCAAAGGTTGCGATTTCACAGCTGCAAACCGTAAGCGTTCGCGTTTTCCTTTTTCATATCAATTTATAATTTTTGTTGTTGTTGTTATATTTCTTCAAATATTGAAATGGAAAATTTACAACAAAACAGACAAAGAAGTTATTCAGTAGCAGGTGTAAAAGATTTAAAAAAAATATTGAGGAAAAAACGACTGGCAAAGAGAGCTCAGCTCCAGTGAAAGCATTAGAATATACAGATCGCACTCAGGCAACTAAAGTGACACAGCTCAAAATTTGTGAATTTCGAATTATGCTATGAATTTTGTTCCCAAGTCACTTGTCTATCTGCTCGAAAAAGTCCCTTCCGTTTTTCTTATTATTAGGGCTCGGATTTTGTTGAATTTTATAAATTTAAAGCATACTTTATGGGGCAAAATTTTTTCTTATCAACATTTTGCGAATTAGTTTAGCGAAGTTGAATTTCAAACCGCTTTCCTAACTTCCAAAAAATTCATATTGAAGTTCAAAATCGATCTGAATCTTAACTGAATGTGAGTTAAAAAAAATTTGTACTCCATAAAGTATGCTTTCAATTTATAAAAGTCAACAAAATCCGAGCCCTGCTTATTATAAAAGGCCGAAAAAAAACTGGAATGACTTTCTTCTTGCTTTGATCGACAATGCAATGCATTTGGTTTTTCGCGTTTTCTGAAAAAATGGCCAATTTTGAGTTGTGTCTCTTTAGTTGCCGGTGGTGCGAATTGTGTGTGCGTAGCTTTTAGCTTAGCTTTCGATAAGAAAAATTTTGCTGTTCAGCTTCGTGTAGGCGATGTAATATCTTCCCCCATCGGAAGCAATTTCCTTATCGAGGCACACATGAGCCATAATCAATTCCATCAAGGGAATATGGAAAGAAATTATGGAATGAAAGGCAACATCATAAGGCGAACAAAAAAAAAAAAAAAATGCACAAGAAAAAATTCAAAAGACATTTTTTGGAAATTTGCATTTCTTCGTCGAGTATAAGTGTCGCCCCTGTTCGAGATATTGGCGAAATTGGATTTGATGAGTTGCCTTCAAAGGGCAAACGTTTTAAGTTCGGTTCACGTGTATTCTATATGCTGGTGTCTGTTCAAATCAACACGTGTTTTACTTGTTTTTCACAGTATCAAATTATTTCAAACAGAATTTTCATGGTGACTAAATGAGAGTTTTCTCAGAAATCATGATTTTTGAAAAGGAGTCAAGCACATACAAGCGCCCTGACTTGATCATAGATCCGAAGCCATTAACTCAATTATCCCTTAAGTCGATTACTGCCACTCTTCCAAATGACCACAAAAAATACGCGTGCGCTTTCTAATCAAAATTTCACTTTTGTCGGGGGAAAATGTCGGAACCTCGCCGCGGCTCTTGTCGGGGATTCATATCATTTGCGAGTCCTTTTTGAGTAGCTTATATATATCATCGTTTGAATTCCAAAAAAATATATGAGGCTCGGATTTTTTTGAATTTAAAGCATACTTCATGGGCAAAAAATATTGTCTTACCCACATTTTGCGAATAAGTTTAGCGAAGTTGAACTTCAAGCGCTTTTCTAACTTCAAAAAAATTAATATTTGATTTGAATCCTAACTTTATGTGACTGGAACAACATTTGTAATCCATGAATTATGCTTTAAATTTATAAAAGTCAACAAAATCCGAGCCCCTGGATATGAGCTTTACGATCCTTGTGTTCTAGGTATATGCTCACTAGGGTGTCCCATAAAAAAATTTTTTTTTTGGACGTGAGTTTTCTGAAAGCTTATAGTATAAAATATTTTTGAGAATTTTTTCAAATTTTCTCACTTGTCGGCACCGAGTATGTAACATCGACCATTTCAGGATATTTTAAAATATCATATAAAATTATGGTATGTCTGGCAAAACGTTGTAAAATTTCAATTCCCTGCTGGACTATTTGGCTTTTTAATCAGCAAAACGACTTCAAGAAGGCTCATCTCAGTTTTCTGATAAAAATTCTTCCAAATGATTGCTGGGAAAACTGGGCAACAGAAAATATTTTAATTCAGCACCCAAAAGTATGCATTTAAATATTCTGAGTATTTTCGAAAGTTACAAATCTGTTGCCCATTTATTCACATCTTGAGGGAGGGGAATCGAGATATGTGCGGATATCTTTAGGGCCTTAATCAAGCTCCGTTTATAAAGGCATAAAATGATATTAAATAGTTTTTAAATATTCAAATGCATACCTTTAGGTGCTGAATTATTTTCTCTTGCTGTACATATCGCATATAAAAAGAAATAAAAAACAATATTATTGCATACTCTTATGAGTTCAAATTCTCTTCCCTGCATATGATCACCTTCCGTATATACCTTCAAATGCTTCTAAGTCATTCTTCGGTGTTACTACCTTTTCACTGGATTTGACGTTATTAATAAAGTCCTGCTGTGAAAAATAATTTTCTCTCACTTTTGGATATTCACGTTTATTGCTATTAAAACACTTATTGTAATTTCCCTTTCTTACTGTAATGTAACTGTAGCTTGCAAAAACATGCCCGGCTGTGTCAACGTCATTCCGCCTTCTCAAGGGTCCTTTTTTAGCGGGCCCAATAACAAAACAGTATGTCCTAAGGAAAATTTGTAAATTTGTGTGATTAAAGAGGGGGTGGGGGCTTTATCAAAGTCAAAAGAACTATAAAGTGTCTGTTATTTTAATTATGGCGACAGGACGCCTAAAACTGTGTGAGTTTCTGTGTGTTAAGCTGTGTGTATGCCTATGTGTGTGTTTTTAGTGAAAATAAAGACGTCAATTTGGGTTGAATATTTCAATTAAAAACAGTCGTAATCAAAGCATTTTTAAAATAGAAATTTTCCATTCTTAAAGACCAAAAGTCAATTACAAAGTCCGAAGAGTGGTGGGAACGTCATTAAAGAAAATTTGATGTTGATGAATAAAGAAATCATCTAAGGAGAGAAAGATTTCCTGCTTGGTGGGGCCAATCACGAGCATTTGGTTGACATGTCATCATAAAGGACGAATATTCCTTTTGACATATTTTGGTAATGTTATTTTTTGAATTCTTATTTCGAAATTTTTGTTTGCTTGTAAGTGAAATTTCCTTACGTTTTACGTTACCTTACGTTTTTTTTTTTAGAACAAAAGGCCAAACAGAAATAAATATATCAATGGCCTTTGGGGATTGGTATTTGTGTTCAACTCACATAAAGTTAAGATTCAAATCGAATTTTGACTTCAATATGAATTTTTTTGAAGTTAGAAAAGCAGTTTGAAGTTCAACTTTGCTAAATTTATTTGCAAAATGGTTGTAAGAAAAAAAAAATTCCTCCATAATGTATGCTTTAAAATTATAAAAGTAAACAGAATCCGAGTGCTGAAAATGTCAAGTTAGAGCCTTAAAGTATGCAGCGTATTTTTGTGATAATTACTGTAGGAATATAATATAGGACTTTTTGGGAAAATCTGTGTAGCGGAATCTCTGAGCTTTTTACAAAACATTTTTTAAAAAAATTCTCAAAAATATTTCATCCCATATGTTTTCATACGTTTAGATATGAATTTCAGGAAAAAAAAAAATAATTGTGGGACATCCTAATGTACATTTCCGAGCCATTAAACTATTAATTTTAGAAAAGCAACCTTAAAAAATTATCAAGAACCTAAGAGAAGACTCAATTATGAGTAAGAAATCATTGAATATTTTTTAAAGGACATTCCTTTTCGGCGAATATTCATACCCACAAATCGAAAAGGTCTATAAATGCCATAAAAAATATGCAAAATAAGTTAAGCTGTCCAAGTCAAAGAAACAATAAAAATCTTAATTGAATTGTTATGCCATCGATTGTAAATAGGTGAAATCTACACTCACGATTTTTCATTGCTTAAAGCGACAATTTTCAAAATTGGTCTCTCAGCTCATTGCCATCGAATTTAACAAGAAAAGAGAAAATTCTTTTCCCTTAAATTTCTTTATATGTTATTGAATTTAAAAAAATTTTTTATTTTAAATCTCCTGGCATCTGTGCGTTTTGAAAAATTTTTTCACGTTCAAGGAGCGTTGCGTTCATGTTCGTGTTAATGATATATCCTTAAGAAAATACCGTAAGCTATTAAAATTGTTATCGAGCTCAGCCGTAACTCATCATTACAAAGGAAAATTGTTTTTTACCGCTAACCACTTAATTTGTAAGCGGGAGTGTTTTGAAACTCATTTAAGGAGTTAAGGGCTTTGATTGACATGTCATTTGTCGGAAGACCGTAAGACTTTTACCTCAAGATTACACGCCTCAATGTCAGTTTCATTAGATATCGTTTAGCTGTTCGCATTACAAAAAAATTTCTTTTTAATTTAATGTTATGTATGTATGTTATATATCAATTTGTTTTCATAATGTGTACGTATCTACATACATACATACAAAGTGACGCGGCAGACTTGAGTTGTGTGGTGATGCGTAAATACGAAAGGAAGTGGAAGTTTTATACGAGACATGTTGGTTTTGGTTTGGAAAAAAGTTGAAGAAACGGAACGAGGCTTTGTCAGACTTGGTTGCATGTAACTTATATATGAATTTGTTTTCTTAATGTGTACGTATCTACATACATTAAAGTGACGCGGCAGACTTGAAGTTGTGTGGTGATGCGTAAATACGAAAGCTTAAGTGGAAGCTTAACTTATACGAGACATGTTAGTTTGTTGAAAAAAGTTAAGATATCTTAACGAGGCTTAATGTCAGACTTGGTTGCATGTAACTTAACTTAATTTTACTTAACTTCACTAAACTTTACTTAACTTCACTTCACTTCACTTCACTTAACTTCACTTCACTTAACTTCACTTAACTTCACTTAACTTAACTTAACTTGACTAAACTTTACTTAAGTTTTTTTTTCGCGGGTGGGGCGTGTGGAATCCATCATGGACCATCAGAACAGTCGTCACTAAACTGGTATGCTGGACTCCTACCGGCTTTTCTGAGGACAACAACTTCCTTCCCCGGAACTCACTTGACGTACTTGACTTCGGGGAGGGTCCTCTACTTCGGCCATATTTGCCATCTTCTAACTTAACTTAACTTAACTTAACTTAACTTAACTTAACTTAACTTAACTTAACTTAACTTAACTTAACTTAACTTAACTTAACTTAACTTAACTTAACTTAACTTAACTTAACTTAACTTACTTAAGCTTAACTTAACGATTAACCTTAACTTAACTTAACTTAATTAATTTAATATTTATGTATATCTTAACTTAATTAAATCTTATCTTCAATTAACTTTACTTAGCTTAGCTTAACTTAAATTGACTTAATTTAAGAGTTAAACTAAGGCCATTGGACGTATGTCATCACCTTAAGATTGGTTAATATAATTTTTACATCAATTTAATACGACTTTATGCGAATTTTGAAGGTGATAAGATAACCGAAAAGTTTTTAATCTAGGCAAATTGATTATGTTAGAAATTCGTTATCCAGCTGGCCTTTTTCGAACATGCACAAGCCTAGAGAAAGAGAAAATATGGAATCGATAAAATATGGAAAATACTTGGATAAAAGAAAACTTTTTGAAAAGTTAAAAAAAAAGGACATTTTAAGTAAACTTATAATGAACGTCATGGGGACCTTTCGCTTCGAATTCCTGGATGCATGACTGAGCACGGATACGATTTGATAAGAAGATTACTACCGTAAAGTTCCGTCAGTTTTTTAGTCATCGGGAAGTTCGTAAAGTCATTTTCCTATTCTCTTCTTCAGAGGTGACCCATGCTCTTAAGATTAATTTTTTCCATGTTCAGAATATTCGAATGCTTGGATGTGAAAGAATTTGACTACCTAATAACTGAATCTAAGAAGCGCATAGATCTCATTGAGTTCAAAGATATTAAGAATATTTTATTGTTTTTTGTTAAAAGTCTAAATATGAATAAATCATTACATGATTTTACATTTGAGGTTACGAAATATTTGAAGGAACTATCATCAAGTAATTATCGCGTGTCACAATTATAGCATGTTCTATGACTAAATTATGCGTAAGGTCTAGCATATTCCATTAGTCAGAATTTGGCATTAAAGTTATTAATATCGTTTAAGCAAAATAATAACAAATCCTAAAATTTTACAAATTATAGTAGAAATGGTTATGTTTAATTATTAATTTCCCATCTAGGGAATCAAATTCTAAGTAAACGTAATGTTTAATTCAAAATGGTCAACTTTATAGTATTGGCTTGAAGACTAACTAGTAAATTGGATATCTTGTGTTCTAAAGTGGTAGTGAATAAATTTCAATAATTAATAAGGAAACATTCTTTAAATTGAAGTGAAATGTTAATCTGCATAATAGTATTATAATTAGCTATGTTAATTACTGTAAGAATTAATTTGATGTATTTCAGTTGAAATTAAAAAAAAAAAATAATAAAAAATAAATATATAAATAAAACATCAACAATAAAGCGCCCAGAATATATTCTATTTTTGGAATAATACTCTCCATCATAATGGAATTTGCGACGCAAAAATAAAATCCGAAGTTGCTGGGGTCAATTAAAGTGAATTGTTGTATCGTGTTTTGGACGAAACGTGCCGCGAAAAATGGATTGACCCTTCGCGTATACACGAATGAATGACGTGAAAAAAATTAACTTTTTAATATTTTGGTATAATTTGTATACGAGAACGGTACGAAATAAACTCACACTCCCCGCTCGCTAATTTTGCTTTGGAGTCCAAATAATTTTTGCTTTTATCTCCGGAGGCACACTTCCCGTTGAGCAGAGTTTATCCGGTACCATTTGGTATTCTTTTGTTGGCAGAAAAAGAGAAAGAAAAAGTTAATTTACCTTTTAATTCAATTTTCAGTTGGCCGTGAGAAGCCAAAATGGAACCAATTTTGACTGTAAAGATTGCCTTTTGAAGTGAATATGAAAATAAATTTTCGTGGCAGATGGCAAAAATGCATAATTTTATTTCGCAATACCATCATTTGTTATATACCTGCGTAGGAATGTGTAATTGGAAGTGTGTATTGTGCGAGCTTTTCCATTCACGAAATTTCTCCGAAAATTTTTCTTTGATTCAAACTAATTAAAATTGGATTAAATTTCCGGTTGGTTTCAGAAATTCCACGAAGCAGCAGAGTTTTTATTGCGATCATTTTTTTATTATTTACTACTTATAAATTGTATGCAATTAAGTCTTCAAAAAGTCTTATCAAAAATTCGATAAAACTGGACTTGCCAGCTTCATTGAACAATTTAAATGGATTTTTCTTTGCAAAGTAAAAATGGTACATACAGTCGACTCTCGTTAATTCGAATCTAGAGGAACTTTTAAAATATTACGAGTTATCAAGTATTTGAACTGACGAGATTCGACTGTATGAAGAGATTTTGTAGGGAGATCATGATCACCTGGAACAATACAGAGGTTCGAATTATGGCAGGTTTGAATTAACGAGAGTCGACTGTATTTCTATTTCAAGAATCAGATTTGACGGTGACCTAACACTTCAACTTATAGGAAAAACATAAAAAATTCATTATAAATAAAATAACTCTGTCTAAGCACTACTAAAACATCGTTTTCTTTAAAGGAAAACTTTTATCATGAATCCAAAATGCTTTGCTGGCAATAATTGTTTTACCTATTGTTGATCGAAATACAATAATACAATCTATGGTTTGGTGAGGTCTTAATGAAGTAATTTTTTTAGATGAATTGAAATTGCTGCTAGCTGAGAAATGTTCGATTCGGGTAAATACATTGATTTTACTTCAATTCTCATCTTACATTTGACAGCGTGTTAAGGTTGCATTACACATTTCTACACTTACATATATTACGTATAAGATTACTTATTTTTTTACCGTGACAACAATACATTTCCACGTGATATTTTCAACCACATAAACCAAGTGAGAATTATGAACAGCATTAAGCAATTCGTTTAGGTAAGTTTTGAAGCAAATTTGTATTAAAATTAACCAAACGTTTGTCATCCTCTGGCGGCTCTTGGATAGCGTAGAGTATGCGTCCTATGCTTTTGATCCCAGGGTCCGAGGTTCGATTCCCGGCACAGGCGAAACGGAGTGTAATGTGCCAAACCTAGCACTAGTTTTTGAAAAAATCGCATGTAGGGGCACACTACATAATAAGATATATACACTCACACAAACACAAGTAAACCTCCTTGATATAACAATGGGCCGATTAACGGCCTAAGTGGCAGCCACTTCAACCTACCTACCTACCTACCTGCCTACATTGTCATTCTCTGTGCCGTAGTGGGTTCAAAAGAAGCGAGCGGCTCTGGGTTCAACTGCCAGCTGAGGTCTTGGATATCTGTGTCGTATTTTCTGTTTCTGCTTTTCCTTGTTTTCCCATTATTCGTGGCCACCCTTAATGGTGGCAGCCACACTAATCTAACCAACCAAAAATACTTTTGATTGAATAGTTTTCATTCTTTTCAAACATTTTGTTTTGATAAAGTGCGGTGTTAGTTTTTCTCAGTGCAGGAAGAGATGAAATTCAGGGATAACAAAATGAAATTTAAGAAGAAAATTCTTCATTGTTTTTTGTTTTTCTTTTTTTTACTTTAATTATTAAATTTTTTGAGACTCCTATGCCCTCAAACTATTTTAGTTACATAACTTTCTATTGCATTGTTAGAATATATTCTTTTATAATTAAGAAAACTTACAAGTAAGAACAAAAATATACGATATGCGATTATACACAACGTTCTTAATCCTGTTGTATCTTATCGATTCGAAATGAATCTGCCCTTAAGCCATTTCGGCAAAAGTGAACCAAGGTATTTTATAAAAAAAAAATAATAAAAAAAAAAACAAGCAGTAACGCCAGTTCATGCCTCGAGGCGTAGCGAGGAGATTGTTATGCTATGTTACTGTTGCTGTTATGCGTTGCTTCATCGGAAGCAACATTTAAGTTCTTTAGTCGTTCCCTTCATTCGTCCATCAAGGTTTGTTGTTCAGTCTCTCTAATGAGTGTACTCAGCAATTTATATTTGGATACGAAGGTGGTCTAGTCGACCGTTGCTGGCTTCAATTTTCCAATTTGCCTTATTTAATTCTATTCTTGTCATTGAACCGAAAGAGTTGACAAAAACGGTGTCACTTAAAGTGTCATTCTTAATGGATTCTTATTGCTTCCAATCAAGAAATTTGTTGCTTTCTATTTTGTGGCTTTTTTAAAAGGAATTACATTAATTTTTGCGATTGACTTTTGAGAAATGAATTCAATTATTGATAACAACAAAAAAAATAATCGACGTTGCGACATCGAAAATAATTATTATTCATTGACGGCTTGGAGAAACTTGCGTTGACAAATCGAGCTTTCATTTCACTGAATTAAATAGTTAGTGATATTATTCTCCTAAAGCAATTCACGCTTATTTGAAAGCCATTTAGATAAAACCGATGGTTTTGTTATAGTTTTTATAGTCTTGAAATAAAACATTTAAATAAATATGTGAAGGGTAAACCTGGTGGAACTTCCATAAAAAAATATGTGTAATCTTAGGATGTTTTTTCTTATTTTTGGGTTGTTTTTCTTACTTTTTAGGCCTTATTTGCATTCAAATAACGCCCCAAGTTTTGTTTTGGAAATACTTCCGCATAATTCTAGAGTATTATTTCATTCCTTCAGTTGAGGTATTTTTTTTTGTCCAAATAGACATGTAATAAAGCCCTAATTAAGGAATTAAAACCAAAAAATTGCGTGTTGTTGCTTTCTTTGCAAAGATTTTGAGCTTTTTTTCATTTGAAGTTTGGGGCCTTAATTCCTGGGGTTTTAATTCAAAGCAATTTGTTTTATTTTAAATTAAAATTTTTTAAAATATTCACTAAACCGTTTGGTGAGTTTGGCCCATAGAAACAAATTTATTACAAAAAAAAAGGCATTCAACTGAAAATAAAATAAACAATTATTTTTTTGAAAGTGATTTGCTTTGTTATTTTTGGCATGTCCGAAAAGTGTAAAACAAATGCAGTGTAAGCATTTAGATCAATTTGCAAACAAATTTTGTGCTTCATTAATTTTTAAGGCACACTAATTAGCATTTAAGCGTTTATAATTTCGTTCAAATTGAATTAAAATTAATTTTCTGGACAGATTTTGCCTTGAAATAAAAGTTTTTCTCACAGAACGCTACACAGTCTGACCTCTTTGTCGTGCTGTTTCGTAACACTTTGAGTGCATTTTGCTGTTCTCAAATCGAATTCTCTGTATAGCTTATTTATTTTCTAGTCCTTTTGTTTACATTTTGAAATTGACTTATCTTGAATGGCCGGATAGCGTGGCAGATAGTGTTGAATCCTTAAAGCCAATTCTAACTTTAAATGTGATTAATTAAATGTGATGTTAAATGATTGAGATTCTTCAAGCCATTCGAGCAGAGGATGCAGAGTAAAGGCGGGTGGCACGTGGATTTTTGTTTTTTTATTTTTATTTATTTGTATCGTTTTTTAAAACTTTTCGTCATCGAAGTCCTAAGATTTTAATCGGTTTTAAGTCAAGCAGTCTAAGATAGTATTTCTTAATGAAAATGAATTCCATTAGAACCTAAAAGGTCGCCCGGAGCAAAGTCACAGAAAGACGTGATTAAGAAAAGAGTTTTCTTTTCCTGGATTGAATCTTTGCAATCCATTGCATCAGAAGATCAAGACTTTTTCCTTCAAAAAAAAAAAAAAATAAAGGGATTGAACAAAGATTTTCCGCTTTTCAGCAAAATGTGAAAGAGACAATTAAAAATGAGCTTCCATTAGTGGTGCTTTTTCGTGTTACATTAATTTTGTGCTCATTTGTCAGTTTTTATCTTTTAAAGTGCTGAAGCAAAGTATCCTTTACAAAATCCTTCTAATATTTCACATTGATATATTGAGCTTATTATTCTTTGGATCTTGGATTGTGCAGGGAAAATGCAAAAACTAAAAACATAAAACGAATGAAACTGACTCAATGAAGGAAGTGATTTTTTTTTGAAAATTTTTCTACATGAAGGAAATAAAAGAACGATAAAAGGAAAAGCGGAAAAGGCTTGTCGCAATCGATTTTCAAAAGGAACAAATTTTCTTTCCTCTTCATTTAAATGTGAAGATGTGATGACCTGAAAATTTAAAGCGAAATCATAATTTCAAGCTCAGATTGAAGTATGTGAAATGGTGGCTGTCGACTTTTACCATTTTGCACTTTCGACTCATCCATGTGTGAAAATATTTTCGAACAGAATTAATCAAACGCTCTCCGGGGAAATGCTTTCGACAAAGCTCTATTCGAACGAACATAAAGGTGTGTGATGTTTTTGTCAAGGCACTGTCAAAAGCAACATACATATGTATTTTAACCACAATTTAGCGTTGGCACAACAATGACATTCTAAAGGAAAGAGAGCAGAAAAAAACTTAAAAAAATAAATAAATATAAAAACACAACCCAAAAATAAAATAAAAAACTCAGAAACTGAAAGACGTCAAAGAATAATTATCCATTCAATTGAATACACATCAAAGCCACTGTGGAATAAATGAAAATTATTTCGTCAACTTCGAATTGTTGATTACCGGAAATGAAGTTGAATGTTCCCTTCTATGGTAACAAGTGTCTTTGTTTGAAACTTGAGCTCAACCGGAAACGGAAATGAGCGTGCGGTTAAACCCAAAATACCAGCGTTGTGTCTTGCGCTCGCATGTCTGTTCAATTTCCATGTTTTCCATAACAACGGAGCTTAATTGATCATTTCGAATATTCTTACATATGAAAATGCATGGAAAGTGAAACGAAGACATGGCTGCGTATGGGAAGAATGTTATTATAAAGTTGAAACGAAAGCAAAGCTTAAAAGCTTGCCAAAATGTTTCATTCTAATGATGCCCCCTCTGCACGTTGAAATGCGTAGCGAGCTAAGAGTTAAAAGTTATTCCCTCGATTTCAGTCAATGCTTTAGGGAAGTGAATATTACGTCGCAAATCTAAAAGCATCAAATGCTCATGAAAGTCGTAGAGGTAGAGAAAGCCCGCAGCGGTTGAGTGATTTTTTTTGTTTATTGTAAAATATGCGCAAAACCAAAGAGCTTCGGCCACTAAGTGCACTTAAGGAATATCCTTCTATACGCCAATGCGCTTTATTGCCGAGGAACAAGGACTGCCCACGAATGTATAAATAACGAAAAAGCGGAAACTCTTCCGTTACTCAACGCGCACAGCATACGTGTGCACTTCAAGTGAAAGCGATTCGAGCGCAAACAATATGTATTTATGTAAAATAAATTATTCACATCGTTGTTGGTAGATTGACACGCATGCATGACGAAGAGGGAAACGGATCAAGCTAATTTTTCATTCCAAACTCAATGAGATACAGTTAGAGCGCATTTAGATAGCTGTAAAAATAAAGCTTTTATGTTTGAGGGGGAAAAGTTGAGGGGAAACAAGTTTGGCTTAACAAAGCAGTTTGAAATTTGATAAAAAGTAAATGATTCTGTTTCGTCAATCATGAATGTTGGTCTCTTCATTTATACTAAATCGGATTACGAGTTTTCTGAAAGATCCAAATATACCTAATTGGCAATAATAATAATAATGGTAGGGTCAATTGAATTGCTCTTAGCAAAGAATCGCCATGATTTCGAGGCAAATTAAATATTTCATTGTAGACTAACCACTTCAATGAAGTCTGAGCTCGAAAGTATCAAAAGGATTAAATTTTATTCGTTTTTATTTTTACTTTAACTTCTTCAAACAGATAATAAATTCTCAATAGTAATGAATACGGAAACAAAAAATATTTGAATGCAACTCCTAAAAGTATGCACTCGAATATTTGAAGTTAAATAAAAGGGTCTTTCCGGTTGAGCAAAGACATGCGGCGAACAGTTTTTAGTTTTCTATTTTGAATAGTCCTTGAAAATCCTTTTTAAGTAAGCTTTTTTTCAAAATTTTATATCTCAAAAACTAATAAAGCTAGGAATACGAAACGAACATTGGCTGTTTTCCAATAAAACTGGTAGTCCAAATTTTTTATTATTATTTTAACACGGAGACCCCCTTAGTATTTACTTTCATAAAAAAAATAAATATTTAAATCGGATGATGGAAAAGTGTCATATTCAAAAAAATGCAAGTGCACATAGATGCTCTCAGTATTGATATGCTGCGGTAAACGTGCGTATGCGGCACAAATGTCCGAAATATCATAGAAAAGGCATCACTCATACGGCATGTAGGACGAGCGGGCGTATTAACGAATATTTAATTAACGTCCTACATGCCGTATGAGTGATGCCTTTTCTATGATATTTCGGACATTTGCAGCGCTTAACATTTTTTGTATAAGTTATTTTTCTTCTTTTATTGAGTTCAAAATGAAAAAAATTCTGTTTATTTGTACATATACATATGTAATCACCGACGAGAGCTTATTGAGCTTGTAAGTTCATTTGATACGTCCTCAAACACTCGAGATGGACCATAAGCAATAAAGTGCATACAATCGACTAGCATACCCAGGAAAGGCGATATAGCGATGTCCCCCGTTTTCCTCTTGCCTGGCACTTTCGCTGCCAATCCACATTTGTCTTAATAAAAGACTTGAGCTACTCAAGTTTTGAGGAAATTTTTTTCATCAAAAGTAAGCGAAGCATAAGTGAGAACACGTCCGAAAAGGCATTAGACCATTTTAGGGGTACCTCTAGTAATACGGTTGGCCCCAAAATTCATGTAATCTGCTCTCAGATCAGATTTTCGTTTTAAACAATTTGATGAAATTTAAAGAGATGGTTTTTTTTTTTTAGGTCTTTTATGTTAATTCTTGCAAAATAAAATACATACCTACTTATTTATATACATTTCTTAAAAAATCAGCTTAAAAATTTTTCACACAAAAGACCACTCATCAGAGCTCAGGAAATCATGAATGAATCGAAAATTTAATCTGACTTAAGAGCCTAACGAACAAATTCTTAAGTCCGTTTAAGTTGCGTTCACCGAAGCCCAGACGTTCTAGAAATAATGCAAAGAAAGGATTTCTTTATGAATTTATTTTCTATCTTTTTCTGATAAAACTGATAATAACGCCATGCTGTCCGAAAAGTAACGCTATCAATCATTTTGAACAAAAATGGACTCCAAAGCTATTGTTCCAAGTCCAATTAAAATAAAATAATGCTCTTAAGCGTTTATTAAAGAGTGGAGCGAACAAAAGAATATTATCACAATCCCGAATCTGTGAGTGGTTTTCTCTTCTTTTATGATTTATTATAGAAATAAACGGAAAAGTTGATTCAAAAGCAATTGTGGGGACGGTCACTGAATTGAAAAGTCTTCAATATAAAACGAATATTAATATATTATATAGTTCATATTTTTTAAATTTTTTTTTTGCACATCGCGTCTCTTTTTCCCTGTCTCTTATTGTTTTCCAAATGATTGGTGTTCCTGAAACGTTTTGTATAATGGAAACTTTTACCAACCGAAGCCAAAAAAAGCCGCAATTCCATTTCAAATTATTCTTATTTTATTTCATTCTTATGGTATATGTTAACAATAACACTTTGTGCCCATTTACATTGAGCAACAAATGAACCGTCAACATCCACAAATCGTTTTTGTTGTCTCGTTTGTGGTTTCATTGCGGGGGAAACTGTTGCTTGGGAACATTTGTTTCTTTGTTGTGGGAAAACAAGTAGAAGTTTTGTAGTGAGGCGAGTCTGACAATAAAACATGCGATACACAAACATGCGTAACATTTATTTTGTTGCCGTAGGAACTATTTCATTTTTTTGTGCGAATCTTGTAACAGCCAGAGCTAAGCTCCGCATGTACAGACATGTACATATACATATGTATATATTCTTGATCAGGATAGGAAACTGAATCGATTTATACATGTCAGTCTGTCCGTTCGTGCTTCTTTCCGTCCTTCCGTCCATCTGTACGTCTGTGATCAGATCTCTTTCCAAACACTGTGCGACATTTTAGAGGTCATGTTTTGTTAACAAAAATTTGACGACTGTTTTTGAAAGTGCTCGGTGAGTATAACAACGCCTCATACTCAGTTTTGTCAAGTCACCTCTACTTTTTTTTTAAATAGACTTCATAAAGTGGAGCCGAGAATTAAATTACCCACTTACTTATGGCTATATCTCGTAATCCGTTCAATATTTTAATTTCCTTTTTATCACAATTTATAGCTCCGAACTAATTTTAAATAGTTTTAGTACAAACCGACCCGTATAGGTATAGAAGCAATTTCAAAACTTTGGTCAACCAAAAATAATGAAAAAAATTATTGTAGTTCTCACACCGCCACGCCCACAAGCAGAGAT
Source organism: Chlorops oryzae (assembly GCA_020466095.1). Lineage (NCBI taxonomy): Eukaryota > Metazoa > Arthropoda > Insecta > Diptera > Chloropidae > Chlorops > Chlorops oryzae. The sequence continues at coordinate 29,049,227 of CM035808.1, forward strand.
CTTTTGCGATTTCCGTACGATATTAATTTTGACTGTGAAAGAACTTTTCCCGAAATCATAATTTTTTCATGTTCTTTTTTAGAATATTTGGTTGAGTTTCAGGATTTTACAGTTTGTTCAAATAGCATATTTTATCAAAATAGCAATATCATATTTAAAAAACGAAGATTTAATTATTATAAGAAATATAGCCCAATCAAGTCGATGGTCAAACTTTTTCTTTCTTTGAAAAATTCTTCAAAATAGGAACTCTTACACATTTGGATGCATGTACCTCTCAAAACTTTCCACATTTTTCATTCAATTTTCTAACTTAAATGGGAAATCGTTTTTTTTTTTTTTTTTCAGTGTAGAAAACGTAATCTGAGAAAAATTTATCAGTTTTACCGGCTGTTGTTTATCTCAGAACAAGTTTTCTTTGACAAAGAAAGTGTGAAAAGAAATAATTTCCCGTCCTCTTGACTTTCTCGCCAATTAGAGGAAAAAAAAATTTCAAAAAAAAGTCATTTCATGTTAATCACGATTCAAAGTGTGCAACGAGCTGGATAATTCATCTCAGTTTTCAAATGCTTATTTCCCATAGATAAAGCGCAAAGTCTCAAAGGCTTTTCGAATATATAAATAATTGTTTTTTTTTTTTGTTTTTTGCATTCATCTCTTACAAAAAGACATTGAAGATGAACGAATTTCCAATGAATTGAATCATGTTTTCACCAGCAGAATTTTGTTGTTATCATTGCTCAAATCGTTTGTGACGGGCGGAGTGTTGTTTTTAATCTCAAAACGATTAAATGTCGCGCATAAAATTAAAGCCTTTATTTATTTATCCGGAGAAAATATCAGTTTACGAAGTACAAAAGCTCTCATAGAATAAACGATGAAGCGAAAAATCGAAGAAAAATGATTGATCTCGCATCTGATGAGATGGAATTGACGGCGTTGGAGTATTGACAGTAACTACAAAAGAATTTCAAATCATTTCGGGATGATTTCAAAATTGTTTATTTACTTAAAATAAACATGCGAACGAACGTCATTACATTGCAAATAATTCGTATTGAAAATCACAATTCGTACATGAGTACTTTCGATGTCACTTCGCAAGCGTTTTCGGCGTAGCTAAAATCAACGTAGTGTAGGTATATACGGAAATCTGAAGGCGTTTCGGAAAATGTGAAAATCTTTGACAAACAACACATGTTCATTTTCATGCTTGATGCGCATGGAGCAATGGAAATGTTACCCTCAGGGAAACCCCAGGGTGATGGCGGGCACCCATACATATAATAGGTTTTTATTTTTTTCTTCTTCTCTACTTTTGTGCCTTAAAGGACTTACTTTATTTTGATTTTTATATGAAACTGTTTTTTTCCGTACTTTCAGCAATTTTGTTTTATTGTTAAGGAATGCTTAGCTTATCAAAGGATTTCCAAAAGACAAGCAGGCTTAGTAAATGGGCTTAATTTTAGTTCGTTTTATTGACAAAATAAAGAAAACGATTTATCTGCTTCTGGCAAAAGTAAAACTATTTCTTATAATGTAGAACAAGAAAGAAAACACAAAAATTCCTTAATCGACCTCTCTATAGATGAAAATGTATGGTCGAATAAATTCAAAATGACCCACTTTGGGTTATAAGTTTACGTGTTTTTTTTGTTTTGTTTTTATTTTATTCAAATCTTTTGTTTATCGAAAGTTTTCAAAAATAAACGTGATTCTGGCATAAATTATGCTTAAGCCTCCTGTCGTCTATAGTACGAACATCTTGTCTGCGATGGTTGAAATGGAAAAGTCGTAGTTTCACAGACATACTTAGTTGGAAAGCGCATATTTGTGTATGGAAATGGAAAGAAAACTTGCTTAAAGAGTGCCACCGAAAAAAGGTCGTCGTATTTGCAGTAATAAAAAATGCCGGACAATTTATTTATCTTTTCCGGATTTCTTTTAATAAATATTTATTCATTTTTTGTTTGAATTCTTTTTTAAAAGTTTTCATTTACAAAATTACTTTAAGTTAAGTTAAAATATATATCCACAAAATGATTCAGTAAAAGTTCGGTAAATAGTTAAACTAAAAAAAAAAAAAAAATAAATCTCCTCTCTCAACAAATTCAATACGGCCAGCTTGATTATATCCCTAATCAAATAGAGCAACCGACTAGACAAGAAAATAGTTAATTTCCTTTCTACCATGGGTTTGATGATTTTCATAACATTTTTCCGAAAGATAGGATGAAAATTTCATTTTTATTCAATAGAATCAGTGGCATAGATGCTTGAATGCAGAGTTCAAGAGCTCAACACAGCAATTAGAAGGGTTGCTCAAAATGATATGGACATTAGGGTGTCCCAAAAAATTATTTTTTTTTTGCGCAGGCTTTGTCTGTGTGGCGGTGACATTAGCAGAAAATAGATAGCCATGAAAAGCCTAAAATTTTCAAATTTTTGAAAATAAATTGGCTATCATGTTAGCATTGCATATCCAAAATTTAAGCCTTAACTTATGCATCGTTTTCTTTTCACCAGGTGTAAAAGAATGTAATAGGCTAATACTTTTGCACCTCAAGTGTAATATCATAATTTGTGGTATCGAATTACGAAGAACTTCACTATTTTTCAAACTGCATCATTAGTTTGTTTCATTTCTATAGAATCTTTAGAAGTTATGAAGCCTTTTTTACGAAGCTTATGAAAAGTTTCCAAAAATATTCCTTACATTACTCCTAATTGACCAAAACTAGTGGCTAAGCTTATGGTTTATGTACACTTCGGTTAAGTGCAGAACTTTTTCTAACGAAGCAATGACTCTGAGACAATAATGTTTGTTATTCATAATCTTATGCTTAAAATTCCAAAAAATTCCGAAAAGCTTAATTTATAGGGAAAAATCGGTACCATCAACCTTTAAACATTTTCCGAAAAAGTTGAAAAAAATTCTCAAAAATACTTCAGCCCCTTAGCTTCCAAATATGAGTTGTGCAACTATGAAATCCGAAATTCGAGAAATTTTTGTTGGGACACCCTAATGGTCACTCAATAGAATCAATGAGGCCAGATTTGAAGAAAATTAATTGAATTGAGGTTGATGAAAAATATGCAGTTATAGTAACGTCAGCATTGGACAAGCAACACCTAAAAAGGACGAATAATTTTTACGAATCAAAAAACTCTTTAAATCATTCATTGATAAAGAATAAATATTTTTAAAAACATTATCTCCCAACGCCAATTACTACTTAGCATCTTCTGGTACACGAATCGAGGGAAATGACGTTCAACTGAAATTTTTTTGTATTCAATAAGACAAGCTGTGAGACCTTCGATTTCGAAAAGAAAAGCATAGCATATGGTAAATTTGTATTATGAATTCCGCAGGGAAAATGCGGAAAATTTATCCGGCAAAACAAAATCATTTGTTAGTGATAACAAGATGCGAGAGGAGAACGTCATAGGAACGGACATGCGCGCAGCTCTAATTCGAAGGGGAAGAAAATTCTTACAATATTTGTTCTGTCTGTTTTTTTTTTTTTGGGAACACTATTTCCCCTCCCTCAAGCAGTAAAATGTGATTTGGAATATGAAAATTTTATTCTTCACTTGGCAGAGCAGCTCGGTTCAAAGTTGCAATGTTCTTCGACACTAAAGCATCACAACGACCTGTTCACAGTCGGCGCCGAATGACAGTGGGCGCGTTAAATGTTTGATAAAATCAAATAATATGCTGCCTTTCGTTTTAGTTATTGCGGGAGTCTTAAGACGATCGGTTGTGTCCTAAACGCTTCAAGAACGCTCATTTTTCAACAAGGAATCAGCTAATGAATAAAACAAATCCAACACCTGATGGTTTGTGCTTGCTTACGTGAAAAAAAAACCAAATAAATCAATTTAGAAAATTCAAATAATTCTTTTAAATAATATTTAAAATTTAATGGAAACTTTCTGTTCGAAAAATTAGAAAGTTAAAAAAGAAAATAAATAGACTATATAACTAAAAATAATAAATAAATAACCTAAAATAATTAAAAAATACATTGAAGGTAAGCAAAATATTGTAAAAAAATAAATTTTTCTTTCTTTTAATCAAATTTCATCCTTTTCAAGTTGTGTTCTTTTTGATGTAATAAAAAGATTCGAATATTTTTGAATTTTAAATGGAAATAAAATTAAATTAAATTCATCTAATTTAAAGTTGACAATAAAAATTAAGTAATTACTATTTGCATGAAAGCGAAAGTTTTGCTTGTAGTTCGCACTATCGGAACGAAAAAAAAAATCGTTGGCGAAATAATTCGTCACTGGCAATATCAGGTTTGAGCTTGATGTGTTCGACCAGGCAAAGTTAAGTTGGTCATTTCATAAAAGCCACTGAAAAAGTTTTGTTTCATTGCACAAAAAAAAAAAATATTGAAACCCAAATCAACTTAGAGCAACAAGGTTTAACGATAAGAGAAAAAAAGTGAAGTTTCATGTAAATTTTTTGGCTTTCTAAGGTGGTCAGTCAATCACGTATGTAAATACGTAATAAAATTTATATTTATTTCGACGGTCGGTAAAGGGTGAGAATTATGTGTCTCTAGCCACTCTCAAAAGTGGGGAATTTCTGAAGAAAAAACAAACGGAAGGATGTCGATAAAACTATTCGTGCCGAATTACTTATGAAAGAACTCATATTAAACTTCTAGTGTCCATTCCAAGGACGAAAATGGCCTGTATGCATAAAAATGGGATGGATCTCTGATTTGAGTTAGTCGAGATAACGCTTATAAAACTACCTTAAGCTATTACTCAAAATCATGAAGAAAATTTTCTAGTCTCATTTGTATGCATGGGAACTAATGTGCCATAATTTTCTCATCAATTTCATTTTTATTAATTTAAATTATCGGACACTAAACGGAAATGGATTAAGCTTTTAAAGAAATCGACGTGACGTATTTTCTTTAATGTACTAATTTTCCTGCATATCCTCCGATAAACCAGAGACACGTCTATAAATAATATATTTATTTTTGCACAAGTTCAAAATTATAAATAAACCTTTAAAATGGAAATGGAAAATTCCAACCCGAGCCGAAAAAAATAAAATCCCATTGTGTCCCTGAAATGTCAAATATTGAACGTGACAGTTTTTTACCCTTAAATTCTTAGAATTCCCCTTAAGCCGCAGTTATGCAAATAAAAAGGATCAGGCATTCCAAATTTATTCCATGCACCCGTTTCAAATTTAGTTCTACAGGTAGGCAAGCACACGCACACATTTGACTTTTTTTTTTTTTGCAAACAAGTAATTGTTTCGTTAACACCATTTGAGGATCAAAACGGAATATGGTAATGAAAGAACATTCCCAAGAGAAAGCATTTATCTGAAATAAAAATTGTTTTAATTCCGTGAAGCACCTTAAATGTTTGTTTTTATTCATTTTTTCTTTTTGATGAGAAAAAAATTCACGCAAGGACAACACATTGTGGCCAATGCTCAATCTGCCATGAATGCGTACCTAGTTTTTTAGAAAAAATTGATGACTGCGTTCGTTAAACAGCTGTACACATGCCAACGGAGAGCCCGCATTTATGTGTTACATGTGCCACTCACGCAGACTCAACATTAATTCAGTCATAAATGGTTGTCATGACGTTCGAGTGTTGATGGAACCTTAACACTCGAAAGCAACAAACCCCAACCACCACTATTCCATTTAAAACTTTCAAAACTGATGCCATGAACTTTGAATGTTGTGTGTGTGAATGTTTTTTGTATGTATGTACAATTTATGTTGGAATGTTTTAATGTATAAATGTTAGCGTAGGACTTGTTTAGTTTAATGCTTCTGCTTTCATAGCACGTCAAGTATGCCATATGATGCCTCGTTCTTGAATATTCCCAATTTATGTGTAGGAGGTTTTTCTCTCTAAGCGACTGATCTGGATAAGCTTCGAGGACTCGGATTTCGTTTTGGTTCATTGGTATTAAAGTTTAAAGCAAATAAAAGGAAAATGGTTTAAATAAAATTTTCAAAAAATAAAAACAATAAATGATCGCACAAATTTTCATTGATGATCATTAATCTCGGGAAAATGAAAATTCTATTTGTCAATTGAAAAAATAAATTAAAAAACGCAAAAAAAGTAAATTAGAAAAGTCAAAAATATTCACAAATTAACTTCGGTTTGGTTAGGTTAGTGTGGCTGCCACCAAGGGTGACAAACCGGTTGGGCACCAACCGGGGCCGTTGTAGTACCACAAATAATGGGAAAACAAAGAAAAACAGAAACTAAAAATACGAAACAAACATCCATGACCTGAGCTGGGCGTCGAATCCAGGCCATCTCGCTTCGTAAATTGGCATCTCAGGCAACTACAGCACAGAGGTCGACAAAAAAAAACTTAAGATAATTGGGAATTAGTAATAGATTCTATGTTATCCATTCAATATGTTTCTTGTTCGGCTATTTCACACGAACTGAGGCAAGATAGTGATCTATGCTCGAGTAATGAGAGAAAATGATTGCTATAGCGTGTGGATTCCTATCGACGGAATTCCGAATTTATTCCTTTCAATATTTAATAGATGGACACCGTTAGAAATAATCATATTGACTTAGATAATTACTTTAATTACAGTTGAAAGCTGAAAAGTGATACCCAAACATTTAAAAATCGCGTGTATGAAACATTTTTCATTTTGACGTGTCATTATTGGGATTGAAATCGTCGAACTGGACGTTGTATTCGAAGGTCATTGTTCACCCGTATGCATCGCCATATTTCTAGCTGATTAAAGTTATTAAAATAATATCCATCAAGAAAATAAGATAACATGAAAAGCTTTGACAGTCGAATAAATAATGAAAATCATCAATCACTCGAAGATAAATTTGGTCTAGAATTTATCGGGAATATAAATTCTTTTTTGTTTGTATCCTGATTAAATCATCAATAAAAATCTATTGTTCAAGCGAAATACTGGGTATAGTGAACAACATTTTTAGATACTTTATTTTGATAGAAATAAATTAATTAATTTTTTTTTTTTTGTTAGCTCTTTAAGTTTTTTTTAATGTGGAGACAACATACAGAGAAGTCCCAAATGAGTGGGAAACAATGATCATTAAGTGTTTTCCTTTTCTATGAGAAATGAACACTTGACTCGTATTAAGAACCATAGAAAAAATCCGATTTTTATCCGCTTTGAATAGGCGTTCTTTTAAGAGAGTGTTCACTTAAATTCATTTTTCATAATGTTCGGAAATCATCATTTTTATTCCAACTAATGGCTCGTCAGCAAATAAAGAGTTTATCTAGTAGCAATAACAATTTACCATAAAGAATATTTCCATCAACGAATTTCAATTTAAAATTGAAAATTTTCTTTTCTTGCCTTCGGCATTATTTAAAGTTAAGAAAAAAATCTGCTTTCAGTGTGAAAAAATAAGCCAAATTGAATCTGAAATTGAAAAAAAAAAAATATTCCTCAAACATTCTCTCCCATGTTTCTGTGGCAATTCCAAATAAAAAATTCTATGGAATTTTAAAATCGAAATAGCATGACAAGTCGACTCTTTTGTACCTGTCGACATTCATAATTTTTACATTGAAAACATATGGAACTGACCGCAAAATAATGTGCTTTTCAGTATGGTTTACATTTAATTCTACGTAAATAAAAAAAAAAAATTATATTTTTATTTCTTTTTTATTGCTGCTTTTAATTTGCACGTTCCAAAGATTCGAATCGATTGAATATGTGATGAGCATATATCGGCGAAAAGCTTCGAAGGCAAAAGTGCGGTCCTCCGACTCTCAGAGTTTTCTGATCCATGTATGTTTGCTCATTTATATTTTAATTGGTTTTCATTTCGCCCAATTTGAAATTCGAAGCACATTAATAACAATGTTGCTGCGTAGAATGTAGAAATTTTGTTTTCTAAAATTCGAGCGTGTCGTATGAGCAACGAGCTTTCGTTCGGTAGCCAGTAAGTATACGATCACGGTCACGGTCTATTTTATTTCAATTTTTGCTTTCTATTTCATGGTATTCGTCGAATATAGTCGGCTACATATGCTTCAATCAGAAGTTTGTTGACCATGTTTGGCTTCCTAGAACTTAATTTTGAAGGCAGAAGGTCGGATGGACAATTTATTGAGCGTTTCATTCATCTATATTATGATTCGATTTGCTGCTTCATCGCTGTGTTTGTCGTATGTAGGCATGAAGTTTCACACAATTTTGAATGGCGTACAAAATATAGTTTCGGTATAGTGCTTAAAATGATATCAATTAATGCCCGAATTCAACCAAATTGATTAAGCTTTGATGCGGACAATTTTTTTTCTATACTATACAGATTTTCAGTGACTCATTTAAGGAGCAAGAGAGGTTCACTAAGCAATCATAGGGATATGTGCTATGATTAATTACGACTCACTCGTATTTACTAATATTTTCTATGCATCACTACATACATATATACCATGTCCGTATGTCGTGAGAAAAATTTTCCTTTCTTACGCAAAAAGCCCTTCCATGCTTTATTCAAATAAAAGTTCCTGTCACATGCAAACGGCTGAAAGGTGTCGGCAACATGAAATTCAATAATTAAAAAAAAAAACAATATTCGAGCAGAGCATGCCACAGCATTCATTATAAAGCTGGTATTCGGAAAAGAATGTGCAAACTTCCTTCAAGAAAAAACTCTTTTTTGGACGTGTCTTTTTCAATTTACGGACATAGGCTTATACGATTACCATTACTTGATTGCTTTCCAAAGAGTTATCGCATGAGTCAATGCTTCTTATGTGAATGCCGAAAAGGAAGGTTTTGTTTTTATTTTTTTTTTTGTTGCTGTCAAGGTAGCCACAAAGGCTGGCTGCTTGTGTGCGATAAATATGGAGAAGGCTCATGAAATACTACAAAAATTTTATCATGCAGAATTAATGGTATTTCTTTCATAAAATTTAAACCAACTTGGCAGGACTGTTAGAATCTTCTGCCACGAAATCGTATCAGAATTCCATTTCTGAAAACCGTAAGCTCTGACGTTTGCGTTTTTGTATATAGGCCGCCACCAGATGAAATAACTTATTGACTTATCTGGTCGTTGACAGGTACAAAATAGGCGACCTGTCGTGCTATTTAGGTTGAAAAATTCCGAAGAACTCTTTTAATAGGAATTGCCACACAAATATGCTAGAGAACATTTGGAGTATTCTATTTATATATTTATTTTTTTTCAAATTCAGATCCAATTTGGCTTAATTTTTTCGCACGGAAAGCATTTTATTTTTATTTAAAATGACGCTGGCGGCAAGTAACGGAAATTTTCCAAATTGATATTGAGTTTTGTTGATGGAAATATTCATTATGGTGAATTGTTATTGCTACTAAATAAACTTTTTATTTGCTGACGAACCGTTAGTTGGATTAAAAATAGTGATGAATTTTGCGCAATAAAAAAAAAAATTGAATTTGAAGTGAACACTCTCAAAAGAGGGAACCTCTTAAATACGGGAAAAAGTCGAAGGATTTTGGACAAAGGAATTTTTTGAGTAGATAAAATACTTGACTAGTTGAGCTCAGGTTCATTGTGCCTTTATTAAATTTGTCTTATAACAAGTGTTGATATTTGAAAGAGCGCTTATACCAAATTAAAACATTAATTAACTTTCAGTTTCATTTTGGGTTTTATCACCGTAAAAAGGAAACGAAACTTTACGTGAACAACAACCACAGAACCATGACGACATATGTATATATATGTGGGAAAATCTCAGAATCGCCAAAGGGCTATGTACTTTGAAATGCACACATGTATCTTACTTTGGCGCTGAATTGTTGCCATAAAAAGCCAATTTAAAGTGTATGCTTTTGACACATATGGGAAGGTTGATTCATTTTTTTGGTTGGTTATTCTTTTTTTTTTTTTTTTTTTCGGCAGCCCTTTCGGTGTGAGTTCCCTTTTTAAGTTTCCCCTCAAGCCATTATTATGTCGTCACATGCTTTTTGTCGTTCATGACAAGTTTATGGTTTTTGTTGATTCTCATGCAAGGAAAGTGATTTTCCTCTTGTTGAGCCACGACAATGTGATAAAAATAAATATAAAAAAAGGATCCCACGTATCGTAGATTATCCTTTCTTAAATTTCAAAGTCAGATTTCATTTTAAAGATAAGACAATACTTCCTTGTGGGTTCTGCATGAATTTTGGTTAGCAATTTCGATTACTAAATATATTTGTATATACATATATACATATCAAGGTTGCATAGAAACTTGGAGTGCTTTAATTTCCTTTTAAACGGTAATACAATCTTACATTTATCCAATGTAGCTACTTCACCTGCGGAAGAACTTTTCAACCACTAATTTCACTTCACTTTGAACAAGCAATCATCTTTTTCATTTTAGGAATATTTAGGAAATACAACGCACAGTCTGTGGGAAATTGCTTTAATCATGTCTTAAGGAAGACCCTGAGATTGAGGTAGATAGACGGAATAAGAAAGCTGTTTCATAATTTGAATTTGATATGAAAACAAAGCACCGAAGAATATGCCATGAATCGATATACCTTTTTTCAAGCGCAAAGAATTCTCTTCTATGTTTTAGTAGTGCTTTAGTTCTCACAATGGAAATAGTGTAATAGGTAGATTTATGTATCCTGAATTCAGTTTTAACCAAAAACCACTTTCCACTGCTCCATAGATTGTTTCATCCTGGGAAGAGAATTTTTACTCAAACATTCTTTCTCTCAATAATTTATATATTCCGAAAAGCCAATCATCACATCCATAAGGGAATCCACTGTGACCCAATCGTAAAAGGAAGGCTATAAAGTAGGCTCCATAAGTTTGACTCACATAATCTTTTGGCCCTTATTGTCGCTTCAATTGAAGTTCTTCGAAATTAATTGGGCAATTATTTCCCTATTAGTGTGTTACATGAATTTTACTCCAGGCCGTATGAGTACGGTGAAGTCAGTGTTAAAATTAATAGTGCGTATACGACGGGTTACCCTAAAGCTGTGCACACTACCTTGCGAAGAGCGTATCGTTGCTTTTAATTATTTCACAATACACTGTTTATCACGCGTTGCCCCATTTCCTTGTGCTAACGATATGAGAGAAGCTCTACGATGTGCTTTATTGACCCATTGATGGTGTTACAATAAAAAAGTTAATTTTCTCAGAAGAAACGCTCTTCTTGTTGTTGTTATTGTTTATGTTGGTGTTGCTGTTTATATTTCATTATAGTCAGGTGTTATTCAGTATTAAATAACGTGTGTCAGAATTTATAAAAAAAGTAAATTGATAACAGAATAAAATAGAGGAAGAGTTTTAAAGAGTTAATGCGGTGAAAATAATAAAAAGTTTATAATAGGATTTAAAATGCTGTGCTTTCACCTGTGAAAACGGATTGCTAATCGGATTTCAAAATTGCAAAGTTGAGTGTTTATAGTTATTAAGAGCTTTACTTTGAAAATTTCTGGTGCTTAAGGAGCTATGGCTTTGATGTGTTCTGCCTAGGAATCATTAGGCATAGTCCAATAACTTAAGGAGACGTTCGAGCAGAACATTTTAATTATACTTCGGGGTTCTGACGTTTTTTTTTTTTGTTTTGACTTCGCTTTAACTTATTTGAAATGATTGAGTTTGGATTATAACACAGAAAAGGGAATATTAGAGGAGGAGCGTGAGCAGATGGGGCCATTTAAAAAAGGAATTAACTTAAGACTTAAGCCATAAGTCTGACTTGAATTTCATTATGAACTAAACCAACGAGGTTCTTCTTTATAATTGCCTGGATTATGCCATCGGGTACAGAAAAATTTGCAAGGCTCGGATTTTGTTGACTTTTATACATTTAAAGCATACTTTATGGGGAAAAACAAATTTTCTTACCAACATTTTGCGAATAAGTTTAGCGAAGTTAAACTTCAAGCATTTATAATTTCAAGAAAATTAATATTGAAGTAAAATCGATTGGAATCTTAACTTTATGTGAGGTGAACAGCATTTGCACTCCATAAAGTATGCTTTAAATTTATAAAAGTCAACAAAATCCGAGCCGTGATTATTTGTATAGAAGTTCCATTAAAATGTTTTCGTCCTAATATGAAAGCTTCTTTAAAGTAAGTATATAAAATGGCTTACTTTTTTAATAGTTTCAGTTTTCAGTATTTTAAAAATAATGCCTTCAATATTAAGTTATAAGCAGGGCTCGGATTTTGTTGCATTTATAAATTTAAAGCATTCCTTTTGGAATACAAATTTTGTTCAACTTACATAAATGTTAAGATTCAAACCGATTTTTAACTTCAGTATGCACTTTTTTGAAGTTAGAAAACCGGTTCGAAGTTCAACTTCGTTCAACTTATTCGCAAAATGTTTGGAAGAAAACTTTTTGCTCCATAAAGTATGTTTTAAACTTATAAATGTAAAAAAATCCGAGCCTTGGTTATAACTATTTTTAAGGACTGATTGATTTCCTAATGATAATTGGTCTCTTCAATGCGAGGCTCTAATGGGATTCCTTTAACACATCCCTAAATGAATTTGTCTGAAAACACTCATAAATTAACACTTCATTATTTATGAATGAAATAAGAAGGATTTTTTTAAACTGTTCCATGATTTATGGTATAGGCAAACGAACCATCCAAACAATAAGCTACTTAGCAAAATAATAATCCAAAAGCTCAAAGTGTTCAAAGATAAATATGAATTCACCGCAAGCGTTTAGAGAAAGAGAGAGAATTTATTATAGGAAAATAAATTAATTTTCATAGAATTATGAATTATGCATCATAATGCCCACAAGCTGCGAATTAGGTTAAATTCCTCGGAATTACTTAAATCTATGTACACATGTCGTTCGATGTTTTTGTTTAGCATTTAAATGCATTTTTCCGGCTTTGCTATCATTTGCTGAACACTCATTTTCGCACGTGCCACGCGAGTACAATTGTCTAGTGTCTATATAAAATGATTTGCTATTTGCTTTATCAGCAGTTTATGAAAAGACCAAGTCCATATAAACGAAATCTGTTCGGTGGTGTTATTTTCTATTTGTATTTTCTGTCTTCTTTTTCTTTTTGCTTTTCCCTCGAATCACATTTGGGCTATTTTTGTTTGGTTTTTTTTATTTCGTTTCTATTGAGGCGCTTTTGCCTTTTTTTTTTTTTTTTTTTTTTTTGTTCCCACCGTTCCTTATCACTGTCAATCAAAATTGATTGAAGTTTTACGTGACGTCACTGCTTAAGCAGTTTTGACACATAACATAAAAAGGCTCTTTTAATAAAAGCGATCCGAGTAACAATGCCCCCATTCAATTACAAATATTAAATGGCACGTTGGTATAAAATTCAAATGGGAAAGCAAACCCCAAAATGACCTTCGTTCAAATGAACTTTCTCCCGCCCTAACCATTCACCTCCGGATATCCCCACAAAAAACAAAACGAAAAAAGAAACAAAATCCAAAAATTCTGTATAAACTTGTTGCTTGTTAAAATGAAGAGCAAGTTCACCCTTCATTGATGGACCGCAAAATATTTTGTCGGCAAAATAAGTGGGAGTTTATGCTCTTCGAATAGAAGCTGTCAGTGGGAGATGGAATTTTCCTTTTCACAAAATCAGTCGCTCCATTGTAGGGAGGTGACAGTTAGTGTTCACACACACTTTGGGGACCTCATTGAAAACGATTTTTGAATGTTCGAAAAATGGGAACTAGACAAATTATATCGGATTTTATGGAGTTCGAGAGAAAAAACACAAGAACATTTGCTTTGAATCTTTTGTTACAGACGAAAGACATTCATTTGAATAGTAATTTTTTCTTCTTCTTTTCATCGATGAGACGAATTCGCTGGCGCACTCAGCTGTGTACAGAATAAAAATATAAAAAAAAAACAGAGATATTTTCATAATTTTTTTTTTTTTTTACTTTTTACTTTACCAACAATGGAATCTCTTGAGAGCGGTTTTTCGCAATAGAACTTTTTCATTTGTTGAGATATAAGAATGAATAAATAAATCGCACAAATGAAAACAATGTCCGACGAACCGGAATAAGTGATTGGCTTTTCAGATTATATATAAATCCAAGCTTATACCCCGGCTTATCTTGAAGAAGCTAATAGTTTCCGACCTGTGGCCTTCTTTTATGTGTTTTACAAGATTTATAGTTTGCTTTTCTCTTTTTTGTTCCCTTCTGTCTTGATTTGTTTTCTATTTGACACCAATTACCACCGAAGGTAATAGATTTATATACATACATTTAACGTTAAATGGCATTACGAACAGCTCAGATACGCAAGGTGCTTAAAAGCCGTCGTATTTCTCGTGAATGGCGTAAACGTGTCCTTGTTGATTTCTTTAGCTCAAAATCTTTTCATAAAAAATATAAGGAAAATTGAAAGAAAAATTGCGAAAATAAAAAAAAATACGAGAAAACGAGTAGGTTTATTAAATCCACTCGCAAATCGTCAGACACGAATAGCAGACAAATAGACGCCGAACTATTACAGCACTGATGGAAAGTGCTACGTGACCTTGTGCCAAATTCTACCCCAAATGATGTTGGCTACGCCATGAGATGTTGGCATACGAACGACACTACGTGTATCTGAAATATCACGCCGAAGTTAACGGAAGTAGTTCAATTACTGTTGGATATATCACAGAAACCTTGCAGCATTCGTACCGAACCACATACGAAGGAACACACACAAAAACACAAACCACTTGCGTACAACATTACAGGATTGCTGCCAAAGGAGCTTATGCGATTTCGTGCAGCACGTTGCAACGCGCACCTTCGACGAGAATTTTAATAAACAAAAGCGAAGGAAATCACATCCAAATGAAGTAGAAAATGAAACGAGCGCACAATGTGAGCGGAGGGTGTGTAAAGTGCGTTCTGATTTCGGCAAAAAAAAAAAATACACTTTCGTTATGTAATGCATAGAATATAGATCCCCACAAACTCAAAGAACTAGTTCACCACCATTGAAATGGCTTTCGCTTGTTCTTATATCTATCTATGTATGTTATGTACTGTGCGTGCAGGTTCCTACTCGCAGTTCATAAGTCGTGGCTTTGCTTTCCGAAAAGCATTTGGATGTCAAAAGTATTTAGTTTTACCAGCAGTTGAGAAAACTTTAATGTACGATCGAATGGAGCTTAACGCAAAAGCGTTGCAAAGACTGCCGCAGGGTACAAAATACAACAACAACAACAACAACAACAAAAGAAGAAGCAATTTCTTGGTAAATTAAAGGGGAGTTCAATTGATACATCTGCAAAGCAGTCTCAAATTGTCAACACGACTTAAAACCGTTGAGGGAGCGTCCCAATCATTATTTTGTTGTGGAAAATTTCCAATTCACAGTGTGAACGTTGAGAATGAGGAATAACAAAACAGGAGCAGAAAGAAAAGAAGAAACCGTGGGGCTTTCCTTTGTTTAATTTGCATACTTTAAATGGTCAATAACTCCGAGAGTTATTTTAAAAGAATTTCCTCTGGAAAGGTCGGAGAAGACAATTTCATTTGAATGAAAAAGAAAAAAAAAATTTTTTTTATTTTTTTATTTCTTTGGTCGCGGTAGTTTGCCATCATAAAACAGCAGACTTTGGCCTCACATAATCCCACTTCTTCTTGAGTAAAGTTCGACTGTATTCAAATTCGTCATTTAGAGTAGATTAGTCCGACTTAGTAAACATTTAAAAAAGTATTTCATCTGTAATTCTATTTCATCAATTCTAAAGCATCATCTCGCTTGCGTCATCAATGAAGTTCTGGTACTGGTACCTTAATAAAAGTGCCTTTCCTGGGAAAGGGCAATTAAAGAAGGCATCATGCTTGGTGCTCTCTTTAATTAAGCGACAGAATTAAGCTCTTCTATCCACTTACCAAAAAGAGTCGCCTTGGAGGAAAACGATTTCAATTTAAATACATTCTTAGAAAAGGTTCAATTTTGGATTTGCCTTGATGAGTGGTTCTATTTGTTAAGAGTGTTCTGCTATGAGATATTTTAACATAGATACCTAAATATGTAGCGATTTAGCAGCGCATTTGAAGAATCTTTTACATATTTCCTGGAACTTGCGGCAGGCGATATTTTTAATCTGCAACACAGACAGGTGCGAACTTGTGTGCCAACCAAAGTCTCAAACATTTATCAAATCCCTCGTTCATGCTCGCACATATATACTTATATTTGTCTCATCATTCATCATGTGTATAACTGGGCGTTCTATTTGATCAAGGCAGACCGGTTTAAGCATAAGGACGTCGGTCTGCCTACCTTTTTGTATACTTTTACCCTTTGGGTTCTATTCAAATGAATTTTCCGGGCTCAATATCAATTTCCTAAAATATTTTGTATATGTTTTAAATAGAAACCACAAAATTCATAAGAGAACATATTTTTTTTTATATTTTTTTTTTTTTTTTGAGATATATTTCCTCAATCGTAGTGAAAGGCTTAAGACTTTATTTGATTTTGTTTCTGCAGACATATTCTGCAAATTAAATAAATCCCTATTCAAATTGACTCATTCATTTGGTTTTCAAAATCATTCGACGATATTTTCAAATGAAAATCTTCTTTCAGACAGAAAATCCAATTTTCCTCTTTTCAAATTTTCATCTGTAGGTATATGATCTCTTTAAAAATAATTCAAATAAAATTCATAATAAGCATTTTGAATCACTGAAACTCAACACAGCAATCGCAATTTTTACAGAAAGGATCTTTAAAGGATGAAAAGGACAAAAGTTCGCTTTTATATTAAAATTAATGATCTTTTTTTTTCGAAATAGTTTAGCAGTAAACAGACCCATCTAATTAGACCCGAAGCAGGACAATTGGTGCTTTCATTTAATCCTAAAATCTATTGTTTTTCCCTTAAAATTCCTTGTTGAGTGTGTAAAAGAAAATTTAAATGGGAGATTCGCAAATAGCAAAAATTTTTAGAAGGTGGTAGTCGACGAGATACATATTTCTATGCAACTATACTTAACTTTACAATAAACGACAAGAAATATGAGAATTACTGCTTCCCTTAAGATAAGCAAAAGCGATTTTCTTCCTTTCGACACGCTCTCAACACTACACAACAATTTCATCGCAACCTGGAAAAATTTTCTGCCTTCTGTAGGTTGATGCCATTTTATGGCATCATTTAATTTTACTCATAAAACACTGTAGCTCTCTGGGAAGGAAGGCCGTCAAAACTTCTTGTCGCAGGCAGAGGCGGAGGCATTAAGCTAAATAAATAACTATTTATATAATTGGACAATTTAATTAAAGGACAAATTCAGGGATTTAAAAGACTTAAGGATCTCATTCGTGTTAAATCTATGGAAATCGCTATGCCATGGAAATTAGGAAGAACTGCACTACCAATAGCAGAGATTCTCAAACTACTTGGGATGATGACCCATCATCGGCCATCATCAGGAAGCCACCAGAATACTTATTAAAAATTAAATACAACCTAAAAGACTGTCGTCTGAACTCTCTCGACTGAAATGCTCGAAGACAAAAACTTTTTCAATATCTTCCGAACAAAAGGAAACACTTCCGTTCTCAAAAGGACCGACTGCCTACATATATCGAAATGATTTCAGAGCATTCAAGAATGACAATGCTACTATTTCAATGCTTTTATGGTAAGGGTGAACACTTATATCCGGAATTTACAGATACCAGGGGCGGACTGGGCCCCAGTGCACTGTATCTGGGATCAATACTCATGGAGTAAGGATTTTATTTTTTTATTTTTTTATTTATGACCAGTTTTTTTTTTTGCTGTAAGGTTTTTTTTTTCTAAGATAACGGGATCGCATTTTTCAAACGCCCGGTGGGCCCTTTGACCCCCAGTCCGCCCTGACAGATACATATATCCGACAAAAACTGCATCCTCTCGCATGGCTTATGACTTTTGTGTGAAACGTTAAAAAATCATCGATTGAACCGCAAGATTCGGAAGATATATGTATGCATGTCGTTTGGGAAACGCATTTTCCTTTAACAATTACTCCATGTCGTCGTCTCAACTTAAGCACTTTAAGTTCCGAATACGCATAAGTAGAGCTCGAAATTTCCGTTAAACGCAAAATCGTAGAAAGCGAGCGCAAAAGAAAGCAAAAAACAAAGGAAAGAATAAAGAAACATTTTTATGACTAAGTGTTATGGCGCATAGCTATGCATATTAAAACTGACGACATTTTTTTTTTTCGCAGCTTTCGACGATTTTCTTCTCCTTCTTTATTGCTAGTTGCTTCAATTTGCTTCATGGATTGGTCTTCGCTGGTGTCCCTGCTATATATTCGGAATAGACATTATGGGTGCGTTCTTGGCTTGTTTAAATATTGTAGATCCTTTCACGCTTTTATGCTATTTGGTTAATAGTATTGGATATTTATTTGCCTATTAAATATCCTTCTACTGTCGAATCTATGAGCACGTTTTCGGAAATGCGTTATATTCTTTTCTTGTTTTTTTTTTTTTTTTGGCATTTAATACAAAGAAAATAGACCGAGACGACCTTTTTGAATTCCAATTAAGTTTAAATTGGTTTAAGTCTTATCATCGTTAGCAAAAATACACATGTACATTCGCGTATAGCATGTACATATGGAAGGCGAAGGATATGCAATTTATTTTCGTTCGGAAAAAATGAAATCGATTCATTGAATGGATTGCATGAAATACTTTAAATAAAATAAATTCAGATCCAAGTAAAAGCTATGAGAGAAAATGTGTAGCCTAGCAATTTTAAATTGTAATTTATATCGAACAAAAATACCTTTTTAATGGGCGACTTACATTGTAGACCATCGATTGATTCGTTGCAAGGGAGAACATAGAGGGAACGGAGGAAACGACATGATGGAGTCAAACCGAGGATTTTCTCTTTTAAGGTTACCTTCTTTTCTAACGAGGGAACGTAAATTTTTCCACCAGACAAGCTCTGTGTTAAAGCGATGAAAAAAAAAAAAGATGGAGCAACTTGATTTAATGAAAGTCCTTTGTGAATAAATACGTATTGCATGTGCTCCGGCGGAACCTTTTCAAATGGTATTCATTTTAATTTTAATGGTTGAATAGTCTTGGCGATAGATAAGCTCCTACTCTCTACCAGCATCCTCCTCCTCCTCCTGATGTGTCCAAACTTGTGTGGTTTGACAAAAATGGAGCCGAAAGTTTTTTTTTTTTTTTTTCGCTTATACCAATTCTGAGTGACAGTCCCTTTGGGACTACCCAGCACGCATTTTAAGCGTTTCAAGTTCATTCATCCATCCACCTGATTTCTTTTCCACACTTTCGAAAGCTTGAAATTGCGTTTCGTGAAATATTTTCCCATTAAATGAAACTTTTTGGAAGAAAAAAAATCGAAGAGCATAAGGAAACGAGCAGGCCCGTCAAGAGGTGATTGTCAGCCGAGCCTTGATCTTAGGCCGATTGCGTGTAAATTGTTGCTGTGCCCGCAATTCCAAAGTACATAATTGCGTATCATTACACTCGAATTTGCGTGCGCTTTGATGTTTACTTTCCTTAAGTGGAAAAGTTTTGCGGTGCCAAAAGAATTTAATTGAAAATTTCGAAAGTCCGTATTTCCTTCCATGCGTTGAGGTGCGCTCAAACGAATTAATGCATGAAAATTTTGGATAAAATATTAAGCAGGTAAGTAAGTACCTTCACTTCTCCTTCTATTTTTTCTTTTTTGAATGTTTGGAAAACGCATTTTCGTGGAAGTGATTTTCAAACTTTGAGCTCCATAAATATTTGTTTTATTTCAAAGCTCTGCATTTCGAGGTTGATTTAAGTGTTTGAATGTTGTCGACTTTGCAGTTTTAATTATTTTAATAAATTTTCCCGTTTTTATTTATTTTGGAAATTTGTACCTACTTATTAAAAAATATTTTTCTTTATTTGAATACAGAAAAATAACGGAATTCGTTAAGAAAACAAGCCGAAAATAAATTTGAGATCATCAATTAAAGTTGAAAAAAAAAGAAACTCACTTCAATAAACACCGCTTTAGACCAAATATAATCTCTGAATAACACAAAATTTGTACTTAAAACTCTTACTGAAACTCTTAAGTCGAACACTCAAGAGGAGATTGTAAAAATTTGTAGCAATTTTTCATTGCCTTCCTTAACATCTATTGATGTCCTTTAACGAAATTCGAAAAATTTCATTTAAGATCGCATGCGGAAAAAAGAGGAAAAAGTGATTTTTTTTTTTTGCTTCACTAATTTGAAATGTCCTTTTCAATATACAAGTTATCTTCAGTATTGTTGACAGACTCTACTTATGCCATAACGAGAAATAAAATGGTATGAGAATCGGGCAAAAAGAAATGCGAAAGGAAATGACATAAGCCCAAAACAATAAAACACAAACGAATATGTTGGAACGAATTCTTTTATGCCGTCAATATTGGTGCGGAAATTGCGAGATTCCGTTACAACAAGCAAACTTGAGACTTTCAAGAACAGAAGAACCAACAATAGCCATAAAGCAGAGCCAACAAAATCCAATCAATCCAAAATGTTCAAGTCAAAGAAAATTGATGAATATTTGCTTAAGTATGAGTTTTTCTAACGTTTTTTTGAAACTGATATCGCGGCCTTTTTTTTTGTGGTACTCATCCTTCCAAGAAAAAAAAAAAATAAAATAGGCACGAGGCCACCCAGTTGCCACAGTCGTTGGGGGAAATCAAAAAGTCAACGAAGGCGTAAAGTAGTCAACAATATATTATCATAAAAACATATCAAGATATGTGTACAAATTTTCCAAATTGCTAAAGTGAAACTGAAACCCAAACAGCGTCAAACTAACAGAAACAAGAGCTAGGAAAAAACATTCATTATAGTATGTCATGCGATAATGATGAAAAAGTATGTGCGAGAATGTGATATAATGAATTCAAATGGATGTGCGATCAAAAAATAATGCGAATTTAAAAAGGACCACTAAGTTTTAATAGTCTCTTTATAAGAATTCTGTAGCCGCGATAGGAGACATTTGAGGCTCCATTACTATGGAGAAGTTTCTTTTTAACGGCCTTCTCGAAGGCCACATGTAAGAGTCTGATTTTCCGATTCAAGTCGAGTTCATCAATTGTGTTTCAGACCGTCTGAATGGCATTTAATTATTCTAATCATACTTTCTTTTATGAAAAGCTAAGAAGTTACTCCAAATATCACGGAATGAGTGAAAAAATTAAAGGGTGTTATAGTTTTGAAATCCCATGTTTTCGATGGTTAAACCGCAATTAAAGTATAGCATATGCACCACAGTTTTAAAGGAAATCGACTGCAGATTCTGAAAAAATAAGAAAAGCATATGCCTTTTTCTTACCAAAATGGCTGCCAAAGTAAAAAAATGGTAGGTTTTTTGGAAGTTTTGACTTTGACCGTTTATATTTCCCTCAATGCCTCAAACTTCTACCATCAATTTAATTTTATCTAAAAGCCCATTCCATTGGCTTTCGAACCGCATTACAGCTTTTTTTTTACGATAAATCACTATCGTGGGAGAATTTTCTTTCTCGACGTTCTGCTTAAAAACTTAAGACCCTATAACTCCTCAGGGGTGAATATGCGACCCTTACCTCTCATTCGATTTTTTGTTCATCTTGACCTCCCCTACCATTCCTATACAATATTTCTCATACACGTGTCGGTCGAATGCCATTGCGCTGAATGTGGGAAGAAATTGTTGAATTATCCATGGAAAAATTTCATGACTAAAATAAAAACTGGCAGAAAACATCCCGCATCCAATCAGTAACTTTTTCTAAAAATACTTCAAAGGAAAGATATTTTTAATATAGGCCTACCTAACAGAAAAAGAGAAATTGGCAAAAAATAACTTTTCAACCTAACCAAAAGAATAAGCCTCAAACGAGTACACCTACAATCAGGCATGCTCTAGAAATCGAATATCCATAAAAAGATTCGGAATGAATGTGATTTCAATAGAAATTTCAGCTATTTCGAGTTTTTTTTTTTTATGGGGATTCGATTTTAGAGCATGCCTGAATATTGTGTATTTCTTTCTAAATAATACAGGTCGAAAATACAAAATTACTCACAAAAACCAAAATTAACAAAATTCTTTTATAGAAAGCTTCGTAACGCAAGTGAAGAAGGCGTGAAAACCTCTCTTGAATGAATGAAGCGCAGCAGGCCGGATTTAACAATATAAAAAGTTTGTCAGGAACTGATTTAGAGTTTATTTAAACATTTAATTAAAAAAAAGAGACTTGGAAGGAAAAATAATATTAAAGTTACAATATAGCGTTTCGATGCTTTGGTACGCGTGCATCCGTTGGTTGTTCGTTCGCTACTGATTATTCAATTCGCTATTTCATACGTTCACTCAAAAGTGGGTTGCCAACAATCGGCCTCTCCTGATAATTCGGAGCGTCCTCGTCTTCGTCTTCGTCAATATCAGGCAAAGGATCATCATCATCGTTGGGCAGTGCACAAAAATGTTTCATCTTGTCCGAAGAATGCACGGAGCTGTATTTGCGTTGACTCCTCACGCTTCCAGGAAGATCGGAAACAACATATCGATCGTTGCCGAGACATTTTTCGACCAGAAATGGGCCTTTGTATAAAGGCTCTAGTTTACGGGAACCGCCAGTACTGGGAGGTTCGTTTTCGATCAACACGAGGTCATTCACGTGATAGACAGTAGGCTTGGCATGGCTTTTATCGTAGCGTTCCTTGGCGTAGGCACGTTGCTTCTTTATAGATGACGATGCGAGGTTTCGTTTTTGAGATCTCGTCTCCATAGATAGATCATTGTGGACTTGGTCATTCAGAGCTTGAACAAGTTTATTCTCAATGTTACAGCGGGGATTGAAACCGAAGATTAACTCGTTGGGCGTGAAGCCGGTCATACGATTCCTGGTAGCATTGATTGTTGATTGTATTTTTGTCAAGTGGTCATCCCAATGCTTCTCATTTGTCGCTGATGGCAACAGCATTGAAAGGATGGTCCTATTCATCCGCTCCACTTGGCCGTTGGCGCGGGGAGTCTTGACGGCGTTTAGGATATGACGAATATTGCGTTCGCTGCAAAATTTCTTAAAGTCTTTTGCCGTAAATGCGGAACCTCGGTCCGTTATGATTTTATCCGGAAAACCGAAATAATTGTTCATCTCGTTAATCGCGTCGATCACGTATTTCGTGGCTGTCGATTTGACTGGTTTGACTATCGCGTACTTTGTGAATGCATCCACCAACACCAACACATATTCATTTCGCTTGGCGCTGCGGGGAAATGGTCCTAAGTGATCACAATGAACAATTTTGAAGGGTATAGGATCTATATCGGAGTAGTGATACTCGCCTTCAGATTTCCCTGTTCGTGGTTTATTGTATGCACAATCTATGCAGGTCTTGATTAAGCTCTTGACAGCGTTTCGCATCCGCGGGAACCAGAATTTTTCTTTTAGTCGTTGTAGAGTCTTTTCGACACTTAAATGCCCGTTTTCGTGGGTGTCGAGAATAATTTTCCATCGCAGTGTTTTAGGTAGAACAAGAAGAAAATTATTGTCCACCTTGCGGTATAAACGTCCACTTCTTATGGTGTAGTCCTTGTCAATAGTCTTATCCTTGTCGTTGATCGCCGCGACAATTTGCTTGATTTTATCATCCTGTAGTTGAAGCCCAAAAATCCAATCCGCTTCATCTAGCTTTACTTTAGCTATGTGCATCGTGGCAACGTCAGGCTCAGATGATTCTTCGTTAGGAGTTCGACTGAGTGCGTCGACGTGTTGCATCCTCACGCCTTTTCGATGCTCCATCGTAATGTCGTAATCTTGTATTCTTAGCCACCATCGCCCGATGCGCGGAATTAATTCCTTTTTCGTCATTGCGGTGGTTAAGGCGTTGCAGTCCGTTATAACTCGAATATTTTTCCCATAGATATAGTACTTGAAGCGTTCGAGAGACTCGACGACCGCCAAGGCTTCAAGCTCAGAGCTGTGAAATTTTCTTTCGTTTTCAGTGGTAGAGCGACTATAATATGCAACGGGTTTCCAAACGTTGTTTTCTTCTTGCAGCAGCACACCGGCAATCCCTATGGCGCTGGCGTCAGTATGAACAGCGTGATTTGCTTTGACTCGATACGCTGTCATTATCGGTTTCGTACAGAGACAGTCCTTAAGTCTACGAAACGCTTCCTCTTGTTCTTCCGCCCACCGGAACTCGGAATTTTTCCGCAGAAGTCTGCGAATTGGCTCAGAGACTATGGCGTATGCCGGGACAAATTTCCTGAAGTAGCCGCTGAGACCCAAGAATTTTCTGACGTCGTGGCAGCTCTTTGGGCGGGGAAAATTTTTCATCGCTGATGTTTTGATTTCACCCGGGCTAATGCCATCCGGAGTGAGCTCGTGTCCAAGAAACGTTATTTTTTGCTTCATAAATTCGCATTTCTTTGGATTAAGCGTTAGTTGCGCTTCTCTTAGGGCCAGGAACACTTTTCGCAATTTTTCTAGCATTTCATTGATCGTGTTGCCGCCAACTAGGATATCGTCCATATAATTTAACATCACGTCGGGCTCCAGCTTTCGAGATAACTTTCGCATTAGCCGTTGGAATTCATTCGGTGCCGTTTTAAGACCAAAAGGCATGCGTAAAAATTCGTACAAACCTTCGGTGGTGACAAAAGCCGTATATTTGCGACTTTCTGGCTCGATAGGTATCTGGTAAAAGCCACTGTTTAAATCAAGCGTCGAAAAATATTTAAATCGTTTCGCGTGATGCAGTGTCTCCTCTATATTAGGCATCGGGCACACGTCTCCTCTTATCAGCGTATTGAGTCGCCTATAATCGATGCAAAGTCTATCGCTGCCATTCTTTTTCTTGTGGAGCACTACTGGGCTAGCAAATTCCGAGTCAGATGGTTGAACGATTCCGTTTTTCAATAAGTCTTTAACCATTTCATTGACTATTTTCCGTTTAGTCTCAGGAATTCGATACGGCGGCTGTGCTACGACCTTGTCTTCGCGCAGGGTGATCTTCATTTCGGCTAGATTTGTTTTTCCAACTTCGCTGAGGTTCGTTGCAAAGATGTCATCAAATTCGTTTAAGAGAAAATGCAAGCGATCGTCGGGTGGAGTCTCAAATTTTTCAATCGTTGAGATGCCTGCCTTCAAAACGGAAGCGTTTACTGTACTTGCATCCGTTGCGTCAGATTTGTAATGAAATATGATTTTTCCCTCACTTATGGTTGAAAAAACATTTTCGTTGGAGAATATACTGTCTCCGATTAGAACATTCGTTGACAATAAATCGTCATCAACCACACTAAATTGGAGATTTTCGCATATGCCGTCAATTTGCGCGTTTATGATGATTTTCTCGTTAGAATAACAGGATCCGCCACAAATCCCAGTTATTTTGACTGGTGGATTATTTTGCAGTACGTCACCAATCTGTTCAGCAATCGAACGTTGAACCAAATTGCATTGACTTCCCGTATCGACGTATGCGTTAAGCTTCATATCGTTGACTATTATCAATTTATTTTTGAAACTATCGTCTGGATGTATAATTAATCTGCGTACGTAGGTGTTGCTTTTACCACAATTAACTGGCGACCCTTTGGGATGCACCTTCTTGCAGTCGTTGCACCGTTCTCGCTTTTGCGGCTTTGGACATTTCAAGGATATGTGACCGGTTTCACCACAGTTATAGCACCTTATCTGTTTTTTTTCTGCTGTCGAGGGTTCGCTTTTGACATCGATAATTACTCTGGATGTCGTCGTTTTATGGCCTGTTACAATAACTCTTTTAATTGCCGATAGAAGCTCTCTGCATGTAGTTAATTTAGCTGCTGCAAGTGAACCAGTCAAATAATTATCGTTTAATCCAGCTAATATGTGCGAAATAATGGCGTCATCATCCAAACCACCCCTTTTGCCGATATTCAACATTGCATAGTAGTATTCTACTAAATCTTCGTTCGGTTTACGCTTACGTCGTATCATCTGCTTGTGCGTGTCTGCATCATTACGCACCGTTGGAAAATCGTGTCTAAAGGAATACATAAATTGGTTCCAAGTGGAGAATACATCCTGCGCATCTAGCCATTCTTTTGAAATTCCTCGTAATTTTTGTTGAGCTGCGATCAATGTGATATTTTCGGGCCAGCCGTACGCGTTACGTAGTTGCTCAATGCGATAAATAAATTGTTCCGACGTTATCGTTTCTTTAATTGGATCATATTCAGGCATGAGACCCATAAGCTCGTTTACGCTGGGCACTCCTGTCGTGTTTGTTTGCCGTGCTTCCGTTGGAGTACTAACAACAGTCGTAGTACTGGATTCAACATCGCGCTGACGGGCCTGGCCACTCAACTGACCCACAGTTTCGGTCAAACGTTCGATCATACCGCGCAATTCTGTTATTTGATGGTGGGTGTTCATTGAGCAAGCCTCTTCTACCTCCATTGGATCTATTTCGTCGGAGCCTAATGCTTCCTGCAGTCGGGAAACTTTTGCTACTTTATTGCCCGTAGCATCAATATTGCGTCGTTCGAGCAGTGCGTTTAGCTGCGACACTTTAAGCAAATTAAGTTTTACCATTTTATTTTATTTCGTGTTCCCCTCTCAATCGCGATAAAAGAGGAATAAACGTATTTTAAAATTTTATTTATATATTTTTATTCAAACCAAGACAGTATTTTACCTTGCACCTAAATTTTTGTCGTTAAGTGTACAAGTATCGTTGAAGTGGAATTTCACTCGAACTTAGTTGACCGTTGAATTAAGAGATCGTCGTTTTCGTGGCGTTTAATTCGTTTCCTCTCTAACGTCGGATGTTCAGCCAGAATTTTCACTCATTGCGGTAGTTCTCACTCTTGTCATTCGCGTTCGTCGATGTAAATTGAGATGAAACTTCGTTGTCGGAGTAACGTTCGCTTGTTTCCCCTTTCGAATAGCGTGTTGAGTGAAGTGAGTTACTCGTTGATACTTCTCGCTCGTCTGCCGTTGCAAGTTGCGAGTTCGTTCGTGGAGTAGCGTTCGTCTTTTTCCCCTTTGGAGAAAAACCACTCGTTGAAACGTTGTGGCGTCCGTTGTGAAATTCAAAATTCTAGAAATTTCGCCGTTTGCCTTGCCGTATGCCAAATGCCGGGTGCGAAATCCCTTTCTATCACGTGAAAAAAACCAAATGTCTTATTCGAAAAACAGAGATTACCTTACAAATCCAATTGACTCTCGTGCAGCGTTTTATTTATCGTTCGGCTTCTGCTCGTTGTGTAGGCGTTCGAGTAATATCTTACTTCTGAAGATGAAGAAGGCGTGAAAACCTCTCTTGAATGAATGAAGCGCAGCAGGCCGGATTTAACCAGTGTTGTAATGTACCTAGGTACAAGTACCTAGGTACCGTACCTAGGTACAACTTTCAGTACCTTGTACCTGTACCTAGTTACTTTTTAAAATTGTACCTAGTACCTGTACCTTTGTACCTTTTTCATCGAAAAAGGTACTTAAAAAAGGTACTTTTCTAAGTCGCGATTTCCACGAATAAATATTTATTAGCAAAATTTTTTTGATATTTTGTTTAGAAATTTGTTTAAAAAATTTCAGAATCGGTGTTTTTCGCTCACAATACGATTTGATGTTTATTTTTGCTTTGAGACGTCGAAAAAAACTTCCGTGGAAGAATTTGCCTAATAAATAACAGGTTGGCTGATAAGTCCCCGGTCTAACAAAGAAAAACACATTTTTTTGTCAAAATTCGTTTTTTTTATTCAACATAGTTCCCTTCAAGAGCGATACAACGATTATAACGACCTTCCAATTTTTTTATACCATTTTGGTAGTACTCCTTCGGTTTTGCCTCAAAATAGGCCTCAGTTTCGGCGATCACCTCTTCATTGCAGCCAAATTTTCTCTGCGAGCATCCTTTTGAGGTCTGAGAACAAGAAAAAGTCGCTGGTGGCCAGATCTGGAGAATACGGTGGGTGGGGAAGCAATTCGAAGCCTAATTCATTAATTTTTGCCATCGTTCTCAATGACTTGTGGCACGGTGCGTTGTCTTGGTGGAACAACACTTTTTTCTTCTTCATATGGGGCCGTTTTGCCGCGATTTCGACCTTCAAACGCTCCAATAACGACATATAATATTCACTGTTGATGGTTTTTCCCTTCTCAAGATAATCGATAAAAATTATTCCATGCCCATCCCAAAAATGGAGGCCATTACTTTGCCAGCGGACTTTTGAGTCCTTCCACGCTTCGGAGACGGTTCACCGATCGCTGTCCACTCAGCCGACTGTCGATTATAGCCTAGACAGACGTATACCATAATCGCGATAACAATGTGGAAAATCGTGTTTAGCTAAACCCCCTTGACACACGGAGAAAGTAGATTATCGAATCAGCTGTTCGTTCTTGTGTCAAAAACAGAGAAGAAGAAGAGTAACATCACTAGTTGTGAAAAAGTGAAAATAAAATGAACAGAAAAAAGACCATTAATGCTTTGATCGCGACTATTATTAAAAGAAGGCAGTCCTTCAAAGCCAAACTATTGCTGTTGTCAAACGCGCAATCTATCAGCTGGCAATTGACAAGTATCATCATTGTTGCACGAAATTGTACGAAATTCAACCAGGGTTGGCAGCGCCAAAAGTGGATTATAGACAAAATCCACTATTTGACAAGTGGATTTAACTACGATTAATCCTATTTAGATCCACAGTTGAGCCATCTTAAATCTACAAAATGGCGTATAATCGCGATTATGGTATACGTCTGTCTAGGCTATTAGACTCAGGAGTGTAGTGATAGAGCCATGTTTCATCCATTGTCACATATCGACGCAAAAACTCGGGTGTATTGCGAGTTAACAGCTGCAAACAGCGCTCAGAATCATCTACACGTTGTTGTTTTTGGTCAAATGTGAGCTCGCGCGGCACCCATTTTGCACAGAGCTTTTTCGTATCCAAATATTGATGAATGATATGACCAACACGTTCCTTTGATATCTTTAAGGCCTCTGCTATATTGATCAACTTCATTTTACGGTCATTCAAAATCATTTTGTGAATTTTTTTGATGTTTTCGTTGGTAACCACCTCTTTCGGGCGTTTACTGCGTTCACCGTCCTCCGTGCTCATTTCACCACGCTTGAATTTTGCATACCAATCAATTATTGTTGATTTTCCTGGGGCAGAGTCCGGAAACTCATTATTAAGCCAAGTTTTTGCTTCCACTGTATTTTTTCCCTTCAGATAACAGTATTTTATCAAAACACGAAATTCCTTTTTTTCCATTTTTTTCACAATAACAAAAGTTGCTTCACAAAAGACGCTCTATCTCACAAACTTATTGACTTACAGACGTCAAATTTTGACACGAATCATTTGAAGGTTGCCACTATATAAAAATAATATGCATTTAATACTAGCGACGCCATCTATATGTCAGACCGGGGACTTATCAGACAACCTGTTATTTTTACGTGGAAACGCGTTCGCAAAGAGTAAACGAATGATTTCTTAAGCTTTTAATATGTAGAGTTTTTGATTTCCGAACAAACTGAAGAGAGACCCTAAAAGCCTAGTTTCAAGTTCACATGTGAAAAAAAAATCGAAATCTTTAAAACGGATTTTCGCCATTATTATTCAATGCTTAATACATTTTGCAACACAAAAACGATTGTCGTAGCGTAAGGAACGCACACAATAACAAATTCTCAGCTCCTACCTTGGCCAATATTGACCGTCAATTCTCACTTTATAGGAGAGAGGAAGTGCGGGGAGGTAGAGAAAAATTGAGCGCTCAATTCAACAACATCGCGGTTAAACACTTAATGGAAAAAGGGAATTTTAAATTATATTAATTTAAATATGGCTCTTAACTAATGATTATATATACTTTTATAATAATAATATTGCCTTCTTCGGCTCCTGTGGAAAGGCTTTTCAGCACAGCGGGTCAAATTTGTACGCCAAGGCAAAACAGGCTTAGCGACGATTTATTCGAAACATTGTTGATGTTACGAGAAACCGCCAAATAGTTCGATGCACTCAAAAATGATTTTAAAACATGTCAAATAAAAAAAAATTGTTGTTCATACTTTTTATTCATATATTCTATATATTAAATAAAAGAATAAAAAAAATGTTCAATTAAAACTTTAAATCAAAGATTAAACAAAAAAAAAAACAGAAACTGCATTTAAACTCTTCTGAAATTGCCTTATATGCTTTCCAAGCGTACAACGAAATGAAAACGGTAAAACTAAAAATGTTTCTTAACAAAAAAGCTTATTTAAATTTTATTTTAACAGCTTTATGCGTGCGACACACGGAGATCGAAATAGCATAATTTCAGAAAATATCAGAACAAATTTGACATATGAAATTGAGGCAATTTGAATTTTGTTCTGAAATTGCGTAACTTAGATTACGTTTGTCTGGCGCATATCGAATTCGGCACAAAATTCTGCAGTTTAATTATACTAAGTGAATTTTGAAAAGTACCTTTTTTGTACCTGTACCTTGTACCTAGTTACTTTTAATTTTGTGTACCTGTACCTGGAACTAGCTCCTTTTTTTTGGAAGGAACTGTACCTGTACCTAGGTACAAAAAAAAAGGAACTGTTACAACACTGGATTTAACAATATAAAAAGTTTGTCAGGAACTGATTTAGAGTTTATTTAAACATTTAATTAAAAAAAAGAGACTTGGAAGGA
This sequence comes from Chlorops oryzae, assembly GCA_020466095.1. Lineage (NCBI taxonomy): Eukaryota > Metazoa > Arthropoda > Insecta > Diptera > Chloropidae > Chlorops > Chlorops oryzae. The sequence goes on from CM035808.1 coordinate 29,079,963, forward strand.
AAAATAATATTAAAGTTACAATATAGCGTTTCGATGCTTTGGTACGCGTGCATCCGTTGGTTGTTCGTTCGCTACTGATTATTCAATTCGCTATTTCATACGTTCACTCAAAAGTGGGTTGCCAACACAAGTGAGAATTATACAGAAAATGCCTAAATCAATATAATTAAATGTTAGTAAAAACAGTTTTATTTTTAAATCTCCCAATAACATAATATTGTTGATCGAATCCACTGTTTTCTGTTCAAATATTTTGTTTATCAACAAAATTTGGTGCTGTTTAAATTTTGATATTTCCATCATAAAATAAAAAATCGCATGCGACTATTTCAAATTTTCTTTATTCTTTGATCATGGTTCTGGCGAACTGATGTGTAAAAACGTAATGGTGTGAAAATTTCCATAAAATGTGTTGATTTTGTAAAGAGAACGGCTTAAAATGACAGCTTGTTCGTTAAATCCTTTACTGGAAACAATAAGGATACCTACTCTTTCCGCAGCAATGCGAAGCAAATGAAGCATAAATATGTTTAAAAAGAAGACGTTGAAAGTTTGTGCAAATCGAGATTTTCTTAAGCCTTTGATTTGGGTATTCATTTTCGGATAAATGTTGGCATAAAAGATGAGTCAATGGCACAGAGTCCCCCACCCCTTTAAAAATGACATGAAACGAAAACCGAATGCCTCTTTAACAGAATAATTTTGTAAAGTTTACTCATTTTATTTTGAGTCAAGGCAAATTTTTTTTTAAACTTTTTATTTATGTCTTTTATTTACTTATATAAAAGCTACAAATCGCCTTGGGATTAAGTAAAAATAAATTTATGTAAATTTTTTAAATAAAATGTAATAAATAAAACAATATTGTTCCATCACGAGGAATATTTCACAAGCAAGGACATTAAAAGTTTGTAGACATTTTTAATGGGGAAGAAGGAATTTCGTTTTGAGCTTTGGACCCTCTAATTTAATGCTTTGAACTAAATAATTTCATGGGCAATTTCTGGAACTTCTTGGCAGACAATAATGTCATTGCCCTCTCATAAAGGCCACAAAAACGGGCTTGTTAATTTGTTGCCTAAAATTCTCGTGTGATAGTTTTTACTGCAAACGCAATCATCACACGCAATAGACTTTTAATTTTGGTCATTAACAGTTCAGACTTTTGCTGATTATTCATGGATTTTATGGGGCTACGATGTCCCTTTCTCAATCGGTTTCTGCTAGTGCGTGTGTGGAAAATATTTATACACAGCTCCAAAAAGTTCAACAAGTAGTTTTGATACTGAGAACATTGTCACTTTTGCCAAAGGAACATAATAATTTAAGAACTTTCAATTGCTTTGAGTGAGCAATTTTATAGAAAACCTAAACCAATCAAATGGACGGAGGGAGGCATCAATGTATCATCTTAATGGTATATCAGCTTTCAATATTGAAACGGGATAGTTCCCCATATATTACTTTCTGGCAAATATCTTCCTTGATTCTTTTTGGCATTGTAATGTTGATGAAAGAAGTCTGATGTCATCCGGTCAATATGCATTGGGCTTTCGTAATCTTGTGATCACAGCAAAAAAAGTTATCATGGTGTTTGTTCTTATGAAGATGAATTATAAAATATGGGGTTTAAGGAGTCCTTGGTGGATGAAAAGTACTCCTCGGAACATGGAAAAATAGTAAAACCATAAAACAATCTACGTCGAGGGTATATTGCGTTTGTGTGGTTGTGTGTAACACCCAGAACCAGTCGAGACAGACCATAAAAAATATATATAGAAAGGATCAGCGTCACCAGGAGATTCGATTTAGCCATGTCCGTCTGTCTGTCCGTCTGTCTGTCCGTCTGTCTGTCCGTCTGTCTGTCCGTCTGTCTGTCCGTCTGTCCGTCTGTCTGTCCGTCTGTTTGTATACAGTTTTCTTATCGAAGGAGTTAAGCTACCTCTACGAATTTTGGTATACGTGCTCACGGGGACATGAGTAAGAACAAATAGACTCTATTGGACCATTTTTAAGGGTACCTCCAGTACTAGGGTCTGTCACAAAAATCTCAAAACTGCCGCAAAATCGGACTTTTTCCAAATATTTCAATGAAACTTAGAATTTGAGCGTATATTTAAGCCTCCGATTAGAAGTTTAATAAAATTGTAAAAAATTTGGCGTGGCAAAGGGGCGGTTTATGGCCTTAAATATCTCTAGAATATTCTTTCTTAATGGTCAAGTTTTTTGGGCGCGCTTGAAAAATTATTTGGACATGTGTGTCTGTGTCGGGTATTCTAATGTCAGGCTCGCATGACTATAACACCCTTACTTGTTTAAATTCTGTCTGTTCCAAAGAAGATCTGTGATAAAATCAAAAACTTTCGTAATTTATAACATCGCCCCTACCTAAACTGAGCCATAATCATAATCTATACCGCATAAAAAATATGTAAAATATAAAAAACAATTTCTCTTGGGATATGTGGCTGAAAAATGAAAAAAGGATTTTTTCAAATCCTCGTTTATATTCCATCGCATTAAGAATTTTAAAAACTCTTTCCCACCCTCTAAGTAATTTTTTTTTTTTTGCTACGTATGAGACATTTTGTATGCAAATTTCAAGTTCCGTGCTCTTTGAGGCGATACGAAAAATGAAAAAAAAATTTAAAAAAATAGAAACCCCCATCGGCAAATTACACTATAAGCCGCCGAACCCACTCTCTCGCCCTGCTATGTTTTGCATTTTTCCCCATTGTGAGCTTTCGCAACGTGTTCGTTTCAATTCTCTTTTCGTTTTTTGTTATCAGCGAATATGCCAATGTACGAGTTGAGTTTGTTCGACGCGTTTGAAGGTCTGCCCGCTATGTACACGCGTGATTTTTCCAGTCACGCACACACGCCTCCGCCAGGACCTTTCGCCCACTGTGTGTGTGTGTTTGTGCGGCGCTGTGTTTGCGGTGTTTAAATTCGATGTGTTGTTTTAGTTTATTTTCGGGAGTTGATAGCGGAAATAATTTTCCAAAACCGTTGGGTTTTTCAGAATTGATAAAATTTCCTCAACTTTCCGTTGTCGCTTGTTAATAAGCTCCTAGATTAAATACACTTGCCGCTTTTCCCATTGACTCATTATGCCAGGATTGGATAGCAGCGGTTAAAATTTCAATTTACCGTAATTTTTTGTTCATGTTTTTATAACTGGCGGGAAGCGAGCGGGTGTATGTGTTTCTCTGTTTTCATGGATCCGAAAACGCTTGGGAGAGTTTACATTGTTTTGGGCGACACTTGTTCAAAACTATTTGCGTTAAAATCAAGTTTTTCATGGAATATAATTATTGACATTTCTATGTAGTGTTGTGTTTGGACATGAATTGGTTTCTTTTAATTTGTTACACATGTTTAAAGGGGCATAGCGAGAGAAAGACTGCTTTGGTAGTGCTTATATTGGCCACAGTGGTATATTGAATAATTATAAGACCCAAAAAAAAAGGGGAACTTTAGAGTTTTGGACCAAAAACCTAAAAAATCCGAGGAATTCATGACGTCCGATTTCGATGAAAATTTATATATATATATGTAGAATAAGTGAAAAATCTAAGAATATTGGAAAAAAATTTTGAAATTAAAAAAACTGATTACAACTAGTCTAGTTTGGGTCTAGTTCCCAACTGGTCCAAAAACGACTACGGAGCTGAGAGCCCAATATGGACAAAGTATGCCTTTCGGGATCTCAAAATTTATCTTTCACGAGTTCCAGATTGATCCCTTAGTTAAAGAGAGTCCTTGTCTGAGCGTCTTTTCCAGTTTTCATTCAAAAATGTACGAAAGCAAAAGTCAAGCCCGATTTTGATATACCCAGCATCACAACATTGTCGCATTATATTATTACACTTACACAAATTTAATATTATGGGCGGAATACATCCATTTTTTCTTCGCCTTTTATTATATCGCCCATTTTCAGTTAGGATCGTTCTCGGGGCTCAAAATATCTGTGTGTCAAAATTTTAAGTGATTCTTTCAGCCGTTTGGGAGGAGATCCGATCACAGATGGACGTTCAGACGGACGTTCAGACAGAAGGATAGATGGATGGACAGACGGACGGAGAGACGGATATTTCTAAATCAATTTAGTTTTCGATATGGATCAAGAATTTATAAATTTGTCTATATTACGGAGAGTATTTCTAGCTGTTATAAGATCCGCACAGAACTTATATACATACCCTGCTTATGCTAACTATAAAAATGAAAGATTACATTAGTTTGTCGAAACGCTCCCACACTCCCAGGCGGTATTTTTCTTGAGGCCTTTGCCTCACCACAGCACAACGAAATCGACTATAAAAATAATATATATAAATGGATATCTTCACAAAAAGGGATGCATTGCTAACTTTTCCATTGTCCTGATTGTTTATTTAAGACAGACTTATAAATTGATAAACAGAAAAGAAAAACAAATCTTTTCGAAATTACAAAAGATGTCCTAAAGCATCTCAAAAGGATTTCTGAAAATTCCTCGAATCGAAGAGACGAAAAATGAGGCGAAAAAACATTTCACTAATTGCTTTAAATAACATTGCAAATACCATAGGATAAATTGTTATCAGTCATGATAGAATTTTTGTCATTGGAAGAAGAAAGGACAAAACAAATAAGACCAAAAATTAAGGTCTTACGGATCTTTACTGCCCTTTCATGATGGAATATAAACAATCGTGCCGAATTTATGCTACTCGTCTATATTCAAGTGTATAAATACAAATTAACGTACACTGAACTTCTACCTTGAAGTGCGTTGGTAGCCACAACATTCCTCCAGGACCTCGCTATTCTTGTGGCACGTGGAACATCCTTTTCAAGGACAGTTTGTCTTGGAGTGGTCGCCAATGTTATTGTCCTGAAATTTTTTTTCTCTCGCGCGGTTTTTTGTCCTTCGTAGCTACAGATTTGGTGATAGTATAGGTATTCACTATCAACGAAAAGATACGCAATGAAATTTCACCTTCAGTCATGACATTTTGAACCTCGTGTATTAATTAATGGAAAGCATATTGGGCGAAACCGAAACCTCTTTTCTTATATCGATAGATTTTCTATTTTAATTTTCATGAATGTTCAAATTACAAGAGCGCCGGACATTCACCTTGAAAACGTAAAAAGTCGTTTTATATTTCCAGCCGAGCGGTAGACATTGCGTAAGAGAATAATTTGTAATAAAATGTCAGACAAAACAACAAATGGGTCACAGCGGAATAGCCAATAAAATTTAACTTAAGGACATAAATTTCACATTTATGGCGGCAAAACTTGAGTCAACTAGTTCGTTTGAAGTTGTAATAGGTTTAAGGATTGCTGCGTTCATGAGGCTGTCATGGGACATTCCGTTTGGCTTTTCCAGTCTTAAGAACCCTAAGAAAAGCATTCTCAATAGTGACAGTTCATTTATAAAAACGAGCATTTGTCTTCAATCATAGACAGGACGATAACCTTGAAGGACACTGATATATGTGAAGCAATCAGTACAGCATTTATTAACGATGAACACTTTATTGTAATGGCCAAACTGATTATGAATCTTCATTTAGGAGCATTGAAAGGAAATTAACTCTTGATGAGGTTCAAAATTTATGCTTTGCATTACCTTGATTGTTTGTTTTTTTTTACCTAATGGGTGTCTTAAGAGACTAAAAGTGAATTATTTTTCGAATAAGAAAAAAAAAATTTACTGAAAAAATAATTGAATATTCCGCATATCCTGCAATCAATCACTCATGCATAGTTAGTCAAAAGATTAAAAAGCTCATATTCACTGACAATGATTGATCAACTACCATCAATGAGTCAACAAATTCCTTTCAAATAAGGTCTTTTCTTTGCGCTATTGTGCTTTGTGTCGTGTTGATTTTTCAAGCCTTTTTCAATATCCAATATTGGATAATCACTTTGAATATATGCGCTCAAAAGGATTGGCATATTCATTGCGATTTATTTTTATTATATCTTTTCACTTCAATATTTTGCTAACAAATTCGGAAGCATGTCATTTTGTATTCATAGAGGTATCCAACGTGGTAAACGGATCAGTTTCGAAACATAACCTGACAGTAATATCTCTCCAAAATTCTTACTAATTTTGTGGGAAATTATGTGTCTGTGGTGGTATCCTGAAAAGCTTTAAGAATTCGGCATGACATTAATAGCAAAATTGAATTTCTTCTCACCACAACAAAGTCTGTGACTGATGTATGTATGTGTTATGTGCTTGCCCAGCAGTGAATACGGGGGAAATTGACCCCTATGTCACCAGTGCTGCACCTGAGACGAAAGAACCAGAGACACGGAAAGTAGAATCTAACTATTGAAATGGTCAACGAGGGCGTCTACAGTTCGATTTTCACGACCATTCATGTTATAAATGTGCTGTAGGCGAATCACAGGGCTCATGTCCGCTCATTAATCCGAAGGATCGTGTTCAAATCCCCGTGCAGGCATGAAGAAAACAAGCAAAAAAAAGCCGTCAAAAGTAACCTCCATGATTTGGATTTCAGATCATTTTTATTTTTTTTTGCATAAAAACTTGTTGGAATCCTGTTGATTTTTTAATTACTATCTACTTATACAAAAATAAGAAATAAAAACTAAAAAAATTTTTTTTATATTTACCGCTCGTCTGAGTTGAGATTCGAACTCGGGTGCTTCGGATTGCTAGCCGCATCCACAGCAAATTTATTACATTAATATTTGAGCAAAATTAAACTGTAAACCATGTCAATAGTGAGACTATAATTGGCCCCATTGTCCCTACAGCATCACTAGGTCCAGCGTCGACTGGTGACCTCTCGCATATACGTTCATACAAAATGTCAATAGGAGAACGTAATGGTACGGGTACAGTTGGTCACCTGTACTGGTGACATAGCCACCAATGCAGGAGTGACTCTAGCACTAGTGACATTTACTGCAGGGCGTGTGTGAATTCCATAGAGTTTGGCATACACGGACGCATATTTATGCATTCCATTTATTTTGATATAGCGCTCCAGACTGCCATTCTTGTAGTGTTTTCTGTACGTTGAACTGAACGATGACAAGTACATTTGAGCTACTGAACTCGGTCCGACAATTATGGAAAGCACCATCGGAATGCACAGACATTAGCCTTTATATGGAGCAGCTATGTGAAAATCTGCTTATACGTGTACACACTCGTCCACATCAGAATGCCTTTGTGCTCGGCCATTGTTAGAATTAAATTTAGTAGAACAATTTTACGGAAAATTATTTAATTATGTGTGTACGACGTATACATACGTTCTTTTGAGCGGGTTGTTTGTGGACCGAAAGGACTCATAGCAATTTTATGAACATTAAGTTAAATTCTAGTCAAGTTAATATTTCATTGCTCCACACTTGTGTGGTTTGTGTATCTTTTATTCTTCCGGAATGACTAATATTTTAAGAGCACGTTCGCCAGCAATTTCCGTTTCTAATTCAAACTAAAATACTTTATCTTTGCTCAAAAGGATTGTTCGCTCCAATGACAGGAATATCTAATTTTATTCTATGTGAGAGGATAATTTTAAGGTTTTCACAATTTAATGAAGATTAAGATTTTACTGAATTTCATAATATACGTATGTATATTTAAAAAAAAAAATCATTTTCAAGAGAGAGAAATGATTATGGGTCACCAAAACTTTACCACAGATTATAAGAATATTATACTTAGAATTAAATTGATCATAAATTTAATTTGCCACTGGAAAGAAAACAAAATTTAAGAGTTCATTCTACTTCGAAATGTTTCTATTTTTGGCTTATGAGAGCCCTCTAATGCGTTGTATTTAATTAGGAAATAAAATCTAATTATAAGGTAAGGGACATTTTTTTTTCATTTTTTTTCTTTTCTCTTCAATTCATTTTGCTACGAACAGCATCCCCATATCGCCTTACCCACATTTTTTCAAAGCACATTTTCTTGTTAAGGCAATGAAAATAAATTAAATTCCTTATAGACCTTAGAGCAAGAGCGTATCCAGGCTATGATGGAGTGGGATGTTTATTTTTTAGTTTAAAATTAACCAATTCAAAAGAAGATTTAAACTTATGGCTTGATTCCGCCGGTTGTGATTAAGCAACCAAAGGAGGAGACAAACTTTATATGCGCAGGTATGTTTTTACTAAGAAGTATTTGATAGCAATAGAAATTTTATCCATCCTAGAGGAGGGCAGGGAGGACATAGCCTCCGCCACCCATTAAACACGTCATTACGAGAGATTTGATACTAAAACCAATTTTTTTCAAAGCGCACATTCTGATAGAACATGTCTTAAAGAATAGTAAGTGCTCCCAAAGGTTCAACAAATATCCCGAAACTTTTGCCAAAAGCTCGAAGAGAAAAATTCGTTAATAAGCATCGAACAATTTCAGGAAAATTTTAGTACAAAAGGAAAGGAAGAACAAATTTTTTTTGGAAAGGAATGTTCATCATTGATTTCGTTTTGAAGCCAATTCTTGCACGTTCGTTTGCTCTAAGCAGGATGTTTTGTTGAGCGCGGTATTTGTTTTCAAGGACCTCAAGGCTTTTGTTTGAGCAAATAAAAGTTAATGGAAGAGAATCGAGTTAAGTATCGAATTGGGTTAAAAAATCGAAGGATGTATCGAATTGTGCGGCTGAATGGAGCTTTCATCTAGCATGGATATAATAGTTAAAATGGAGTATATCATCTAGTGGATGTATAAAATTTCTTTTATTCTAATGCCAAGGAAACTGTGTGTTAATAACGAGTATGGGGGAGGCGAAAAGATAGAGAGTCTTCATTGCTTTCTAATTTAGTCATCAGAAATAAGACACCATAGTATTATGAAATAACAAAACATTTTTGTATTTTGCTTTCTACTTTCCTCCCGACTCTCGTTGCATTTAATTTTCGTTGAACATTTAACATTCTTTCTTTTTGTTTTCATCATCTTTTCTCAATCTCTAAATCAAACTTAGTTATTCATTCGTCCAAAAAATTCGAGCATTAAAATAAACAAAACAAAAATTGTTAAATAAACCATAAAAAAAGGGTAAAAAATTAAAATCTGAACATGTCACAAAGTAATTTTGAGGAAGGTTGATCGAAACTTCACAAAATTTCATGTTAATATTTTAATTAGTCCCTATCGTGAGCAAAGGCCAGACCCTTCAGTACAGTATTACCCGGATAAAAACCCCGAAACTGATGCCATATTAATTCCTCATCGTCAAGAGTATCACATCGATGTAAGAAATATCTGTGCTGTGCTTTAATTTGGGCAGAACTGTATGGCAAAGACACTGAGTAAGCTCTTGCCAAAGTCCATTCATTTGTCAAAAGGAAGCCACGAAAGTCCTTCGCAGATGGAACGGAACGAATGAATGCCAAAAATGTCAAGGCATTGTCTTTTCTCATCCTGTGGTTTGTACTGATTTCTTTCTGTCGGCTTTTCTTCATTGGATTCTTTTAAGCACAATGCTGGACGGTGTTGCGGACAAAAAAAAAAAAGAAAAAATTATTTCGGTTCCTTCTTTACAAATTTGTTTCACAAGTGAAGCAATTAGAAGGAATTTATCTTTTTACTTTAAGGGGGAAAAATAACAAAGAATTAAATTCAATTCAGATACTCTTGAGAATTTTTTCTTAATAAATTTTTTATTTTATTTTTTTCGATAAAAAAAACACAACAAAAATAATTCATTTTAAAAAATTTCGTTGCCATAAATCTTTCTTCACTTAATTCATTTATGAGAATTTCGTCTTGCAATCCAAAAAATAGAATAGAATAGGAAATCTTATTTAGAAAGAAAAATTCTGAACAAAACACTAATCGGAATGGGAACTAAACATTTGTGTAAATATAAATTGATTTTATTTTGAACTAAACGATTATTACTGATATATCCCAGGTGCTGTGCTAATGGCTAAAAAATAGCATGAGATTTTGCTACGTATGGCCATCGAGAACGCCACACGACTTTCAATTAACATTGACGCTAATTACACTTTTATAAAATCATTTAAATTTGTGTGCGCACAGTAGAAAAAATTTTTTTTTCTTTTTTCCTCCTATCCAGAGAATTTAGGAAAAAATAAATGATTTATTAAAACAATTTTCTTTCTGTGCATTGCTGCGATGTGAGAGAACAAGATCGCTTATTCATATGGTTTCGGGATTTGAAATATTTTTCTAGAAATCGATTTTGAAAATTTTGAAGAAGGTAAAACTAAATTTACTAAAATTACGTACGTTAGTACTTGTGCATAAGGTTATAACCTCAAGAAAACCAATTTACCTTTTTAAGGGGGTCTTCTCATTGAAAACCCGTTTTTTGGACCCTTTTTAAAAAAATTCTTATTTGAAAACGCAAAGAATAATTGAAAACTTTTTTTATTTATTGTATTACAAAAGGTTCAAAGTAAATAAAAAAATTTTTTTTGCCTCGATACGTGGGCTGTTCAAAAAGTAATGAGACTTCAAAGTTGGTGGTGAAAAAAAAGGTGCCGTCACGGCGGTCACGATTCCGGGTCTCCGGAGCGTCCGAAATGGAAAAAAAAAACGGGGTTATAATCAGTATAGATGTGATTCTCGGGTGAACCTCAAGCTTAATTTTGTGATTTTTTTTGACAAAATGGCGGCCATTCAAAAAAAATTTCAATTTCGGGCTTTTTTTTTGTAGTTTAGTGTAAAAAAAAAATAGTAAAAAATTTTTTAAAATTATGGTCGAGGTTCACCCGAGAATAGTGACAATTCTGCGTCGATTCCACTTTGTTTCATGAAAATCGGTTCAGTTAAACTGGAGATATCATGGCCGCCAGTTCGAAAAACGTGGTTTCGAGATTAACGCGTTTAAAGTTTGAAGCAACGCAAAAATTACTCGTTTTAGCGCAGATCTTGCTCGACAAAGAAGGCTATATTCTCTTAACTATTTCGAATTTCAAAAAATCCTTTTAGGGGCATATTCACAACTACCCAAGCTATAAATAAATGCAAAAAAAAAAGTCGAAAAAAAAGTTGCTCAATGAGAAGACCCCCTTAAACGTTTACGATTTGCTCGGTCTTGTAGAGGCAAGAAGCTAATACCTCTTATGCACAGAACCCTAACTTCTGAACGATCGTTTTTTGTTTATGGAATTCGTCTTTGAAATCTGCTCGCATCAAGTCTGCAAGCTATCGTGAATCAACGACAATTTAAGCAAAGGATACATTCTCTTATTTTACAAAGCTTATAATGCTGGATTTCAACTCTTAATTTATTTTATTTTAATTTCATTTTCATTTTTATATAAAATTTCAACATTTGTAATTAAATAAACTACGATATGGTTAACAGTTAAGCTTAGTTAGGTTAAGTAAATCTGCGCTGTTTACTTTTTTTTCAATATTCTAATGATTGCTTCGATTGACTAGTACTAAGATAAGAGTCTCTCTTTTTGTACTAGGTGCATTATAAACATTAAACAAACAAAACCGGTATGAAGAGAAAGTGTGTAAATCAAGATCGGTCAAGACGCAACAGCTTTTATTTATTCATACATTCATCAGGGTCTCAGAACCTAAGTCCAATTTGGGGTAGACGAATTAAAGTACCTAAGAAGATCGCCACAAACCAATGTGACTCTCCAAACTGAAGTGTGAAAAAATGATCTAAAATATTTGGTAAATAAACGATAGAAAATGGCATTCAGAAAATGTCAAAAAAAAGTAAAATAAAAATAAATAAATAAATAAACAAAACAATCTTTTAAAAGTACATCGCGTTAAGTCGTTTCAGAGTGGAATGTTTGGTATTTTCTGGTAGACTATTGTACAAAAAAAAAAAAAAATAACAAACAAATGTTGACATTGCTTACATTCACGGGTAAATAAATATTTTCATTTCATGAATAAATGAAAAAAATAGATGGACCATCCCTGAGCGAGTTTCTATTTATAAATTCAATGTGTAATTGAGATGTATGAATACGCTGTTGGTACATATTAAATATCGAAAAGTGTAAACAAATTTGATGACTGCCATTTCAATTATGCTGCGCCATAAATTCTGAGTCAGCATTATTCAAAATATGTACCCAATACGGATTTCATTGTAAATGGATATGCTAAAAATAAATTGCGTTTTCATGAAATAAACAAATCTTCTTTGTTTTTTTTTTTTTTTTTTTTTTTTTACATTTTACTTAACTCCCACGTGTTTGGATTTTTTATGCAGCCCTCTTAAGGGTGTATTAGATTTTTGAAGAGTTTGTTACGCTAAGAATTCAGTTTTGAAGAGATGTTTTGTGCAACCGTAGCAGAGGCTGCATTAATCACGTGATTTCGTCCCGCGAGGAGACCAATACGGGTATGGAAAATCCGCAGACCCTAGCTAAACGCTTACCAACTATGTGCGTCATCAGGTATAGGATCAAACTGTTTGTATTTTGTCTAGCCTTCCAGGCAGAAATGTACGAAATGTTGACCATATGAGCCAAATATTAGTGTATGTAAAAAGAAATCCATTATTTTTCCAATAGATGGCGTTATTTAATCTGCATCTCGCAGTTGTATAGTCCGATCGTGTTTCGCTAGGGGGCATTTAGAAAGATGACAGTTCCTACTAAAAAAGCTTTTATTGATTCACTTTATTTGATTGATTGATTTCATTTTTGTTTGAGAGCTTGTCAAAGATGGACATCAGCAATAGAGAAAATTCGCTACATTGTTACAGTTATTTCTTCGATAAGGAAAAACGCAAGCCAGACGCTGAAAATGTGTTTAATAGCGTTTATGTGACCTGATACTGTAACAACCCATCATGCGCAATTTTGGTTTCGTCATTCCGTTCGGTAACTTCGATGTCAAGGATGCACCACGCACTGGAAGGCCAATTGTCGAAAATGTCGATAAAATCATGGAAATTATCGAGTCAGACCACGTCTGTTGGCACTGTTTCGATTGCCAAAGAGCTAAAGATTGCACAAAAAACCGTTTGGAACCATTTGAATAAGGCTGGATACACAAAGAAGCTCGATGTATGGGTGCCACACGAGTTAACGCAAAAAAACCTCATAGACGAATTTCCATCTGCGAATCGCTGCTGAACCAACAAAATGACCATTTCTGAAAAGCGGTTGGTGAGGTAAGATGAAAAGTGGGTCACTTACGACAAGTCAAGCGAAAAACGTACGTGGATCGAAACACGGTGAACCGCGGAAAACGGTGGCCAAAGCCAGGATTGTACGGCCAGGAAGGTTTTGCTGTAGTGTTTGGTGGGATGCAGGGAATTATCTACTATGAGCTGCTCCCATACGGCAAAATCTTAACTGGAACTCTACTGTCAACAAATTGGACCGTCTGAAGGAAGCAATCGCATAAGCGCCATGCTTTGGCCAATAGGGAAGGAATTGTGTTCCATTTCATGGACAACGCCAGGCCACACACATCGATAGTGACTCGCCAGAAGCTCCGGGAGTTTGGTTGGGAGGTTCTTCTGCATCCACCTTATAGTCCGACCTGGCACCAAGTATTACCATCTGTTCTGTCCATGGCGAACAATTAATTGCTGTGAAACATTCGCTTAACAAGAGGCTTCTGAAATTCGACTGTCTCAATTTATTTGCTAATAGGCAAACGAGGGCTTCTATGAGAGAGGCATAATGAAATTACCTTTAAAATGGCAACAAGTTATCGACAAAACGGCGCATATTTGACCTAAATCGGGTCATTCTAACTATCTTAAATAAATGCCTCAATTTAATGCAAAAATAAATTTTGTTTTTTTGTTTCTTTTTACTACACCTAATATTCATTTGAAGATTCTACAATGGGAGTCAGGAGCCCCATGGTGAAATTGGTCGTCACTGGTCTTTGGGAGGCCCCCTTGTGAGAGTCTCGCTGAGGCTGTGTTTTTTATGAGGTGAGGATGGCACCGAATCTTGAGCAACGATTTTGATTCTGCGTGTGAGATGAAATGGATACGCTGAGCATGAGAGCTGCGCCCCTAGTTGTCTAACTGAGAAGCCACTCAGTGTAGTCAAGTTGGGCCCTCCAGACAGGTATAGACTGTAAACAATCGAACATAATGTCCATATATGTATAACAAGGAGATTTTGCTCAGGCGTTTACGGGTATAGCGAGCCCGTGGACATTAGTTAAACCTTCAAAATCAGGTTGTCCGGTCCTTCATCGACCATATGATCTCAATCGAAGAGTATAACATTAGTAAAGAGTCTGCAATTCGCTCATTTCAACGTTAGCCCACCACAAACTTTTTCTAAATTTATACTTTAAATTGATATAATGGCGATCGGGGGGCTCAAAATTGTATAGGCAAAACTCCGCCTGATATTTTGGAGGCCTCCATGTGCGCTTATTATGGTTTACGAACTTACTCCCATGGATTTTCGCCCACGAAACAGGTAACCATATAAACTGTGTGTATTTTGTTTTTTATTTTGGACAAAAAAAGAAACGAGCGAAATTTGAATAAGCACCGTTGTTATATCCAGCGAAGCGGGGTATACTAGTTAACTGTGCAAAATCGTTGTAACAGCCGGAACTCACACCGTAGATAAAGAAATATATATATTAGGTGTAGTAAAAAGAAATCCATTATTTTTGCATTAAATTGAGGGCTTTATTTAAGATAGTTAGAATGACCCGATTTAGGTCAAATATGCGCCGTTTTGTTCGATAACTTGTTGCGATTTTAAAGTAATTTCATTATGCCTCTGGGCTCATAGAAGCCCTCGTTCCTATTAGCAAAATTTGAGACAGTCGAATTTCAGAAGCCTCTCTTGAAGCGATATGTTTCACCGCAAAATTTCGCCATGGACAGGAACAGATGGTAATCACTTGGTGCCAGGTCCGGACTAAAGGTGGATGCAGAAGAACCTCCCAACCAAACTCCGAGCTTCTGGCGATCACTATCGATTGTGTGGCTGGCGTTGTCCTGATGGAACAAAAATCCTCTCCTATTGGCCAAAGCTGGCCGAATTTAATGGGCAGTTGCTTCCTTCAGACGGTCCAATGTGGACAGTAGTAAGTTCCGAGTTAAGAGTTTTGAACGTATGCGGACAAGCTCATAGTAAAGATAATTCCCTGCAATCCCACCTTAACACACAGCAAAAACCTTCCTGGCCGTCAATCCTGGCTGGCTATCGTTTCCGCCGTCACCGTGTTTCGACCACGACCGTTTTCGCTGACGTTGTCGTAAGTGACCACTTTTCATCACCGTCACCAACCGCTTCAGAAATGGGTCGATTTTGTTGCGGTTCAGCAGCGATTCGCAGATGGAAATTCGGTCTTGAGGTTTTTTGCGTTAACTCGGTGGCACCCATACATCGAGCTTCAATTTGTGTATCCAGCCTTATTCAAATGGTTCCAACGGTTTTTGTGCAATCTTTAGTGTTTTGCAATCGAAACAGTCGCTAACATGGCGGTCGGACTCGATAATTATTTATGATTTTAGTAACATTTCGACAATGGCCTACCAGTGCGTGGTGCATCCTGACATTGAAGTTACCGGTACGGAATCGACGAAACCAAATTGCGCATGATTGGCTGTTACAGTATCAGGTCCATAAACGCTATTCACATTTTCAGCCGCCTGGCTTGCGTTTTCTCCCTTATCGAAGAAAAACTGTAAAATGTGGCGAATTTTCTACTTTGCTGATGTCCATAGCTTTGACAAGCTCTCAAATGCAAAACTGAATCAATCAATCAAAAAAGTGTCAGAAAAAGCTTTTTTAGTAGGAACGTCATCTTTCTAATGCCCCCTAGCGGAACACGATCGACTTATACAACGCGAGATGCAAGATAAATAACGCCATCTATTGGAAAATATGGGATTTCTTTTTACTACACCTAAATATTCTTGATCAGGATCAAAAACTGAATCGATTTAGACATGTCCGTCTGTCCGTCCGTCTGTAATGTCCGTCTGTCTGTCTAAGTCTGTCTATCTGTATTGTCTGTCTGATTCTGTCTGAAGTTGCCGTCCTAGCCTTCTGTCTAGTCCCATCCGTCCGTCCGTCGTCCGTCCGTCACGTCCGTCCGTCGTCCGTCGCGTCCGTCCGATCCGTCCGTCGTCCGTCTGACCGTCCGTTCGTCCGTTCTCCTCCGAAACGGCTGGATCAAACAAGTCGAAATTTGGCACACAGGTATATCGGGATCCGAGTATGATCCTAAGTAAAAATGGGAGACATCCGCCCACGCCCACAAATTAATTTAATGTGTTTTCAGTAAAATGCTTGTAACTCGCGAACCACTGAACACATTTCATTGATATTTGGTGTACTGGTAAACTATGAAAAGCGACATATCCTGGAAAACAATGGACGCCGTCCTAATTGAGCCACGCCCAAAAATAAGGGTTTTCGTAACATGTGAAGTAAAGGCGTAGAAGCTTCAAATTAACAAATAGGTTGCACCAAGGGAATGAAAGGTGTAGGCAAAAAATGTATGAATGGCCCGCCATCTGCCACGCTCCTAATGGAGAGGCAAAGCATAGTGCGCCAATAATGTCGGGACGCTGGGTATTACAAAGTCGGGCTTGACCGACTTTTGTTTTCTTACCTGTTTTTTAATGTTTTCGCTTTAAAGCAACCTAGATTATTTTAGTTGAATTTTTGAAAGGTGCACCCTAAGCCTTCATCTTAAGTCCAATGGTACTCAGCAGCAAGAGTCAACGTGACGTCCTCTTTCATCGCTAAAATCACAAATTTTTTTCAGTTTTAAACTCATTTCTTGTTCCGTTTCATCTGCAAATTTTCGTACTTAGTACACGGCGGGCACAAATGGGCGAGAACAAAAAAAGAAACGTTTAAATAAAAATATAAAAATAGTGTCGCGCACTATTATTCTGTGCGAGAGCGTGGTTAAGCTCACTTAAAAGCTTTTTAAAATGATTTTATTTTCGCTATTTACGAAGAACTCATAAAAAAAAAATGCTGCACGCAGATATGATCGTCACAGCCAAAATGATGAAATGCGCTCATTCTTGCCACTTTTATTTGGAAAATGAAAACGGTCTTTGTTTATTGCTAGTAGCTATGCTGGAGTGTATATTTTTGCGTGTTGGCATTTGTGTGCGTGTGTGTTTGTGTGTGAAAATAAACAAAAAATCAGACCAAGCAATGATTAAAGATTTTATATGCGAACAACGTTTCGGCCAAAAGAAATATCAGGCTAACATGTGGCACCTTGGGATTTCGAACTTTTTCCATTGGCATAGGTACTCCTGCTGATTACTCAGCGGCGCACAGTGTTTCGTTCATACACTTTGTGGCCAAAAAATACAAGAAGTGGTCGTAGAACAATGAAATGCGGAAGGAGAATCGATATAGCCCAATTAAGAAATTTGGAAAACACTCGAATATTTCGCTCACTGTAACTGTGCTGTAACTTGGTATACTTATATACCTATAATTTTAAGGATAAAAAAAGTGTAGATAAAAATTTTTGATGCCACGCCCGCTTCCAAATTACACCCCTTTACAGTTAAAAGACTTATGGCATATAGTGTCTTAATATGGAATTTTTTTTATAAATAATTACCTACAAATATGTACTAATTTTAGCAGGGCATAAATTGAAAATAGATTGAAGAAGACCTTGTAAATCGCCTAACTGTATTTATAAACTGAAAAATATATCTCATATACATATAAAATTCACGCGTCGCAGTTTTAGACATTCGTGTAAGTCTGAGAATAGGCCAACATCTATTCTTCATACCCTTTAACCTCAATTCCATTGAGCAATTTTATGTTTTAGTACCCGACGTATGAGCAATGTTATTTCAAAAATGTAGTAGCCCAGTTGTAAAAACAAGCACGCATGCCCGTAGTACTCATGATTCATGCCTTCCCCTGTTGTAAAACAACAATGCATGCCAGAAGAATTCATGATTCCTGCGTTCATGATCACGCATGATTCACGGCTCCTTGAAAACACATGAAACATTTCTTCTCTACAGTTCTATTTTTTCGAAAGTTAATATATTAAATGTAGCACTCGCGAATGAGATCTCTCGGTAGCGTACTGAAGCGTGTTGTGATTTGCACCCTGGAAGGCTCGAGTTCGATTCCTGTCGCAGGCGGAAAAATTGGGACTTAGAAAGATGCAAAGTAAATTTTAAATTTCATGTAAAATTTGATCCACTTATGGGGGAGGGGGTAGAAAGCAAGTCGGCAGTTATAAACTGAAGTTTCCTATCCAGTCGTCAGACACGTCATGCATACAACAAGGCCTTACAATTTTTTTTTTATTTTCCATTAATGTTTGAATGAAAGCAAGTTATTCTTATTCCTCTAAGTTTTGAAATATTTTGAAATCTTATATTATTATCTACCTAAGATCCGCAAAAAAAAAAAAAATTACGCTCGCCGCAGCGGGGATTGAACCCGCCTACATCGGATTGTTACTGTTTGTTTAGACGAACGAATTCCAGCAATTGGATTATTGTGTTCTCAGGATCATTGATTCATGCATGGTAGGGAAGACATGTTTCATGGGTTTTCAAGCATTAATCAAACATTTTTTATCTATGCATGATTTCCTATGACAAGCCTGTATATGGCATGATTCATGCATCTTTCATGAATATTTTTACAACTGGCAGGCGCTGACATTACGTATACGTAGTCTAGCCAACCGTACTGATTTTGGGACTACAGTAATTTTTTTCGATCCGTGTACAGATGAATGTACTTCTTTGTACTGCTTTTCACTTTTACATGAAATAAATGAAAAATAACCTATGTAATGCTTTCTACTTCTTTTAAATCTCAATTTTTAGCAAACGTAATGACTTTGGTTTTCGAAAATGTTGGTCACATTACGTACCTACGCGTAATTCTTCTTACTTTCAGCTTCAGTATTTTCAAACTCTCCGGCGTAGATTTGCCGAAGTTTTTTATTTTATTTAGCTTTGAAAAACAACTTTACAAATAAAATGTGTCTTTATTTTGATTGCTCACTTAAATGAAACGGCAGCTCCGATGTCTACTTGAAACTTCAAAAGTATAAAGCCTAAGCATGGATTGCATTTTAATTTGAAATTTAAAACATAATGATCAACCCACAATTGAGCTTTACAGAGCATCTTAAGTACAAAACATAAAAAAAACCATATTTTCAAGTAAAGAGCAATTATTTTCACAGCTTAGGGGGACTCTCCACAGATCTGTGAGAAATGAAAAACTTGATATAAAAAAAAAAAAAACCATTCAGAAATGAATCAGAAATTTTCTGAAATGTTTTTTTATATGAAGTTTTTCATTGTTGTTTAATTTCTGGCAGAATGGAGATAGACCCTTAAACAGAAAAAAATATTTAAAAACTTATTTTTGATTTTTCTTAATAGGAATATTAATTAAAAGATTTTAACATTTTAAACTTCGCATTTTGTGACTTCTGGCCGCTCATAGCACACTGTGTAGGGTCTATAAGGAGGAATTAGAAAATGAATAAAGTGGTTACAACACCGCCCATTAAAAATTTGTACTTTCGTTCTACCGTTCTACCCGTTTGAAGGATTTTCTAAAATTTATTTTGTTCGCAAAACCCACTCCAAATGATAAAAATGAAGGTTCTTTTTTAGGAATTTTTGAATAGACAAAATTGTTTTTAGTAGAAAGTCTCGCAGTACTGCTGTAGATATATTTATTCTGTTTAATCTGCGTAGGTTTTAGTCTCCATTTTAGGCTCTCACTTAAATAATTAAGATTAAATGAAAACCTCCGAAAGAACGAGAAGCTTTTTGAATACCTAAAGTAAGTGCCGAAATAAAAAATAAATCCAAATGATTTTCTATGGAAATGTTCAATTTTTTCCAACGACCTTCAAACTTTTTCATTTAATTTGGAATATGAAAATTTTTAATAAAAATTTTAAATCGGAGTACGCACTTAAAGTGTCGTTGGAACTGGTAAAGCAATAAAAAGCACTTAACGTGTTCGAGAGTTGTCGCATAAATCCTTTGTGCTGTGTGACTCAGCGTCAAAAAGTTTTTTCACGGCTGATTGCGCTTCATATTATGTCTGCATATGATTTTGAAATGGCGTCGCGGGACATTGAACTGACTGGTGTCTCATCCGGCGGGAAAATGTTAAAGCTTTTCTTCGTCGTTCAAACAATTTTTTTTTTTTTCAACATAAAATGTCTAACGGTCATCCCGAAGAGCAATTCTTTCTGTCTTTTTAGATTTCTGTTTTGATAGGATCAATGAAATTGGGTTGTTTTTTTTTTTGTCAGTCAAGCTCATTTGAGATTTTTTTGCAGCAGTTTTTCAATGAAAAGAATTCTAAAAAACTCTAAAAATCTAAAGAAATTGAGATATAAAAAACCACGATTCTTTTGTATAGTGGAAAAGCGAACCTCATAAACAATAGTGTAGTATTGTCTGGGTGGTTGAATTTCAAATACTTAGATCCAAAAATGTTGGAATTAAAAATTACAGATTTGTAAAAGGCATGCTTTCATCTTTCGGCCGTCAGTTAGTCAGTGATTTCGACCGTCCATCCATCAGTTAGTCAGTCATCAGATGTTTTAAAAAAGTTCCTTTTCATGCATGGCTAAGGATAAAAAGGATTCCATGTTTCTGAGGTTGGCTTCATATATTTATTTTATTTGTCCGAAGCGTGTGTGAATAGTCTTTGTGTGGTGGTCACCGCCAATAAAAGGAAATTGGCATCATTTGGACTTAAATTCAAAATGACGGCTTTATTTTTTGTTTAAAATTAAATACAAAAATCAACTTAAGATTCAACCCTTTCCGGAATTGATTGCTTTCCTTTTGAAAATCGCTCTAAAAAATATCATTAATTTTCTTCAAAGCATATTCGATTAAAATAGAAAATTTACACCACATGGATTCGTTTAGTTGAAAGGATTTTTGTCTCAAATGGCAATTTAATTGAGGCCCTTTGGAACCAAAAACTATATTATTTTCTATCCTCTTTATAATAACACTGTGCGACACGATTTTGTAAACAAAAATTTGACGACTGTTTTTGAAAGTGCTCGGTGAGTATAACAACGCCTCATACTCAGCTTCAGTTTTCATATAATTTTGAGCTATGTTTCAATGTTGAGGATTGTTAAGTATTACAAAAAAAAAATATTGAATGTTTAAAACGGAATTTGAAGTAAAATATTATTTTTTTTTAATTTCCCTCCTAAAATAAATATTTTTCCATTGTAAAAAAAAAAAAATAATTCAATTTCCAAAAATGATCTTATGAGTAGATTTTTAGTTTGCGTTTTGTGAAAAAAAAAAAAAACGTTGCATTTCTATATCATGGTTCTGAACCTTCGGTTGAGTGAAAATTTTCGTGCATACCCAAAGGGTGATTTTGCGTTTTTTCGTCCGATTTTTGGTAAAAGTTGTTCAACTTTGCATTTAGTTCGTGTATATGAGGATAATGTTAAGTTATAGTCTTTCTATATTTTCATAAAAAAATTTTGAAAAAATGTTTATTGCCTTGGGAGCTATAGGCCATACAAAATAAAATATGATAAAAAACACGTCAAATTTAAGGAATTTTTGCAATTTTCACCTACCAGATAGAGTTTGTTCGGGTTGGTTTGTACTAAAACTATTTAAAATGAGTTCAGAGCTATGAATTGTGATAGATAGGAAATTAAAATATTCAACGGATTACGAGATACAGCCATAAGTAAGTGAGTAATTTAATTCTCGGCCCCACTTTTTGAAGTCAATTAAAAAAAAATCTAGACGTGACTGGACAAAACTGAGTAAGAGGCGTTGTTATACTCACCGAGCACTTTCAAAAACAGTCGTCAAATTTTTGTTTACAAAACATGACCTCTAAAATGTCGCACAGTGTAAGTTAAGTTATACATATTTACAAATAAGGATCGTGTACTTGTTGTTAGTTCCTACTCAAAGGAAAATTCAGTAAAGTCATGTGAAGTTTAAAAAAAAAAAGGAAAATCGGATCTCTATTGAACCACTGCTCTGAAAAACTTCGAAAGCCTCTTTTGATATTCCAGAGAATTAAGAGAGATCAAAAATTGGTTTGCTTTCTCATAAATTTAAAAAAAAAAAAACCGAATAAAAAAGATAAAAGGAAATAAAAAACACTCGCAAGACAAAATCCTTTTGCTTGAAGGCCGCGACGTTTCATCATCATTGAAGAAGAAAATCAATAAAAGGTTTTCGGTCAATTAACGAAAACAAAAACTTTTCCGATGACCCAAAGAGATTAATGAAGCCAAGGAAACTTTTTTTTAATTAGGAAAAGATAGAAACCTTAATGCTACTTATGCTAAAGTGGGGTCAATTACAGTCTGAGCTTTGAAGCTATTAAAAAATAATTCAATTTTTTTTTTATCATCATCGAAAGGATGCCTCAATCTCAAAGCCTTGGTTTAAACCATTAAAGTACAATTCAGAATGTCTAAAGTCAAAATTTAAATCCTTTAATTATTTATCTTCAATACCCAAATAGAAGGAATTATTTTTCTCCTCTTTCACTTTTGATATCCTGCCTTCGGATATCGTACTAGAATTATCGCATGACACAGCGTTTACCCTGCAATTTTTTTTTCTAGCTTCCAAGAAGAAATTCAAAATATTTTTATTTCAAGAAAAATCTTTAAAAAAAAAAAAAAACTAAACAAAAAACCGACGAATTGTGCTTATCATTACATTTATTGTTGGTCCTTAGATATTGTGAAGTCATTGTAGGAGTAAATCGGTCCATTTAAACGAGGAAAATGCTGTTGTAAGAAAGTCAAGAGAAAATGCAAAACATCGCTTCAAATATGCGCTAATGATAATGAAATTTTCCCTTTTGTTCGAGTGCACAATGTGTAAAATCAAGTGATTCCAACAACGCGCAGACATGAAAAGATTCCATTCCTTCTATGCCCCATGACCATGCAAAGCACGCATTTATTATTTTATTTTAATATATTTTTTTGTTTTTTTTCAAACAATTGCTGAAGCATCAAATCGTCTGGTTTATTTTTTTATTAAATAGCATGAATGCACAATCCACACATCCTGTTTTGAGTCGACGTTCATATATCCTTAAAACGTATTTGAATGCCTGGTTTGATTCTTCAAAATGTATTACGATTGTGTCGTTTATTTTCGAATTCAGCCTTAAAGACACACGCGCTTAATACAAAGGATAGAAAGCTTGCAAGGGACTAGGATCTTTGGGAATGTGCTGTGCCTACGCTAGGATTATTCCTTCTGAAGTTGCTGTCTTTTTATTGCTTTTTTTTCTGGCATTAATCCACACGAGAACTCGTATATGTCTCGAAATCGGGAGAATATTTGGCTTTAAAGCAATAAAATCGACTCCTCACACCTTATTCTCAAATGGCTGCCTAAGGCAGAAGGCCATTCTATTGGCGCTGTCGATAGTTTATGATTCGTTCGATAAGGTTGAAAGATTGGAAAGGAGAAAAATTAATGCGTTCGATTTTCTTATTGTCATGAGAATTCCATTGGAAGTGTTGGAAATTTCGCATTTCATTCAATTATGAAAGGATATATGACATAAATGTGGAAAAGTAGTGTGAATGAGCAAAGCATTAATCTTGGAATTTTAAGGCATTGGATCTGACCTATCTGTGATTAAATGATATTGAACATTTTTTTTTGGTAGGAATTTTAAAATGCCAGCTTGAGTGAATATCTATAACGCTTATCCGTATTCAGTCGACACAGCCAGAAAAGCTTTATTTTATGTGACGTTGGTTTTTCTGCTGAAGGACATGGTATCGAAGTAGTTGGTAAAGTTTTGCTCACTCTTCATTCCACCAGGACATATTCGTTTAACGGAGAAACGGAGATTAAGGTTTCGATTGCATAGTGTCTTTGAGTTATCTTTGAAAATTTCGGTTAAGTAAGGCCATTTCAAAATTTTATTAAAACTACCAAAAAACTCCCTATCCAAAAATTCAACATTAAAATCCCTTTCAGAGGGCCAAGAGCCATTAAAATGGTTTGAGACTCAACGAATGGCATTTCGTCTGGGAAGCTAAATGTTAAAATCGTAACTTAGTTACCTTAACAAAAGCATTTAATTAATGCATACCCTTAAGCGTTGAATCAAATTGTTTTCTGCCGCGCCCTTTCCAATCATTGAATAACAATTAATCCTTTTAGACATATGAATAATTGTTACTCATATTAATATGTTAAAATTGAAGGCGATACAAGTAACCAATGAATTTAATTAATAATTTCTGTTCGGTATGAAATTTCATTTGTTATCAATGTTTATTTTCATCTTTCGTGTAATTTTTATGGCATAATATTTTCCAAAAATTAATTACAATTCATTGAATTTTTCTCATTGAAAATGTTTTTCCAATCAAATACTCTGAAAAAGCATAAAAAACTCCATCGATTGCTGCTGGAGTATTCAATTTATACAAAAATATTTCGAAATACGAGACTTCAAAAATGCAATTCACTCAATCAATCGTATGTAATGATTGAACTTCAGGCCAAAGTCGATTTGTTATCCTTGTGTAGCACCAAAAAAAAAAAAAAAATCTTTCACCACCATCACCACTGATGTTGGATCGAATTTAACCCCATGACAAACCATTTTGTAATCAATTTTAAAGAATCCACAAATTTAGTACTCATCCCCTTTCCCGCTTGCAAGGGTTTTGGACTGAATAGTTTTGTGTGTGCTTCGAATTGCCAAAATTTCTGCTCGCTGATGGCCGGGATATTGATTTCGAATTAGCAGAACGGAATTTGGTTACTCAAGTCGAAGTAAATTGTGGTTAAATGAGAATTAACGTTCTGATACTTTCGATGCTTGCTGAAAGTTGCCAAAGTTCATGTTCTTTGCCATTTATCATTTCCAGTCGGTGGATCAAAAGGATTTTCAGATTTTCTTTTTTTACATCCGGAGAGGAATTCATATCCCAAAAATCATCACTTTACACAATGCTGAGTCGATAAAGTGATGCGATATTATTGAGAGAAACTCTTCCATTTTTAAAAGTTTTTCAAAAAGCAAATATGAGAAGTACTTCAAATATACATATGTATATATGTGGTACTGTTGCTGTGATAGCACTTCAAACTTTTTCGATATTCGCTTTCGAGTTTCTTTGAAAGAAATCATAAAATGAATTTTTATACTTGTTCTTTCGAGGAAGTTTTGAATGCTTTTTGAGTTTCAATTGCATAAAAAATGAGTAAAACTGAAATATTTAGTCCAAGCAGATGTGGTTTAATACATTAGACAGAAGATTTGAAAGCAGGATACGAACCAGAAGGCAAGTTTTTTGGAATTTATTCAACCTCTGGAAAACTGAATAGATGCCTCACACAGTGAATTGTTCAATGCCCATTCTCCCATCTGAAATCATATGGTTTCTTTGACGTCTCGCCCAGGTTCACAACACGCTTCTTTCACAGACAATAATAATTGTCCTTCGAAGCCCAAATGGAGTGTCTCACAAAATTTTTATATAAAAAGCAAGGGTTTGATTGGTTCTGGGTGGGTGTGACAAGCAACAGCCACAAACGCCACTCACAGTCGGGTAGAGAAGAGAAGAATCAATAAATTGTTACTGTGCCAACTTTTAACTCACTCAATTCACTTAAAAATCACAAAAAGCTAACTTTTGAAAGAGATAAAATCTTTTCTAAGCGAAAGATCGGGTTCCATAGAAGTTATAAGTAATGTGAATCCAAAAATCAACAAACTTTTGCAATCCTTTTCAGGCGGCTCTATTCGGCTACACCCTTTTAAGCCTTTACCCTCGGATTGATTGAGTCTGTTAAAAGATCCACAGAGCTCTCACAAACCTTACCCAAAGTGTGCATAATTGGACGTTGAATTTGAAATGACCCTGTAGGAAATCGAACTAGTGCAGAAGTAGAGGCACGACAGGGCCAATTCAGATAATTTGGGGGACCGGCCCGATCTGTCGCAGCTCACAGTGAAGAGCGTGCACCCCACGATGCGAAGGGTCCTGGTTTAATTCCCCGGCCAAGCGAAAGGAGATTTTTTTTCTTTTAATTAGCAGTAAAAATTGCAATCCTAAGGATTAAAAAGCTAATAAGTACCCAATAAAAAAGAAAGGTTTCAAAATTGGTAGGAATTTGAATTGGAGAAAATTTGTGCGCAAAGTTCTGAGCAGCATTGGCGAAGACTTGTTTATCAATCCAATTTTTTGAGTTTTTCGAATATTACCATTCTTCCAGATATTTTACGCCTGCGACAGGAATCGAGCCCTTCAGATTGCAAAGCGAATACGCTTTTACTACGCCACGGACCTATCTGACTCACGCGCAGCAAATATATTAGATTAATGTGTGAGAAAAATTTAACTGTAGACGTCTCGTTGACCATGCCACTAGTTAGATTCTACTGTCCGTGTCTCTACTCGCGTACTAGTTCTTTTTTCTATACTCTAGAACTACTCGTTAGGGCCCAATTGATCCCAAACTTCCTACAGGGGATTCTTCTTCGCTTGGTAAATGAGCTTCTTCTTTAAGTTCGGAAAGACTCTCCGACAAAATGGTATAAGTTTCGGTACTTTGAATCAAGGAATGCTTCGATCCGAGGACCTTTTAAGTATATTTATAATTTATACTTCATATTTATTGAAATTCTTCCCTTATGACCAATAAGCTCGCTCGTTTTACGTGTGCTTGCTATTTTCTTATCGTGTGCTTATAACCGAAAATAAAGTTCGCTGAGTAGGTCATTAAGAAGCGAAATACATTTTTATTCCATAATCAGCCCGAGGCGAACACAATAAAGTCGTTCAATGTATTTCATTAGTGCAATAAAAAAACAAAATAAAAATAAAAAAATAAAAATTTTTATGAATGTGACATTCTTTTGGCCACAAATGCAGCAATTTACAAAAGTTCCTTGAGTTTGTTCGCAAAAGAAAAAGAAAATCAAAATAATTTTTTTTTTTTACATCAAATGTTCCGCCTTTTTATGGTTTATTTATTTTGTGAAAGCAATTTGTATTATTTTTATTTCAGTGAATCCGAGAACCAGCCTTATAAGCTGTTAAGGCCTTATGGCCGTGAGTCAAATCTTGTTGAGCAGTGCAAAAACTTTTTCGTCCTTTTACTTCCTGTTAAAATATTTGCCTGCTACCTATGATTGCGTGGCACACTTAAAAGGGTTAAAGTAAACTCGTTTTCAAAGTTCGAAAACCCGTGAAAATCTGTTTGACACGTGACCATAAAGATCAAATACGTTTTGATGGTCGTATGGCATTAAAAAAGGTCTCAAGTTGGGGGATTCCGGTCAGTTCTTAATGCATACGAGTAGAAAATGTGACAAAATGAACTGACTTTTTCAGTATAGTTGTTTGCCAAATTCAAACATCTACATGCATATATGACTGACAATAAATATAATATAGAATCGTATAAAATCGAATAAAAAATGCTTCAGCTAGCAATGGTCAATCGTCGGAGGGCGGAATTTTTCGAAAGCCTCAATCAATTTTATTACTGTTGCGAGGACATTACCTAATTCTCAATGAATGTTTTAGTAGAAGAAATTGCATTTGATTAAATTTAAATGGCATGAAGATAACGATCCTGAGTCTGTAGTGAACAGTACCTATCTATTTTGACTTTTGAATTTTTCCCTTTTATTTTCGAAAAGAAGTTTTCTGTTGATCGAAGTTGCTGACTCATGAAAATATGTCAAGTATATTTAAGTTATGAGATCCTTAAAAAATCATGTTATATATAAAATTAGGCAATTCACAAGGTCTTCTAAAATCCTTTCTTAATTTATCCCATGCTAAAATGAGAATTGTAAGAGCTTAGAAGTTTTGATTGCGTAATTATGTAACAAGCATTTTTTAAGGATGTGAATTGCTAAAATGTTAAATATTTTCTTCAGTTTATTTGCCGCTAATAAAATTCTCACAAAAATTCCCACTCGTTCAATGTTCAATAACCCTCGGATGTTAGCAGCACGGATATAAGTATTCTGCTCTTAAAAGCCTTTTCATCCTTTAATGTGCTGGCTTCATTTGGATACAAGATTCTTGCTTATTTCCTGGAAATACTGTACGTATTTTTATATTCCGAAAATTTAATTAAAACGTGAAGTGAGCTAAACGGATGCCCTATTAATATATTATATTTTTCCTTGCTATTAACTGTCTTCACCGATGATACTAAGTTAGGTTAAGTTAGGTTAGGCTAGAGTGGCTGCCACCATTAAGGGTGACACACTTAGGCCTCACTTGGGCCCGTTATGATACTAAGAGTAATGGGAAGACAAAGAAAATCAGAAACAGAAAAAACGATGCAAACATGAACGACCTCAGCTGGGAGTTTAACCTAGAGCCTCTCGCTTCGTTAGTTGGCTTGTCAAGCAACTACGGCAAAGAGGTCGCCTAACCTCACAAAAACCTTGATTCCTATATTTTGTATTTCATATATTTTATTTTTTCGTTACAATTCCCTCGAAAATGAAAAATTTCCACGATATCCCAACACTCAAACTGAGTGAAATAACACAAAAAACGATATTTCGATATATCCTTTGAGAGTGGGATTTTCTGTAATAATCGAAGCGAAAGGAAGTTCAAACTTCCGGTATTTTTAGATTTGTTCGTGATGGAATTTTTTGGAAAATGGCTTCCACAAATAAACTTTAAGGTAAGGTAAGCTGATTAAATATTTTGTTACAAAAAGAGATATTAGCACGCTTCTGGCATTTGTTTTTCAATCATCAAAAATGTTTTTTTTTTTTTTTTTTAACAAAAAAACACGTATTTTTTCCGTTGATAAGGATTAATTAAAATTTATTTTTCGACCTCAAATTCAATGCTCATTTTCTATCAAGCAAAAGCAAAACAAACAAACAAAAACAATCGTAGGATCTTTTCAAAGATACGCCGCCACATTCCCATTCAAGCAAACATATGGCGCACGAGTCCTTAGAATGAATCCATAAAAGCCAGAGCTAAGACGATTTAAAGAAAATCTCATGCATATACGAAATGAGAGCTTAAATTTTACTTTCCATCTTAAAGAACATTCTTAAGAGCTTAAGCAAAGAGTAGAGATGTGCTTACATAAAATGTTTATGTTGCTGGCTTTGTTTGAATAAAATAAAAATTCACAACCAAAAAATAAACAGAAAAAGTTCCGGCAATTTTCGGAATTGACAGCTTTAAACTTGGCTTTTTACTGAAAATACTTTTGTTTATTTTCAAATGGATTCTTGAAGATGCAATTACTTAAAATGTTTCAGAAATCTTTGAAGGGTATTTTCCCTTTTAGCAATTAACGATATTTCATGGATTTAAAATAAAAAGTTAAGTGTTAAAATTTAGGAATACCATAAACTGAAAAACTTTTCTAGACCACTCGTCAAAAGTTGTTTTCAAAGATATCACGTAATGCTAATAAAAACCGGCAGAGGGTCGTCTAAATCCGGATTTTATGAGCCGTACTCATTTGAGGAATCGGCTTAACGTGCAATTTTTCCTTTTTCGGTTGCGACTACTTCAAGAGAGACAGGGAAGAAAAAAGCGCTAATCTCTGCCGGCACTCAATCAATCCTCAGTTCAGACACTTTCTCTGGAGAAGCTTTAATTGGCTGAGAAAAAAAAAAAACCAATTTCGAGAGCATTTGTGACTTATAAGCGGCGTTTAATAGTAGATCACACTGTGTGTACTTAAAAACATTTTTATATCCTTGATGATGGCATGATTCGCTCCCTGTTGCTACAAAATTCGTGCAACTTTCAAATTCTACTCTGGAACTATAAAATGATCTATTAAATGAAAATAAAAACGAAATTTCTTGGTGACTGTATCGCAGTTCCCAGTGGCGTGTCCAGAGAAAGAGTGCTTTCATAGTGCTTAGTCCCAATAATGATTTGATAAATCAGTTGATAAAAGAAAAGATTCCTGAATATAAGCACCAAAGAGAAAGTGGACAAATTTGTATATGTATTACAAAGTACATTGAAAGATAAGCGGCGCATTCTTACACCAGCAGCACATATGCCCGGAAGGTAAATAGTGTATTAGGAAACAAAAATGAAAGTCTGCTTCGAATCGTTATCAATTCGTTTTATGTTTATCAAAACTGCAATGTCAAAATGAATTTAAAAAAAAAAAAGATTTTGAAAAGGGAAAATTTATATATGAGTATAAATAATTCTAGGTAGATTTATATTTATATGTATATGTACCTGCAATTGACTGAAATATTTAATGACAACGTCAAGTCATATATCACTTGGGGTCCCACATATGACATTTCTGGATTTGACAATCATCGAAGTGAAATCATCAGAGAAAATCCCGCTAATGAGTTCATTTATCATTTTTTTAGGAAATTGGAGATGCAAACTCTTACTATCGGTTTATTTCCAATCCTAAGAGCTGAGAAGTGAGTTATTCTTTGTTAAACGTAACTTAACTTAAGAATTTATTCCCTTGCTTCTTGAGAAGAAATTTGTCTTATTAAAATTCTTTCAGAGAAGATTTTCTCAATGCATAGAATCCGCGGATGCATTAGCTAAAGTCAAATTTTGTTAAGTCATGACAAATAAAGCCTATTTTCCACATTGTGTAGGCACTTTGGTTGCTGGTTTTCGTTAATAAAAAAAAAGTAATTTGCAATTTGTGACACATTAGCTTAATATTATATCTTGGCAAAATCTTTAATAGAAAAAAATTATTTCAAATGATAAGTGGGAGTAAAATCATATCTCTTCCCTCTGTTTTCTAAGTGAAGTAATTTGAAGCAAAACTTTCTGTGCTGAAATCAGAAAATAACAAGATTACCTTAATGTACACATTAGGGTGCTTCATCAGATTCTGAAATTTGGAAACGTTGCCGGGCTACCTCGCCATTCGGTTCTACTAACTAAAATCGAACTGATGATTTTTTTTATTTTTTACATTGATCCCCTAAGTAAAGCCATCACTAATACGGCATGTAGGACGAGCGCGCGCATTAACGAATATTTAATTAACGTCCTACATGCCGTATGAGTGATGCCTTTTCTATGATATTTCGGACATTTTTAAATACTATAGATACCGCATACGCACGTTAACCGCAGCATATCAACTCTGAGAGCCTCTATGTGCATTTGATTTTTTTTGAATATGACACTGTTGCGCCATCCGATTTGAATACATTTATTTTTTAAATGAAAGTAAATACTAGGGGGTATATTTTAGAAAAATTATAGAGCGGCTATTTTAAGTTAGTATTTTTTAGGCAGGCAAAAATTTTTAAACTTTTAGTCGTGGTTGCGACCCCTAAAATTCAATTAAAAAAAAAAAATCACCAATTCGTTTTTTAGGTACTAGAACCGAATGGCGAGGTAGCCCGGCAACTTTCAAATTTAGGAGCACCCTAGTGTACATGTCTATGCTTTAGGAAAATTTGTTTCTTACACACAAAGCAATCCTTCACTTTAATAGTGCTGTATACTTGTATGATTGCTTTTGAAACTTAAGAATAATGTGGTCGAATAGCCTGGTCATCTGTCTAAATAGGAAAAAAAGAAACGAAAATAAACAAAATGAAACATCACTAGACATTCTGGAAATGATCAATCGCTGTTCGATGCTGAAGCCGATATCGCCCGAACGAGAATGAGATAGACATAATGATGGCCATCAAAATTGAATGCCTTAACAATTGCCTACGACTTCATCTTCAAGTCAATTTTCAAAGGAAACACGATGAAAACACTTTTAACAATGAGACGCCTTAGTTACTTTGTGAAAAAGTACAAAAGAATTGAATTTATGCACAAAATAAAGAGCCACGAGCTCTCAGCTCGCTCATGCCTTCGAAACGAATGCGAAAAGAACGCAAAAGTAATACATGGGCGCCCACACCAAGTTACTAAAATAGCCTACATTATGCGAAGCAGTGTTGCGCATTTGACGTTATTCCAGCTGAAATCAGATATTGCTTTTCGTGGTAAATCGCACTTATGTAACATTCGCAATTAGTCTGTGGTTGCCTACGCTCTGGGGCATATTTTTGATGTTGCTAACATTCCTGGTATTACGACATTTACTATACATAACATATATTTC
This sequence comes from Chlorops oryzae, assembly GCA_020466095.1. Taxonomy (NCBI): domain Eukaryota; kingdom Metazoa; phylum Arthropoda; class Insecta; order Diptera; family Chloropidae; genus Chlorops; species Chlorops oryzae. The sequence continues at coordinate 29,112,032 of CM035808.1, forward strand.
ATTGTTCGGTCAGGCCTAGCAACTCTGTATGCTTATCAGATTTTGTTGTCAAAAAACATGTAAATGCATATATACAACACACATACACATATATTGAGGTGGACCGTTTTGTTAGACAACAAAAAAAAAAAAGAAAATTACACTAGTAAAATAAGTTCTAGGAATCTTTGAGAAGGATTGTCCAGGAAACCATAGCTCAAAACTTAATTTATTTCCTGCGCTTTTTCAGAATAAGGTTCATCTTAAATAAGCCTAGAAGCATGCTACAAATTATTACAGGAACAATGAAATGGAGTCGCTGGAAAACGAATCATCAAAATCGTTATCCATTACACTTTTGATATGTTTCTTGTTTATAATGTATAAAGAATTCAGTGTTACTCGCGGCAACCTCGTCAAAAATTTGATTTTTTTATACTTAGCATAGTTTTAGGCATGCGAAGTAAATAAATTTCAGCATGAAAATTAACAGAAATCAGCATAAATCATTTTAAAATATATATTAAAGAAAATATATTTTTTTTGCATCGCTTGAGTTTTGAGAGATGTAGGAGAGATTGTTTTTCTAATTTTTGATGTTGATGTTTCCACCAACAACAACAATGGTGACAGTAATAGTTCGATTTGAGCAAGGAAAACCTTTCCTTACAAAAGTGTCGGATTAAAATTCACATTTGACCAATGGTTTCTTGTTCATAACTATTGAGTATGGGCTATAGAGTAATGAATAAATAGGAGGATTACACAATGGATCCACCTTACTTAGTACACAAGCGCACATTTGGTTAAGATTAGAACGAATATTCTTACTCCGATTTGTGCAAATATGTATTTACAAAATAAACTTTACCAGGAAGAAGTTCAACTGCATGAAAACCCTTCAGAAGATTTTTTCAGCCAGGTCAAAAATGCGTTGCTGGAACATATGGAAAGGGCAATAGAACGTTGAGTGCTCCATACATTCGAGCAAAATTAGCTTATGTGCGAGTGAAAATGATTTGAAAGCCTTTCTTTTAGTAATGGAAATCATATATCTTGTCTTGTCATATCAAAACCATGTATGAAACCTGCAATAATTTTAAGATTCCACGTTGCACGTTTAACACATTCGGCGTCAATTTCATGCCGCTGTGCAATATTGTTTGGACGACTTTCCCATATCGATATTATATGCGTTTGTTTTTGTTTTTCTTTCTTTTGCAGCTCATCAAATATTGATTTTTCTGACTTAAGCAAATAAAAAAAAAAAAAAACAACAACAACAATCAAAGGAGATATGTAAAGAAAGAAAAATATTGCTTTGAAAAAGTTTCACAACATTGAAGAACAATCGTGATGGGCAATTGAATCTTACAGCAAGTTTCATCGTCTTTCATTAAAAATGGACTTGAGCAACGATCCACTTCATCGCATCAAGCGAATGTCAGCAGCAGTAACGGAAAAAATGATGGCACCTAACTGGCACAACAATAGCTCTGGCTATGACGTTTTGATGAATAGCACATCTACCTGGAATAGCGATGATAGGAGCATAAATTTGGTTAGTGGACTTAATGCAGCATCGATTGCGGTTGTCAAAGCTGTCAGCGACACTAATGCTGAATATTCAGAAGCTGCCAGTACGAACAAATCGCACCTGTTTATCGATCATAATGACAGTGATTATTTTTATCACGAACTGGACATGGACAATTGCCAGAGCTTTGATCCGAAAACGAATATGACATACGTCAATATCACATGCGAAGCACCGTTGGAATATGTGCAGCCCCTTTACGGTTATTGCATGCCGTTCCTGATGATTATAACGGTTATTTCCAATTCACTCATTGTGCTTGTTCTTTCGAAGAAAAATATGGCCACACCAACAAATTTTGTGCTTATGGGTAAGTGCGATTTTCTTTCATATTCATATCAATCAAAAATTCGAAGAATTTCTTTAAAGTTTAAACCTTGTTCTAAAAGAGCTTATGAGCAAAAGAAGGCCGATTAAATCATAAATAATTCCAAAGAATTTCGAATTATTGCAATGCGACAATGTGAAAAATTTCGCTTTTATTGCTCGATTTGTAAAATTTATGAGTTGTGCGGTCAAAAAAAAAATAATTAAAATCGCTTTTACGATGATGCGTTAATTTCGCATTAAAGTTGATTTAAATGTTAAATCGTAAATGGCGTCATACATAAAAAAAAATAATTCGAATTTTATTTTTGCGGAAGAGCGAGCGGAAGCGCATAAAGAAAATGCTTTTAACCTTCGCAAATCCAAAAATGCATCGGAAGCACCATTCTACTTTTTATTCTCAGCAGAGCATTCGAACGGATTATCTCTTCTTTTCTTTTCTTTTTTTTTCTTTTTGTCAAAAATGAGCATTGCGAGTTACGAAATATCAAACTTTGACAAAGAAGGAATGCTAACAGCCACATTTGAGTATAATGTTGGTAAGAGAATAGAGCGACTACAGAAGTTAGCTTCGGAATAATAAGCGTTCCCCCCGGCCCGAGATTCTGATAAGTAGGAAAACAGAAAATATTTAAATTGTGCGCCTGAAAGAATGCTTATGAATATGAAGAATAATTCCAATAGGACCCTTTTCGTTCTTGTGACTTTGTACATTCAAGCAAATCCTGAGCAAGGGTCTTAGAAGTTTTGTGGGTCTTCGTAGAGCCTTAATTATAAACCATTGGTCAAGGCATACACATATAAGGACACTCGAGCATTTCAACAACCTTCGGAGCAGGAAGCATTTGAATGCAGCACCTAAAACTTGTATGTACTTAGATATTTTAAAAACAGCCTTAATAATTTTAGTCAAGACTCGGATTTTGTTGACATTTAAAAATTTCAAGCATACTTTTTGGGATAAACTTTTGTTCAACAAAAATTAATTACCAAATCGTTTTCGAATAAGATGCTTTTTATCCAGGAAGCTGGTTATTTTGTTAGAATTGTAAAGGGAACTAAAGCATACTTGTGAGATTACATATTTTGAAATGATCAGGATCAAAAAGCTTAACGATTCAAATCCGATTTGAACTCTCAGATCATTTCTCTATCCCAGCCGTAGCGGGTTATTACGTTCTTGTGCAATCTTGTAACATTGGCAAAGTATAGCTCCGGAGATCTAGACATATCATAATAAAAATGGGGAATCGCCCATCAGCCCAAAATGATATTGTTTTAGTAAAATGCTCCGTAACTTGCGTCCTACCATTCCGTCCGAATTCTGTCGTACTGGTAAACACGAAAAGGGTCCTGGCAACAAAATGGACCGTCCGCCCTCCGTGAGCGACCCTCAAAAGCCACCAATCAAGGGCTTATCGAAATTTGAGTACAAAGGCGTAGAGGGTAATCGAGCATGGTCCAAGGCATAAAAAGTGAGGAAAAATTCATCCCGCCCACTGCCACGCCCACAAATGAAATTTTTTCAGTAAAACTTCGTAACTTGTAAACAGCGTAAACTTCAAATTCGATATTTGGTTACCAAGGAAATAGAAAAGGGATTCCTGGTCAAAAATTTATGTAGACCCGCCCTCTGAGCCACGCCCACAAATAGCCACAGATAAGGGCTTATTCGTAACTTGTGAAGTAAAAGGCGTAGAAGCTTCGAAATTCGCACATAGGTTACCAAGGCAAATGAAAGGTAAAGGAAAAAATTTATGTGCCCGCCCACTGCCACGCCCACAAATAAGAATTTTCTAACTTCCGAAGTAAAAGGCGTAGAAGTTCGAAATTCGCAACATAGGTTCACCAAGGCGAATGAAAGGTGTAGGGTAAAAATTTTATGTAGCCCGCCCACTGCCACGCCCACAAATAGAAGAAATTTTTCAGTAACTTCCGAATAAATAGCGTAGACGCTTCGAATTCGCAAAGTGGGTTGACCATTAGGCATAAGTTTGAAGTAAAAATTACGGCCCGCCCACTGCCACGCCCACAAATAGAAGAATAATTTCGTTACTTCCGAAGTAAAAGGCGTAGAAGCTTAAAATTCGCAACATAGGTTCGACCAAGGCATTATGAAAGGCTTTAAAGTGTAAAACTTTTAAAGCGTGAACCCGCCCACTGCCACGACCCACAATTATGAAGATTTTTGTATTTACTTCCGAAGTAAATTAGGCGTAGAAGCTTCGAATTCGCAACATAGGTTCACCAAGGCGAATGAAGGGTGTAGGGAAATAATTTATGTGGCCCGCCCACAAATAGAGAAGAAAAACATAGTGCACTCATAATGTCGGGACGCTGGGTATTTCAAAGTCGGGCTTGACCGACTTTAGCTTTCTTACTTGTTTTGAAGTTAGAAAAGCGTTAACCTCGCTAAACTCATCCGCAAAATATAGGTAAGAAAATTTTAGCTCCATAAAGTATGCTTTAAATTTATAAAAGTCAACAAAATCCGAGCCCTGGTCATTTATTAAAGCTGCCTTTTAAGAGTTGTAATGATCTTCTTAAAAGCGTTGAAAAAAGCTTATGACTATACAATCTTTTTTTTTTTTTTGGTATATTTATTGAAGTGCATAACTTTAGGAGCGGAATTAAAAAATTTTCTGGTAATGTATTCTGATCGACTGAACTATAAGTATCATCGCTCGACATTCGCCATAGGCAATTTTGAATTGGCATTAAAATTAAATTAAGCAGACCCATTGCTTTCTGAACGCCCAACGCCTACATCGGGATTGATACGCCACTGCTTACAGCAAGATGGCTTTTAAGTTGAGACAAAAAAAATAATGATTTCTTAAATGTTTATCCAAAAATCAAATTAATTTCGCATAAATTTCACAGAATGTAAGCAATTTCAATAAGAAAATTCCTTGAAAAATCAACAATTAAGCCCAGATAAATTCCCGATCCGTTCTGCTATCAGCTGTAATTGAGTAGAGCTATGTTAGATTGAATTTAATTTGCCTATTCTTAAGTAAATATGAAATGATTCAATTTAAGAATTTCATAAACTCATCAGGATGAAATTTGTTGCTGTCCTCGTCAGCAGAGCGGACAGGAATCATAATTTCCAAGGTTGTCTGTTCTTCGACTTCGCCTCCCTTTGTTTTTTCGTTTGATTGACGTCTTTCCTTTTGACTTGACTACGAGGTCGTTGCTTTCCACTGCCATAAGATTTCTGATATAAATCGTTTAAAAAAATAATAATAATAATCTGGCTACCATAAAAAAAAGTCATCTCACTTATTTGCTCGTTGGAGCATACGTTAACCTGATGGATACTCAAATTTTGACGCCGTTAGCGTCGAAATTTCGAAGGATACGTTGAGTTGTTGGATGGTGAACACCGAAACGAGGTTTATTTATAATGTAAATATATACACAATACTTATATATTGCATGTTAAAGAAGACAGAAGAAAAAAAAAAATCTCCTCCAAACGCACAAAGTATGGCCGTCGAAATATTGAAATCTAGCACAAATCAAGGTGTAACTCGATATCAATAAATTTCATTTTCATTTTCTGCTGAGTCGATGATTTTAAGGTTGTGACACTTTATTGATTGAAAAAATAAATTAAATACGCACTTGACTTCAGTAGAAGGTGAAATGCAAAAATATTTTTTTTTTTTGGTTTTTTTTAGATAAGGCTAAAGGCATGTTAATATGTATGCGAGGTCGTATATTACTTCATTGACAAACGCTCATGAAAATTCTAGAATAATGACCCCAGCTTACTTTTTAGCTATCTACAAGGTCAAAAATCTAAGTCAGTAAACCATTTTCTATGCATTATTCTCTGAACCCAGCTTAATCGATTTTGCTAACTGAGGTCAAACATAAATCATTTTAAATGAAGAGGATCGAGCGGGCATATCCGGCTCTCCTTCCGTTCAAAAACTCAGACTGTTCTGTAGGCTGTATTCCATTTACACCGAGACGTAATAATTTTCTGGAATATAATGACTTTTTCCCTAGGTCTCAAAGGGTTAAACAGATTTCCAGTATCAATTTCGGTATTAATGGCAAAATACACAACCATCCATGACGCCATGATGCTCGATTGAGGCGGTTGGAAGAAGAAAAACTGTTATTTCAAACTTTTCACAAATTGTTCCATAAATTGTAAATGAATGTTGTTCTGTTGTTCGCTTGTCTAAGTAAAACTGTTAATCCCCTGTTGTGAGAGCAAAATTTTGTTGCACGCTTGAAATACAACGATTTTCATTTTTTGTTTATCTTTCCTTATAATAATTTTTTTTGTTTTGTTTTTGCGATTGTGCGGTAAACAGTAAGTCGAAAGCAAACAACCAAAAGTTATTAATGCTTTAAAAGGCTTTGAATTTGCAAGGAAGAAAACTTTGCTGTTTGACATTCTCACGAAAGGAAAATGTTGCAGCTTTCACTTTTACTGCTCACAGGATTTACAACTTGAAAGCATAAGTTTATTTCATGAGACTTCCTTTTGCTTGCGCTCTTAACCCTTTGCGGGTGATATTTTGGTTTGTCAGTTTCGGATTTAAGTAACCGAATTTCGTGCAATATATGAAAAGGAATGAAACAAAATAAAACCAATAATTCCAAACCAAAATTCGTCGATTTTATTTCTGGACCAGTGCTACAGTGAATCTTTTCTTCTTTGGTTTATTTTTTGTGATATTTATTTGTTTTAATTCCGGTTTTGGTTTTAGCTTTAGTTTTCTTATAACCAGGGCTCGGATTTTTGAGACTTTTATAAATTTAAAGCATATTTTTTGGGGTACAAATTTTGTTCAACTCACATAAAGTTAAGATTCAATTCGATTTTTAACTTCAAGATGAATTTTTTGGAAATTAGAAAACCGGTTTGAAGTTCAACTTCGCTAAACTTATTCGCAAAATGTTTGGAAGAACATTTTGCGGCCCCAAAAAGTATGCTTTAAATTTATAAAAGTCAACAAAATCCGAGCCCTGGTCATAACTTCCATTTCGTTAATAAGGGCGAAGAGTGAAAAAAGCCCCGGTCTACTTCGTGTATCGCTCGTTATCAACAAAAATTATTTTCCATCGGTAAGTCTTTTCGTGTAAATTCCATTTAAGTATATTATACTTAGTATACTACCTGTAAAGGCTCCATTGACTTAACACAATGTTCTTAACTTGATATATTATATGAGATGATTCAATAATCCCAGTACATTTTGTAACTTGTAACTTCAAATTGGGAAGAAAATTTTTAAGCATTAAATTTTGTAAGGACCAATCAACACTAGTGTCAACTTTAAAGGGTTAAATTTATGCATAATTCTCAAAAGTCGCAGAATTTTTATCTTGATAATTTGTAAGTTTTAAGTGTAAAGTTTTTGACACTTTATTTTGAGCGCTTCTTTTAATCACTTCCATACCCAAGGCGGTGCTCCACATTGCAAATGATTGATAATGAAGGATGTTTTTACAAGATTTTCTATTTTTTTTTTTTTGTTTTCATGCTTCCAACGTAGCTTAAAATGTGTGCTGCCCTGAGGGGAAACACAGAAAAAAGTTTTCCGAAATATAAACACGTCTTATCGGAAGGTAAAGAATTTTTCTCTCCGATCGAATGAATTCTTCAATTTAGTTCGTAAGAGGTTTTTGTGTTGAGGGGAAACTTTAATTGGATTTTTTTTTTCAAATTTTGAAATTAAAACATTTTCTAAGAAAAAGAATGACACGAAAGAAGAATCCATGGAAAAAAAAAATAATAATAATAATGAAGTTATCTTAACTTCGATATAATTTTTGATGAATTTCTTTAAACTTTCCAATTCAATTATAAAACTTGTGTAATATTATTTTCCCCTGATTTAAAACCTCAACGCTCAACGCTGTTTTTGTCTTCGACCCGAATCAAAATTATTCATCTGGCCTTTTTGTATTTAATTTTTTTATTTTTGTTCCTCAATTCATTTGCTTTGCTAAGGTGAGAATTCTCACCTCTCAATTCCTTTGGGCGATTTTATGGCAACAAGTTCACTAAAAAAGATTTTGCTTATGAGAAAAAACTTCTTCCCGTTTCATAAAGAAGCGGATTTCGTTGAATATTTTTCAACATCAATTCTTCTCCCCCCCCAATTTATGTGGAAAAATATGTTTTCCGATTTTTCAACATTTACGTCATTAAAAAGCAAACGTCAAACGTTTGGAACGCTCTTCCTCTTTTGAATTTTCAAAATAAACTGCAGAAAATCACATTTAGAGCATACCCTTAGGTGGCTTTACCTTGTTTTCGTTTTTTTGGTCTTCATGGAAAAAGTTTTAGGTCATCCTGTCTGAATTTGAAAAAAAAAATACAATATAATGACACATTCCGACGGATAAGGAATTAAGGAAAACTTTTCATATGTTCTTCTTTAAGTAGATATGACAGCAATATTTAGTTTGCAGAGTTGTCCTGATTAAAAATGTCAGCTATTTGACACTCAAATTACAAGAAAAGTTTGTTAAAGTTTTCTTCAGGAATTACATTTGTATTACCCAGTCAAGGTGTCTGTCATGGATTCCACATTTTTATGACATGTACCGTTAAAGTGACATGTTATCGTTGAAGTTGACCTTTATAACCTCGAATCCCATTTCATATTCGATTTTGAATAGAATATTTTTCCGAAATATCTCACAGCCTATTGTAGGTATGTAGGTGTATTAATAAAAATGTAGCTTTTGACCTTTAAAATTTGACATTTACATAATAGTTTCGAAATAAACTTCACCACACGCTCCAATCGGTGACTTCATGCGATTACATGTAGACAATGTGATCGGTGTCACGAACTGTTTTTATTTTCACCTCCTATGTCATGCTGACAGTATCGATGACAGGAGGCACACTCTTCCCCATCTATTTTTTATTGTCTGTTTCTTTATGGGTCCGGTCCGAATACGCGAAATATGCCTTAAAAGTACCACGAGCGCACAATATCGATGCCAATCAATTCCATTTGACAGTAGCGTTGTGAGGGGGAAGGCGTTGAAGGGTGCAGCCGCCCAGAGCGGTAAATCATATTTTAGCTTTTACAAAGATCTTTTTATTTACGGCATTTCCTCCACTGTGCCCCATTTTTCTCCGGGTGACGAAATGCATGGCTATGCCACACAGTGGGGCCGCTCCATATATTTTTTGGAAAAAAATAGAAGGAGTGGTCGCAGAGCATTGAAATTTTGCAGAAACACTTCTGTGGGCTTAACTCATTAACGACGGATGGGTATATAAATACCCATAAATTAAGCCATTAAAAAAAAAAATCTAGATTGAGGTAGATTAAAGATATCTTAAATTGGTTTTATGTGTAGGTAGAGGAGAGATCGGAGTACCTTAAAAATATTTTTGGGTCATATAGAGTCATGTTTAGATGGGTCGTTCACGAGTCAAATTTGCAATGTTCAAAAATTTTTAAAACAATCGAAATTTTTTCTGGAATGTCCCTCATAAATCCCTTTTTACACACACCAACAATTGACCGTTTCCTTTTTTATGATTTTTTATCTAATTGGAACGAAGAAGTGTTTTTATTGACACACTTTGCAAAAAAAAATAATTCATTTTTAACCCTTTAACAGCGAAGTGGGTAGAAAAATACTCATGTCCTGCACGCTCAGGGGTGGCAAGGAAAAAAAATGTTTTTTTTTGTCAATATAAACACCATGAGTAATGTCTGTGTGAAGTTTTGTCAAAATCGCACAACGGATTCTAGGGTCAGTCGTTAATGAGTTATTTAAGATATTTTGAAAAAATCTTGCAAATCCGCCCACTGCCCACTGCCACGCCCACCTCCGATACAAGTGCAGAAGTCAAAATTTTTATTTTGGGACATAGGGACTTGAAATTCGGGACACTTCTTAATTGAGTTCTTCCCAAAAAAAAAAATCTAAAAATATTGCCGCTGCCACGCCTACTTTGGGTTTAACGCTCTTCGAAAGTAGCAGATTTTGCATGTTTTTATTTCCTATCTAGCAATATATGGAATTTTCACATAAATTAAAGAAATTTTATTTTTTTCAAAAGCTTAAAAATTGGTTGTCTCCATTCAAAAGAAGATAATACCCTCAACCGCCTTCCGCGAACGATAATAGCCTTCGAAATCACTGAAAATATCTCACAAATGCATTCCGCTTTGCTAATAAAGCATGCCAAATAAAAGTGTGTCATAGAAAGATATTGATGTTAAATGTGGTTTTTTTACATTGAAATATTATTAAATTTTGTTACGCTTACATATTCGTAAACAAAAATAATGTTTCATTTATAAATCGTTCCATGTTTTAATTACGTATGCCTTAAAAGTATGCCCCATTTTTTTGTCTTATTGAGCATTTGTATGAAATATTGCTGTGACTTTTGAAATTCAAATCGATGTTACTTACAGAAAAGGTGTTAGAAGGTGAATTTTTTTTGATTAGATTTAAAGTATAGACTCGTACCTTTCATTTTTATATAGTAAAAGGGCTAAGCAAGGCAAAGCACATAAAGTTTTTTTGCAACAAAAAATGAGAAGTTGATATTTTTTTACTATATTTTCTGGCAAATTATAATAATTATTCTACTTTCCCAATTTTAATAATTTTTTTTTTTACATGAAAGAGTAATTGCTATATTTCCACCAAAAAATAAAACAAAGGCAATAACTTTGGATTTTCACATAAAAAATGTTCTCTATTTGGACTACAATTTTAATCTGAAATTTAGTGATAAACATTCCTTTGATTTTTGTTAGTTTTTTTAATAAAAAAATTCAATTTTCATCAAAAAGAATGTCGAATTCCTCATAAACAAACATTTGTTTACAAAAGAGAATCATTAAAATTTTGAAATTCAAAAGTTGAAAAATCCTATTTTTTCCACAGATGCCTTACTGTGCGCCACTGTTATTTGATACTATCTGTAACCACCATTTAAGCCAATATACGAGTAAACAAAATAATAGACTCTCATATTTATTAAAAGAAAACAAAAATAACAACAACAAAAACCAAAATATATGGTAGCATTGCCAACGATGGAAATCATGGTTAATGGTGCGTTCAATTGTTATTTCAAAGGATAACGATGATTAACGCGCATTTGCTTGAAGTGTTTAATAATTAAAGGCATTGAAGTGTTAATATGAATTTACAGAATATTTGTCTTTGCATAGTTTCGTAATTATCGTTAGTGCTTTTAAACAAATTACAAATGGTACGTATGGTTGTGTATGTAAAAAAGGATTTTCTCTACCAATTTCATGCATCGATGCAAAATTTAATTTTTTTTTCCAAAGCAAAAGAATTATAATTCGAAATCTCAATTAGCTCAACGTCTTTCATAAAAACTCTCATTCGAGCATATTAATTCAGAAGCAATAAGGAGAAATTATTTTCATGAACGCACAAGCAGACGGCTAATCATGACGACGACGACAGTCAGTTTAAAATCTAATAACTTTAAAATTTTTGCCTATTTCCAGCTATGGCTCTTTGCGACATGCTGACGGTGATATTCCCCGCACCGGGCTTCTGGTATATGTACACATTTGGAAATCACTACAAGCCATTACATCCGACAACAATGTGTCTGACGTACGCCATTTTGAATGAGGTAAGGAGAATTTGCAAATTGATGAGATTGTTCATCTTGAACTGCTTGAACTTAAAGAACTTTTAAGCTAATTATTGCTCCGTAGCAAATAAGTACATACATAATAATAATCACGATGTTCTAGAGCATAGATAGCTCGATGAAAACATGTATGTCATTATGTAAAATACTGCTTCATTTTACCTAAGAACTAAGGCAACTTAAATCGATATGTGATTCTATTTTAAGATGCTCTTTGCTTGACTTTCGCGACTTCCAAGAAGCCATTTCATTTAGCAATTACCAGTATTCCTCTTATAAGAATGTTAGTCACCTCCCCTCATTTCACTAGAGGCGTTGATTAAAATTTCCTTTAACGTCTCTCACGCGCACTCAGGCATTAGATCTAATTTTGCCGTGGAGATGAATGTTTCCCTGGATTAATTAATCAGCGTTATCTTCGTCGAATGCAGCCAGAGATTTCCACTCTTCTATCCTCTTACCCTAAAGCGGGTTACATTTAACTGAGTTTTATCTTTAAACGTCTCTAAAGGCTTTATGTAGATTTGCTAGCATAGTTTGGTGGGTTGGTGTCTACGCAAACAGGGGGTTGTCTTCGGTTATGAAAATAATAAATAATTTGTGCAATTACAGTTGTAATAACAATTATAATAGCAGTCATAACAATGAGTTCCAGACGAATTTCGTAAAGTTCTCATGAAATCTTTTTTTACTTCTTGCACATTTTGTTACTCAAAGAAAGTTAAAAGAAAATATTTATGAATTGATTTTTAGTTTATTTAACATTGAATAAAGTGAAAGAAAAAATTCATATAAAATGTTCTAACGGCTAAATTCACCGAAATATTTAATTAATATTTATATAAAATTATGACTTTTTCCGTTTCACAATTTTATTTGAGAAATATTTTAAACAAATTTAAAGAAGCTCCCCAGCAAACGTTCTGAGTCCAAAAAGACTCATATATGAATCCTTAAAGGAGTCGGAGCCCTCGCAATGAACTCTTTTAAGAGTCTTAAAGAGAGTGTTTCCCTTCTGGCGAAGGTCGTCCAATATGAGTCCGAAGTTATATAACGAAGGATAAAAATTTGGAGTCATATACTTATGACTCTTTCCGCACTCATAGTTTACTCTTATTTCCTTCTAAATATGAGCAAAATATGACTTACATCGAACTCATATCTGACTCTTTTTTGCGTTTGATATAAGTTGATAAAAGAGTTAAGAAAGGATGATGACTTTTTTTTCAAGAATCCCTCAACGCCTCTTGTCAGCCTTAGTTGGCTGGCTTCTGGCTTATTCTCCGATAATGTTGAATATCTTAGCAATGCTTCCTTAAAATAATCTACCGTCATAAATTACAGGATTTTTATCAGGCACAGAAAACTCGTGGTCTATAACTGAACCATGACTTAAAGGCTATGCGGTACGGAATCACATTGGCCTTGAATAGTTGAAAAGCAATGCCATAATATAGGGTCTCGCTGAAGCGAGAAATGTAATAGGAAATCAATTAATGATATACCACTTGTTAATTGAAAGTAGTATATAGAATGGCCATGAGCACATCTCGGATTTTGTTGACCTTTATAAATTTAAAGCATACTTTGTGGAGCAAAAATTTTTTTCAACTCACATTCAAATTCGATTTTAAACTTCAAGATGAATTTTTTTGAAGTTAGAAAATTGGTTCGAAGTTCAACTTTGCTAAATGTTGGTAAGAACAATTTTTGACCCCAAAAAGTATGCTTTAAATTTATAAAAGTCAAAAAAGTCCGAGCCTTGAGTCATGAGTGTCTTCAGGCCGAAATGTTACGGCTCTGAAGACAACTACACATATTAATCCCAACAACACGTCTAATTTTCAGTGTTCAAACAAAAACCCCAGAATCAGGATCTTAAGGCAAAAAAAATGAAGCATTTTGGCAAAGCCAATGGGCTTAACATGACGTTTCAATGATTCAATTTAAATTAACCTGGGTGACTTTGAAAGCAGCTTCTTTCTCAAAAAAAAAAAAAAAAAAAAAATTTGTGAGAACTTTATCAACTTTCGTTGGTCAGATTCTTTTGTATCCTTTTGATTTCCATTCACCATTTACTTCCAGTAAATTTTTTTTTCTGTGTTGTGCAGTTTAAGTTATTGCTTCTATCTGTCTTCTTGTAATTTTTTTTAAGCTCTTTTGTATTTTTCGTATTATCCTTTCCCAGAGAAGAAATTCTATTATATAACAAATGTAAACAGTTTTCTTAAAAAGGAAAAAAAAAAAATATGCCAGAAAAAATGTCGCACGAAAATTATTCGAGGAAAAATTTGGTTTTCTTTTAATATAAAATGTTGTGGTTAGACCGGGACCGCCTTTTTTCTTTTCATTTCAATTGAGTACGGTAAAATAGCAAAAGGAGCGCTCGAGAGAAATAGCAATTATTAAAATTCTTGACCGGAGGTAAGGGAGTCGAATGAAGGCTTAATGCTCGAAAGCAATCAAGAAGGCGGGCGATAAATTGTTATATGAACATTTTAATTACAAAGGATAATTAGTCGTTATAGAATAAGGCTTGTATTACTTTGTGGTCCAGTCAAAATGAGAATGAACATTTCTCTTTTATATATATACATATGTACATACATATGTGTATAATTCTTTTTTTCTATTTCCTATCGTGTCTGCACCTGACATTTAAAAATTTATAAAAATTCCTTGAAATGTTAGAATTCTGTTCTATTCCGTACGTCAGTTTACGAAGTTAAGACCAACTGGACTTGATGTAATTTAACTTAAACTTTTCCATATTCATTTTCATTTCCATTTTCACTCTAAGCGTGGGGAAAGCGCATGAGATAACTTATAATTTCATTAAAATGTAGCTCGGTAGAGATTTATCAAGACTTCATGCGCAAGATGAATATTTTATTCAATTTTCTTTTCAGTAAAAATTCAATAAAGTTCTATGTATGCACGAAACGTTGCGATAGAAAAAAAAAAGAGAAATATGCAAAAAATAAAATAAAAAATAATATTAATAAGAAAATAATAAAAACATGGAACATAAGTTATTGCCAGCATATTTGAGTGAATAGGAAAAGAAATTGTCACGCAAGGAGAGATGGCGAGCACCAACTTCAACAAGTATTCGCGAAACGCGTGCAAGGCTTTATTTCTTTCATTTATTGTATGTATGTATGTATATACGGTAGAAAATGTATATACAAATACAATATGAGAGCATATTTCCTTTTGAGATTTTCGTTGTAAGAATCGCAATTTATATTTTCATGGCTTCGACAATTGTAAACATAAATATTTTGCTTTTATTTCGATTTCTTCCAAAGGTATTGCCTGCTATGTGTCACACAGCGTCCATTTGGTTAACCTTGGCTCTGGCTGTACAAAGGTAAGTTACCGTTGGCAGACGTAAACTGAATTGCCACCCCGTCTCAAAACCGTTTGAGTAAAAAATTGAAAGAAAGAAAAAAAATTATAAAAAAAATAAACTAAACGCTTCGTGCATGAGAAAAGCTATTGCGATTCACATTTTTTTATTTTATATGTGTGCGTGTGTGTGTGTCTGTGACCCTGTAGGAACTGCGATAGCACGACTTAACCATTTAAACTAACGAATCAGTTTTAAATCAGATCAATAGTGTGGCATTCCAGTGAAAATTTCCATCATTGCAACCATTTCGGCAGTCCGTGTGTCTCTACTGAGGACAGTGACTTCTCCTTTGTAAACAAATCTTTTTGTATTGGCTCAAAAGGACAAATATGTTTCGTCTTTTGTCGATGAAACTTATGACCGTGTGAGGGATTGGCTATAAAAGTTCTTCATTTTGCAATTTCAATAGTAAACGGCAGGTCCTTTTGTTTGTTTATTTGAGCGTTAAACGAACTGAAAGATACCATTTGGAAATCCATTATCGTAGCTCAGTTTATTCGATAAAAGCTTTATTATTTCTATGAGAACATCAAATACTCCGGTAACTTCAAAGAAAATTGTTCTTTCATTTCGTTCTTACAAAAAAGATTTCATATTAATAATAACCAAAATTTTCTTTTGAATGAAAGAAGAAGCATTATCTTAATTAAATAAGGATTATGTGAATATAATTCTCGAATTTCGCGAAACAAATGAACTTTGTTGCGACTTATTCAGCCAGAAATGCCGCAATCATATAGTACTTTTGCCATTATCATGAGGCTTAGGCATCAAGTGCACACACCTGCTATCGTTTGTGGATGATTTATAAGCTGTCAGTACTTGTCGTCTCGGTAACTTGTCATAAGTATATTAAATTCATGGGTGCTTTACCTTCAACATTAATAAATGAGGCTATGTTGTGTCTACATTTGCAATATTAAAAAATTTGGAAAACACATTTTAACAAGGCAAAGTGAAGAATCCAAAGGGCTATAACTTTGGTAGGTTTGTTTCAAAAAATCAGAAAAATCATATACCTACATATATGTATGGGAATTTCCACATGGACGCAACACTTTACTGAGCAATTTTAAGTTCCGAATTCATGAATGTGGCAGAAGTCCTTATGCTTCTAAGTACTTTCTTGGCATTTTTCACTTATTCTATATATAAATTTTCATCGAAATCGGAGGCCATGAATTTTTCGGATTTTTTTTTGGTTTTTGGTCCATATCTTTCTAAACTTCCTCTAGCCCCCTCCGCCTCCAAAAAAAAAAAATTTTTGGGTTAATATCTTATAATTGTTCAATATACCAATGTGGAAAATATAAGCACTATCAAAGCACTCTTTCTCTGGACACGCCACTGCATACAAGGATTCATTACCCCAAATTATATGAAAGTTACGAGGTGTTTTCAATAAAAGATTTAATTTTGAAATTACGCAAGCTGTAGGTATACGTTTTTTTTTTTTTTTCAAAATTTATTCCTGCACATACATTGTAGACACCTACATATATGTATATTTCTATGCCACAAACATATGTTGACAACATCAGTCACTCCATGTTCGTGTTTCTTTTACTGCTGACACAAAGAATTACTGCCTTAACACGTGAACGGGGAACTGTTGCCGTTTGAAAAATGAAGATAATTTAATCGCATTAAATTTTGCATAACAAAATTAAGTGCTCTAATGGCGTGAAAAATGTTGGCGTGACATTTGGTGATTCTACTCTAGATAACAAAAAATTTTCTTCAAGTCGTTCAAGTAATTTGAAAAGACTCAAAAGACAAAGTCAAAAAAAAAGAGTCTGTAGACAAGAACAACGGTTGAGAGGATTGAAACTGTGATGCCTGTGATTCCGGAAAATCCTCGTGTAGCTATGGAAGGAATTATTTTTGATGGATTCAAAATTTTTTTTGTGAACGTATTTCGTATATCGCACACTAATCACAAAATCGGCACAACTCAAAATTTTGCATTTCTCGGGCAAACAGCAAATAACTCTCGACGCCTGTAAAAACAATTTCTTTTCTAAATTTGTATTATTCTTAATTAACTGGAGAATCAATAAATATCAATGTTAAATTTCATAGTGTTCGTTTTCCTGCAGTAAAGTGTTGGCGAACATGAAAAAATTGATTGAACAAATTTTCAATTGTGCCGGTTTAGTGATTAGTGTGCGCATTAGGGTGACCCAAAAAAAAATTTTTTTTTTTGAATTTAATAGTAGAACGTAAGGTTTCCGAAAGCTTATGGGTCAAAGTATTTTTGAGAAAATTTTCACATTTTTCGTAAAAGGTTTAGAGGTTGCGCTCAGCGGATTTTCCTCAAAAGCCCCGCTTTTCCAAATTTTTGGTGTTAGCTGCTTTATTAGCCAGGTTTTTTCAGGATTTTTAGGTAATAGTCGGTGGAAAAATATCCAATCTTTGTTCTCACTTACATAAACTATAAAATATACTAACTTTAAAGGCTATTAAGGCGTCTTTAATAGCAATTTTTATGAACAAAATTGGGCATCACAAAAAAGAGGCCGCATAATTTCTAAATTTTATATGAATATGATTTAAAGTAATGATGCAATTTCAAAGAATACCATTAACTTCGCAATTTGTTAAAGGAAATAAGGATTTTACTCTTATAGTTCCAAAGCTATGTCCCAATATATTTTTCAAAATATTATAACAAAAAAACGTTGCATACTTCCTTTTAGGAAAAATCTGAAATAATTCTCAAAAATACTTTGACATATAGATAGGCTTTCGAAAAAACCACGTTCCAAAAAAAAATATTTTTTTTTTGGGACACCCTAATGTACATAGCCAGCGAGAATTTGAGTGAGGCCTTAAAACGTGCATGATTTTAAGAACAATTATTAAATTATTTCGAAAAGAAACGGCATGCAATAAATGATGAACAGAAAAGTAATGTGTCATCACTTAAACATTGCTTTGTGCATTGAATAGAAGGATTATTTAAAAATTCTTGATTATAAATTACATTTGAAGGTAATGCAAAACGGAAGGCCTTAGATTTCCCATAACATCGCCGTGTTCAAAAAAAAAAAAATTGTGTTATTCGATCAATGCACTTTAACATGAAATATTCTTTTTTGCCTCACTATACCTTACGTTTCCCCGCTGGGTAGATACCTACTCTATAAACTAATATGCCCTCAAAGCTTTTTTCCCGGATTTTGAATATCATAGAAGCTCTCGCTTCGAGCGCGATTTCCTGCAACCATAAAGGAACATCCAAAACATAAGTACAAACCAAATTTTTGATATTTTTCCAAGGCCACCATAAATGTGTGTATATCTGTGGTCGCTTCGTGCACCCAAATGAAAAATCTTTTTATTTATGTTCATGATGGGTTTGGGGGAATTAATGAAGTAAGGATATGGAGTATTCATTGTGTTCTGACCTTTTGGACATTTGACCTTTGTTAAAATCATTCATGTGCACCGGAAAAAGAAAGCGACTCGTGCACAATTATGCAAATATGTAAAAGAAATTTATTTGAGAATTAATTAAGCCTACTGCTATGGTTAAGCACAGCCTCAAACCAAAATAGACTCTTACAGCCGGATGTAATCAGTGGGAAATAATTTTTAAATATTTGGGTTTATTTATTTCTCTTTAGACACTTGAATTTGAATGTAGGACTTAATTCGTTCTGTATTAGAGAAAGAACCTTCGTTCTTCATTTATGTTTTACACGGGTCACAATTCATTAAAAAAAGGAGTCGAATAATTTATTTTTGTGTACAAAATCCGGAAAATTTAGAGCTCACTACATGTTCGAGTTTACCAACCCACAATTTTTTTAAAGGAAAAATGTGAATAGTTATGAGAAAAAAATCGAGAAAGGGTATTATCAGAGGGCTTAAATTGGTTTACAACTTTTCCTGCCCGTAATGCACCGTAAACACCAAAGGATTTGCTAAGGGATTTTTACAATGCGCATGCAATATATTTTTTGTAGCTTTTTCAAGGATTTTCGATGCTAAAGCTCAAATGCCCTGAAGTGAAATTTTTTGTCGTGACTGATCAATTTTTTTTTTGTTTTTCTTCTTTCTCTCTTCCCTTTGTTTTTTTTTTTGGTTTTTTTTTTTTTTGTTGGTTTTCGTTTCATTTTGTTGTTATTAGATACATATATGTGTGTCACGCTCCGATGGCTCGGACATGGTGTACAATGCCGCGCGTTAAACGATGCACATTGTACATTGTCATAGCAGCAATGCTCCATCAAAGTACACGATTCTTCGATCGGAGCTTCACGCCACTCGAAATCAATTGGAACGGCCAGACGGTAGAAGTTTGCCATGCCGAAACATCGGACTGGGTGCACAAGACCGTCGGCGAGGATGTCTATTTCACGTACTACTTTTCGTTTCGAGTGTTCTTTGTTCACTTGATCCCGTGCATCATGCTCATCACGCTGAATGTTTTACTATTCCGGGCGATGCAGCAGGCACAGGAGCGAAGGAAACTGCTCTTCCGCGAAAATCGAAAAAAGGAATGCAAAAGACTAAGGGACTCGAATTGCACGACATTGATGTTGATTGTCGTCCTTTCAGTTTTCCTAGTGGCCGAGATACCATTGGCGCTCGTTACGGCCATGCATATCGTTTCCTCGTTAATGTTCGAATTTATGGACTATCGATCGGCAAATATTTGCATCATATTCACGAATTTCTTTCTAGTCCTTAGCTATCCCATTAACTTTGGCATCTATTGCGGTATGTCGCGACAATTCCGCGAAACGTTTAAGGAGATTTTTTTTGGCCATATCACGGCAAAGAAGGACAATTCGCTAAAATATTCCATTGTCAATGGCCAGCGTACATGCACCAACACGAACGAGAGTGTTCTCTAGTAACTGATGCTCTTGGTGCCATTTCGGCGGGGCGAGCGCGCATCAAGCTCAACGAGTCGCGCGCAAGCCAGCCGAAGACAACGTGGCACCTCGAGAGACATTTGTGTAGATATCGATACTCCGAATGATGCAAAAGTTAATGTCGTCTGATCAGCTGATTGGCATTGAAAAACCGCTGATTTTTTATGTTTACCAAAAACCATAAGATATACACATAAAAAGTGGATTGTAATGAATACTTAAGGACCCATCGTTTATATTACATACTCGTATATCGTTATATTTGATTTGATTTGATTTTTTTTTTTTAAAGGAAAATTCTAATATGTGATTGAAATATGGTAAGAATTTGTTGATCTGCTAAAGACCCATTTACCGTGAACTGTATTCGATGAATGTTTACCGTAAATTGTATGTCTTTGAAGAGGAATGTGCTTGTAACTTTCAAGAAGAGCCACCATAATATTGTATGTCTAGGATTTCTGATAATCATGAAATTTGAGAGAATTTATTTATTTTAAGATGTTGAAAGGAGCATTTAAAGAAAAAATGAAATCATTATTTTAATCTAGTCAAAATACATCAGCAAAGTATGTATAACATAAGTTGATTAAATCATTAAGTTATGCTAAGTAATTTCTTGTGAAAACCATTTAAATCTGTAGACAAAAGAGCCCCACCACTGAGCGAAAATTACGATTGTGTAATTAACAACGATTCGTAGTATACTACGACCGTAGTTTTTTTTTTAAAGCATTACTGTAGTACGGACGTATTTAAACTTTACTTTAACAACCATGCGTGTTCTTTCAGAGCAAATTTTTCTACGCAAATTTTTCTAACTGCAATTCACTAGAATTCACTTGATAGTTTAAAAACGTCTCCATATACCCGGCGTCTTGGGTGGTTGCCCAACCGGGCCCTACCCAAACGCAGCCACTGGATTTTAAATAACATACATACGGACTAACTGCGCGATTCAGATTTCTCCGTGGCGTATTCGCTAAGCAATCCGAAGGACTCGAGTTAAAATCCTACAGCAAGCAAATTAGGGGGCATTTACACATTTGACAATTTTGTCAAAATCTATGCCAAAACAATCTTCAAAAAGTATACACGTAAGAATTTTTGACATCAAAATCGTTTTTTGAGTCGAAAAATAATTTAAAATTTTGAAGTCAAATTTTTTTGATGTCAAACGTCAAAAGTGTAAATGGGCCCTTAGACGTGTGAAAAATAGGAATTTCAACTGAATGGAAAAATATTTGAAGGAAAAAAGGGCAGCCAGAATGGAGAAAGACCTAGCTTCCCCAGCCATATAAATAAGAGAAGAGGTTCCATCCCGGGTTCCCAAAATGTCTTTTTTTTTGCATAAACAGCTTGCTATTCCTGTAAGGCTTTTGAATATTATATAAATGTAATGTTATTATTCATAAGAAAAAAAAAGGGGAAAAATAATTTGACACCCGCCTGACCGGGGATCGAACCCACCGACATGGGACTGCACTACGTTATTAATAGTTTTGCTACTACTCTCGTATTTAAACTTACTACGCAAAGTAAATCTACGCTTGTGATTATTTTGACTACGCCCGTTGATAGAACCAAATCATGGCTGTTCGTAGTTAAATTCAATTCGTTTTTGTTAATTTTACTGCGATTTTTCGCTCAGTGGCCGTTTACCGATTTAAATGATTTGAAAAAAAAAAAAAAAAAACAACAATATATTGAAATGTTTGGAAGCTAGTCTTCTTATGTATTTAAGTAATTAGATATGCAACATAAGTACGTATCTTAAGAGCAACAAAAACAAAAGAAATTTCGTTTAAAAATATATGTTATTGTATGTATATGTAAGCTGCATATTTTTAATGTATTTCTTTATGAATTTCAGCTTTTCTATGTTATACTTTAAGTTGATCTTAGCGTTTTTAAAATTATTCGTAAGCACTAATTGAATATCCAATTTTATGATAATAATAAAAGCACAAATTGTTTGTGAAGCGAGGAGATTTTTATGCAAGGATTTTTATAAATGGGTAAGCTTATTAGCATATGTATATATGGGGCATTTCACGTCAAGTATTTATAGCATGCGGGCTGTTATTGGTATGATATGATTGAATAGCGGTTTCTGCGTGCTTGACGCGTGGGTCGCGCTGGGTTCTACACCTCCATTAAGTCGTTAGTTTTGGAGATCCCATCTGGTTTAATATGCCATTTTATAGAAGAAACAGCTCAGTTTTCGTTTAAAAATATTTAAAAAAAATATTAAAAATGTCCAATTGGGCGAAAAATCGGTTATAAAAATAAAAACTTTTTTTTTTTGCATCAATAATAATTTCTGGGGATTGTAAAAAGTTTTTTTTCGGAAAAATCAGACAAAAATCTATAAAAATATTTTATCACATTTTTTGAATTATCCAAATTGTCAGCCGTAGAAGATTTTGAATACAAAAAGGCAAGAAAGTTTAACACCCTGTATCTAGGCACCCGGTTAATATTTCCCGTCCCCCTTTTGCACAATTTATATACTCTCATAGCACAACATTTCCACTAAGTTTCATCGAAATCCCAGGTATGAAAGTTTTTTAAGAGGGTAGGCACCTATACATGACGTGAAATGCCCCATATGGGAGACGAGGTCCTAGGTGCTATTCCATAAGTTTTGCCAAGTCAGCTGGCTTTTTCTGTGAAATTTCAGCTATACGGAAACGGAAATTCTTCTCTCATCTAAAGGTAATTATTTCATTTTTAATAGTTTCATTTATTAAAGTGCTTTATTGTGAAGTTCTTTCAGCATTCATTGTTTATGTTAGTGTCAAAAAGACTTTGAAATTCAGGATTGCTTCAGCTTTCCACTTTCAGATTTCTTTCGATTGCCAAAAAATTCACATTTCATATTAGAAATGTTTGGACTCTCAACCAGAAAAATATGAACACAAACTAAGAATATACATATGTATATCAAGGGTCAAATAAAAATATTACCAACAAATATACCAAAATTCTTTGCCATAATAAATAAAAATTCTTCGATATCGGAATACCAGGACAAGAGTGAAAGAAATGCGAACCAAGCTTAAAAGAGATTTTTCTTTTCAAAAACTTAATGCTGTAAAAACGTTAAATTTAATGAGTCCTATAAATAAAATAAACAATAGGATATTTGACGTGTATTGTCGACAGCAAGAAAATATGAAAATTATACGAAAAGAATTGTCTACCTACGTTGCTAGACGACCTATGTACCTACTATATGTTATTGCCATTTATTTTCAGCATCGTTGATCATTGAATTGACAGGACAAAATTGAAAAAACAAACAAAAAAAAAACAAACAAAAATTTATTATTAATATTAATCTAATAATCCCACTAACTGAGGTTGATTGAAATTTATCGCATCGCTAATTTCCTCATGTGAGAAGTTTATGCTCCCTCACTCGCGTTTAATATATTGTTTGTGTAAAAATCTTGGAAATATGTATACCTACGTACATATTGAAATGGATATTGATTTCATGGTTGACTGCTTGACAAAAGGATTAAAGTAAAAGCGCAATCTCACCTGCGTGCGATAGTCTTATATTTATTGTTTTCATTATTGCTTTATTTAATAATATTTTTCCATCGTTTCTTCCTGGAAAATCAATTTTCGCTTGTTTGAGTTAAGCCTCTAAGGAGAATGGTATCGCTCACATGCGTTAAAAAGTCTTCATGACTTTGTGACATGTAGGGCTCAAGGGTTGTTCATTCAGCAGATCTGTTTTTTGTAGATGAACCAAAGTTAAAATTTGAAGTTGAAAACCACAATTAGCCATCCAAAGGATTTTAGTTGCCCTTTAATTTATTTGCATTTTTATTACTTTATATTTATTTTTTTTTTTTTACCTACATAAAACATTATGTATACTCATTGCTCATAGACACACTTTCAATTAAAATGCTGATAAAATTCTCTATAAAAAATTCTCTATACTTCTAAAAAAAAAAAATTGGATTTCACCAGTCTTTCAATTAAAAATGTTTCTTTGAAAAAGCCGATGAGTTTCTTTGACAAAAGCCAACAGAGAAAATTAATAAATTTTTTTCTTTTATAGGTGTTCAGATAATCTCGATAGTTTCTTTAAAGAATTGTATTATTTTTTGCTCTATTCAACACTGACTTTGCGAGCCAAGTACATACATACGTTCGAAGTTGCACACAAACTTTTTGAACACCCGCCAAGTATATACATCAATGTCAGATAATCTTAAAATATACTAATCTTAATCACAGCAGTTGGTGTTTTAATTTCGATTCTCTGGAATAAATAATTTCATTAATATTTATTCTACCTTCACTTACGGATGGGTACATATTTACTCTTGAATGATTTTCTGTAATCACAAGCGATTTGAAGCTCCACGTTTCGGTAATCCGATGTGGAAATATGAGGAGCAATGCTTCTAATGAAATAAGTCTCCTTTAAATGATTGAATTTATTCATCCCAATGGTAGCGCTGCCACCTGCACATGTCAGTAATGGTCAAATATCCAATTTCAAACAGGCACGTGTATTAATTTAATATATAGCCATTACTAACTAAATGACAACAACAACAATAACTATGAAAAAAAAAAAACTAAAACAAATAATGTGACTAGAGAGACTCTTGGAATTTCATTTGTGATGATCAACAGGCAAAGTACTTCGTGTTTTTTTTTTCTTTTTGTCTTCCTTTTTTCTATTTTTGAAATAATATTAAAGTGAGTCCTTTTTCTACTCTCTTTGACCGTAATCTACTTATGAATTCGGTCAGAGTGGAGGGAAAATTAAATCTGTCCACAAAAGCTTAACTATCATTTAATTATCAGTTGCATTAAAATCATGACAACGAGAGATTGACACTTTCGCCAAACCCACATCAAAACGGGCAGATAGGAAGACAAAACGGGCAGATCGATCGATATGATATGATAGATGGATAGATAAGCCTAACGCCAGAGTTGACACTTTTGATTTGGGTTCATTGGACTGCCGACGGAACAATTGTAGGCCTTGCCGAACGCTGGGAACTGGCTAATGGTATCGTGCAAACGTGAGCGTAGACTGCCATGTGTGCTATTGGCCAATTCGTTGTCATTCGAGACGGAGCCGCAAAAGAAGAGTGCAAAATTTCGAAAGAATAATTGCGTCGGTTGCATGTTCGACCAGGAATCGCGAATCGCGTGCGATTGTGTTGATTTATTCGAAAAGTACGTTTCGTATGCCCAGCGGAGACCACTGACATCTGCGATTTTCTCATCGATAACGCGAGGATTCTTCGCCAAGAGGCAATCAAAATTACTATCGAATAAACGATTCTCCTTTATGAATTTCGATGTTGCCTGCATGTTGCCATTTTGATCGTAATCCAAGCCGCTCTCATCGAAGCCATGTGTGATTTCATGGGCTAATAGGAAACCGATTAGACTGTATTTGAAAATATCATGCAACTGCGGATGGTAAATGGGCAAATGGAGGAGCGTCAATGGCATAATAACCAGGTTGCTGCGCTGCAGGAAATACGGTGTCGATGTGTAGCCCATGTCGGTGTCTTCGATGTAATAAAACGAATGTGCATCGCGCGGCAATGTGGTATTCAGCCGTTCGAGCTGCTTTCTCGCATTGAATCGTAAAAGCTTTAAATGATTCCCGTAAAAGTCGTTTTCACTTAAATCGAGATTGCCGTAAAACTCCCCGACGCTCTCGATTGTTGCATTGCGTGGTATGTTACCAATTTTAAATTGCATGCCCTTAAGTTTTCGATTCAAAAACTCCAGGACTTCATTGTCGAAGTTATTGAAGTTGCCATTCACTATACGAATAAAATGTTCGCGTAGGGATCCGAAAATCCTTTCTATGCTCTCTGCTTCCTGCACGAGCAACGGATTATTCTTCTCGTGCAGCCATGTCATGGCCAGCGGCATTTGTTCACGTACATTCGATATGCATGCGACTTTCTCGAATCCGGTGGGTCCATTGTAATTTAAGTGCCATAAGAATCGTACCATTAGATAACTGCAAATGAATTCGCTGTCATAGTTTTCGAGTAATTCCAGAAGAGCATCTATGTACGGGCGATTCGAAATTGTGATACGTATCCTTCGGTCGATGTGTTTAACATTTAAAATAATTCTTATAAAACGTTTAATCTCTGGTACATCCAGATCGATTAATTTAATCTCTTCGAAGCCATCTTCATCTTCGATTTCATAGAGCTCCATTAATTTCGATTCGAAATTCTGAAAACTACGACACAATCGTCGTTTTTGTCTGTTCGGAATATTCAAATATTCTAGTATCAAGTCGAATTGCGAGTATTTGAGCTCCTTGAACTCATCATCGGCGACTGGCCGATCGATATCGAGTAGGAAATGACGTGAATCGAAACGTTTTTGCAGCACTGTCTGAGAAAAGAATATCCCATTTAGACCGTATCGCCTCAACGCTGCCAACATGTACAGCCAATCGAAGGTGGTGTTCGAAGAACTTTTTGCCATCATTTCTGGCCACGTTATATTCTCGTTTACCTTCATCCAATCGATGTACTCTGTCGGCTGGAATTCTTCGACGGACATACATGATTTATAGTAGGATAATATCGAACGAATGAATTGATGTTGTTGCCTATGCGCGTATCGTTTGAGTCTCTTCAGGATGTGTGCGTACTCCTCGTTGATTTCGTAGTCCAGCAATTCAAAAGTGTCCGAGAAGCTTGCGTTTTTATGAACAATCTCCCAATTACCGCAAGCGTATTGATAGTAGTCTGCACAGGGATCGGCACTTGGATCACCGTAACTTTCAATTATCCTATATTGCTTGCGGTTTATAGTCTGATTGGCATTTAGAACACCTGCCAGTGCCGCTATTCCGAATATAAGCATCCAAAATGTACAAGACACAACGCGCGAGCTCATCGTTTTGTCGAGTTTTGCGATTTGTTTTTAATGAGAATGTTTGAATTTTGCGACTGATCGATTAAATTTGAAATTTCTAAGCTTTAAGCTGGATTTTTGTTTGTTTATTTTTGGAATATTTTGCAATCGATGACCTTATTTCGTACCCTTTGATATGATAGTGGAAGCGTCACATAAATGATAAGAAGCAATCTCATGGGCATGATGTACATATGTTTGTATACAGTCACAGTCTCTTATAAGCTTTTTCGTATTTACTTCCCGAAAGAAATAAAATGTATTTTCATATCAATGCGTCACATAACACTAGTCTACAAAAAAAAAAAAAAAAATAAAAAAAATTGGTTGTGCTAAAAGACTTAAATTCAACTAATTAAGCGGTCGCTGATTACGAAAATGGCATCCATTTATTTTCCCCAAAGAATATTTTCTAAGATATAGTAGAAAATGAGTGTTTTGGTTTATTTTTCACTTCTTGCAGAATAATTCATTATATAATCAAAGAGAAAAGAGCTACCCTCTCATTTGGTATATCGCATTCTTTAATAGAAGACTTAGGGCCGTTTTCTTATCCTACTTTTAAGCTATATCTGCCAGTTAAATTTCAAATTTCAAAAGAAAACGGCTCTTAGTTCTTAAACTATAGACAACTAAAGTTGAACAAAATTTAATTTCTTACGATTTTTTCCAGCCACATGTGAACTTTTTTATATAAAATTTGTTTTTTGTAACTCTGTCAAGGTGGCTCTGGGACAGCGTAGGGGATGCGTACTATTCTATGCTCTTGATCCCGGGACAGGCAAAACGGAGTCTAATGTTCCAAGCCTAGCACTGGTATTTCAAAATTCACATCTTAGGGAAACACGACCAAAAAAAAAAAAAAACATACAAACCCAAGAAAACCGGTAAACGGTCTAAGTGGCAGTCACTTAAAAAAAAAAAAAAATAAAAAAAAAAAAAGAAATTTAAAAAAATTAAAAAAAATAAAAATTTAAAAATTCATAATAAAAATAAATTTTTTGATAAAAAAATTTCAAATTTTTAAAAAATTAAAAACATTTAAAAAAAAAAATTTTTTTAATTTTTTAAAAAATTTAAAAAAAACAATCGATTTAAGAAAAACTTTTAAAAATTAAAAAAAAAATTTTTTAAATTTTTTTTTAATTTTAAAAAAACTAAAAATATTTTTTAAAAACTTTTAAATATTAAAAAAAATTTTTTCAAAATTAAAAAAATTAATAAAAATCTATCGAGTTATCAAGTCGAAACTCTTTCTTTCTGTCTAACTTTTAGGTTAAAATTATGATTGAAATTATCAAGGTCGAAAAAAACTCTTAAGGTGGCCAAATACCGGGTCATCTGTACTACTATTCCTTGTACCACAATAATTATATTATTCTCTCACTAAAAATTGCAAGTCGGAAAATAATTTTTATTCTCTGACAGACAAAATAAAAATCAGAGAATAACTAATTTGGAGAAAAAACGACCGTATTTGTTTAAGCTAAACTGGCACGAAGACTAAAAAAATTTGTTTGAAAATTTAAGCTTTCAAAGTTCTTAAGCCCACATGAAGGTTACGACCCTTAAGGTCTAGACTCTAGACTCTCTCGTCGTAGCCTAGTAACGAATACGTCTCGTCAGAGTTGAGACCTCGAATTATGTTCAATGTTCCGCTCTTATAACATACATAAGTATATCAAAGGTGTTAATTTAACTGTTCTTGCTCTTCTATTCTTTCTTCTAACCAAGTTCGAAAATTACATTTACCACTTAACACGGCACTTCCTGTCTGAACGAAAAACAAAAATAAAAAAACACACCTTAAGTCTTGCGTTTTGTATAAATTCCCGGTTGCAAAGAATTTTGTTATTCAAAAACATCCTTCGCGTAGATAACTTTATTTGAAGGGATTCCAACGTGCGAAATGGCTCAACTTAAGCAACCACAGGAAAACGATATAAAAGATATTTTTTCTTCAAAGTTGATATGTAAAATGCTGTACATGTTTTGGGAGTCTGAGATTTTTCAATGTGAAATAAATATTGGAGATTGTAAAAGATTTTAAGGAAAAGCAAGTTCTTTTCTATGGAAATAAAGATTCTGGAAATGTGAAAATTGCAAATTCAATAAAGACAGATTGCCTTAAGTAGTTCTTTTTGCATACAAAAGTTCTCATTTAAGGCAATTCCGTTAAATTGCATGTTAGTATGTTTGACATGCTTCAATTATCATAATGAAAAGCATGTGTGTGCCTGTTTGGGAAAATACTGCGAATACTGAGAGGAAAATACTTCTACGCTTTGTCGTGTGTCATTCTATAGATTTGATTAAAGCAATGTTATCCGGAATGTGCGCGGCATGCGAGCATAAAATGTCTTTTAGACGTTCAGGTGCACATATCGCACACCCTCTTCTAAGGAGACACAACTCAAAATTTCTCATTTTTCAGAAAACGCGAAAAACAAAATGCATCGCTGTGTCAATCAAAGCAAGAAGAAAGGCATTGACGGAGATTTTCGGATTGTCATAATAACATAAACGGAAAAGCATTTTTCGTTGAGGTAGACAGGTGAACTATGATCAAGTTCCATATGTTAACTCAAAAGATTGACGATTTTTGAGTTGTGTCACCTTAGAAGCGGGTGTACAATATGCATGTAGGTACAGACGGGTAAAATAAAAAATAATTTTGTGTGTGCGTAAATACATATGCGATTCGTTTGGAAAGCTTTTTTAAAGGTGTAAGCGGGAAAAACAGCTCTGGTTTTTTATTTTTATTTTTGGAATTACTCTGAGGTAATTTGAAATCTTGTTACCACTAATTGTAAACTCTTTTTGTATAGACATGTATACAGTGAGCTACGGATAAATGCAACACGAATAAATGCAAAAACCACATAAGTGCAAGGTGTTTTGAAGCTTTCTTTATGCGTTCTCATAAAAAATATGCTAGGATTAATGCAAAGAACTCATAAGAGCACAAGAATTCGAGCAAAAAACGTGTTGCATTTATCCGTACTCTACTTATCTTGATGTGAATCGAAAGCTGATTCGATCTAGTCGTTCTGTCTGTACGTTTTTGGTCAGATAACCTCCGAAACGGGCGAACGCATACCGGCCCTAGAAAATGATCTCACTAAGAGATATTTGGTTTTTATTTTATTATGATTTTTTTTTTTTTCGTTTTGTAATCATGCCATGAAATTCCTCGAACTCGCATAGTGATGTTTCAAAGTGCGGTTTTCTTCACCGAAATGGTTTCAAGTTTATAACGTGGCATTCGCAAAAAGAGCATTCGAACTACAAGTGGTGACTGTGGGGGGTTTTCTTTTTATTTGACTAACAAGCGTATGAAGCTCATACTTCAATTAAGCCCTGTTCACATTTTGTCTTTGAAAATTTTCTAAAAATTCCCTTCGCCACATATTTTTCCTCGTAAAACTAATCGCTATTCCGCTGAAATTCTAAGGGAATTCATATTTTCTTAAAATTGATTGATACGCAATTTCATATGCATAATTAATTTATAGGTTCATTAGAATTCGAGAAACTCAATTGAAATTTCAACAAAGCTGGCTTAATCTTAATTAAATTTCCGTAGAATCTTTCATTGCTTTGAATTTGAATTTATCAGATACTTACAGTTTGTAGCTGCTGGTCAAATTAAATTTCTTCAAAAAAAATTTTAAGATGTATGTATTATAATTTACGCTATGGATAAAATGCTTTTTATACCCAGCGTAAGCGGGGTATATTAGTTTTGTGCGAATCTTGTAACAGGGAGAATTAAGCTCCGGAGATATAGCAAAATATATAATATATAGAAATGATCAGGATCAAAAACTGAATCGATTTAGACATGTCCGTTTGTCCGTCCGTCCGTCTGTCCGTCCGTCCGTGGTCGGATCTCCTCCGAAACGGCTGGACCAATCAAGTCGAAATTTGGCACACAGGTATATTGGGATCCGAGTATGATCCTAAGTAAAAACGGAAGACATCCGCCCACTGCCACGCCCACAAATGAATATAATGTGTTTTCAATAAAATGGCTGTAACTAGCGAACCACTCAACACATTTTATTGATATTTGGTGTGCTGGTAAACTACAAAAAGGGACATTTCCTGGCAAAAAATGGACGCCGCCCTCCTCGAGCCACGCCCACAAATAAGCCCAAAAAGAAGGGATTATCGTAACTTGTGCAGTAAAAGGCGTAGAAGCTTCAAATTCGCAGCATAGGTTGACCAAGGCAAATGAAAGGTGTAGGAACAAAAATTTTTTTGGCCCGCCCACTGCCACTCCCACAAATAAAGATTTTTCGTAACTTTTGAAGTAAAAGGCGTAGAAGCTTCAAATTCGCAACATAGGTTCACCAAGGCGAATGAAAGGTGTAGGAAAAAATTTTATGTGGCCCGCCCACTGCCACGCCCACAAATGAAGATTTTTTGTAACTTACGAAGTAAAAGGCGTAGAAGCTTCAAATTCGCAACATAGGTTCACCAAGGCGAATGAAAGGTGTAGGGAAATAATATATGTTGCCCTCCCACTGCCACGCCCACAAATAGAGAAGCAAAACATACCGCGCTCATAATGTCGGGACGCTGGGTATTTCAAAGTCGGGCTTGACCGACTTTAGCTTTCTTACTTGTTTAAATTGATTTTATGAAATATAATTTTGTTGGAATATTCAGTAACACCAAGCGTTTCTTTAAATAATCTAACTCAAATATGTTGGCATCATTTGGTATTGGAAAAGTTGGCGGAGGTTTAGTAATGTTTCGACAATGGATTATTACTAAAATTTTCCTACAAGCTCTTTTAAAGCTTCCTTTTTCTCTTCAATGCATCCTCTGATGCGTGAATCATTAGAATTATATTGAGAAAAATTTTTCCCTCATGCGTTAAAAGTGAATAGAAGTATAAAACTGAAATATAATAGATCAAAACTCGCTAGTAACAAAGTTAAAGATAGCTATTCAGAAAGGCAAACAATATTTTACAGTGCCACATCTGAGATTTAGGCTTTAAATAGGATCCATAGCCTCGAATTTCTATTTTGTTGTCTATCCTACAATGCTTCGGTTGTCTGCACCTAATGTTTGAAGTGAGCAGCCTTTTTTTTTGCAAAGCTGTCCTCATTTGCTCTCAGGACGTGACCATACCAGCGTAGCCTTGCTTTCCGCATTTTCCCTATAATTGGAGCTACTTCATAACGGCTACGAATGTCCACATTTGCAACAAGGTCAACGACGAGTCAGTCCGGATAGCCAGCGGAGCAACTTTGTTTCCATTAAACAAAATCTTCCTTCTGCTACTTTCATTAAGGACCTAAAAATTATAATATACCTTCTAGGAAATTAACAGAAATCATTCAACTTTCAATACCATTAGTTTTAATTTAAAAAAAAATTATTGAAAATTATTCGATAAGGATATAGGAAAGCCAAAAAAAAAAAAAAAACTATACCCTTATGTACTATTTTATCATCAGTTTGGCAATAGAAAGCGACATAGCCTAATTGAAAATAGCAAACCTCTGTGGTTATTTACCCGAAGACAAAGTTTAACACAAACATATTTGTGGTTATTTTAACCTAAAATTTACGTACCAATCGCTACCCATTTCGACACACAATAATTTATTCCGAACTCAACCTCGCTGAAGCACTCACAAAGTGTAGTTATTTACACTTCAAATTGACATCAAATTGTGGGGCATATTTGCGCTGTCACGTACCAAACCCAGAGCAAACCCTTAATTATTTTACAAACTCCCTTAACCATCTACTTCGATTCCGCCATGTCGTATTTCAGCATAGAAAGCAAGTATATACTATTAGAATAATGTTCGGAAGATCCTTTAACAAAGCAATGAGAAGATTATTGCCAAATGATACAAGCGTTTTGTGTGACGTTGCACAGGCGAACGAGCAGTGAATTCCTCAAAACACCTTCAATGGAGTAATTGCTTTAAATTTAATTGAAATGCAATTATCGCTCAGGAACCGAGTTCGGATTTTGACGAATATTTAAAGGATTTGGTTCGTTTGCTTCAAGTTTGAGTATGTCCTGGAAGCACGAACGCAAAGGCAAAGGTCACAAATGAACTATTACATATACGAGTCGGTGGCAAAGCCAATAACGAGCATTTGACCATCATTTCATTTGCCGGTTGCTATGGCATTTTGGCAAAGATGATATGCCGTACCTGATTGCAGGTATGTTATATATTTGTTTACATCAAGTGTACTTCGGGACTATAGAGACATATTATTGTGAACATGAGACGAAGCTGTTTCGTCACGCACGAGCAGACAAACGTCGAGAGCGCTCAACCGGAAATGCGGAAATGAGGTTTCGTCGATTCCGAAAATCGTATTATGATTATTGCTGATTTCATTTGCATTGATTACTTAAGATGTATGAAAATGATATACCTAACTTCATACACATACAATACATTTATTTGTGTAGAGGCAAATAGATTACCATAACTAAGTTAGCTTATGGCATTTTCAATGGCCGTGTTAATTGCTTGAGGTATGTTAAAGGTGCCTCCTAACACGTATTTTATGAATTCCAACCTTTGGCTTTTCTTTTTGGACATGTTTTCTTGTGTAAGCTTTATTGGAATTTTTTTGAAAAATATCATTCTGGTTGAAATTAATTGAATATTTCTCATCATGCGGGTCTTTTTATTGATTGCATTTTCAATTTTCGTACAAGCACAAACGTCGGATTGTCTAGAGACCCCAACAGTGCAGTGCAGTTCTGTCAAAGAAAAATAGGACAAAAGGAAGCCGAACAGCAAGATTTCACACGTGCGAAAACTTGTAGTAGTTGGAATTTGGTCCCTTTAACTAAGCTTTAAAATATGTCAAATGGACTTCTTCTTCCTTTGGAATTTTTCCGGTTCGGAATATCAGGCTATATTTCTGTTGACAAAAACTCCTGCAACCTCGTTTTTTCTATTTATTTTTGCATTTTTTATTTAGTGATATTTCATGAGAAATGTCCTGTTGCGAAATTTCTATATGAAACGAAATTATGACTGGAAACTAATGAGGGAGAAAGCTCCTGCAGGTTAATTTACAATAGCATTCAATGATTACATATGTAGGTACATACCTACTTAGCTTCTTAAGTGTAGGATGAATCATGATTCTAGGAAAATATTTTATGAAAGAAAGCTATCGAAAAAAATTGCTCATTAGCTTTCGTTAAGACATCAAAACTTCAACGTCAAAGGCACCATGAAATAATAATATAAAATAAAAAAATTTCCACAAACAATCATCGAGGAAAATTCGAATTGCTTTCCGTCTTTGCGTCTTGTATCAACTTGAGTTTCTATATTTTATTCAAGGACGATGTAATCATCGGAGACTCAATCAGGGCGATGGTATAAAGCTCATTCCCAATTCGGACTCAATTTTCTGATTTCTCTTTTGAAAAAATTTTTTTAATTTTTTTTATTTTGTCATTGAAATTAAAATTGATCGACACGTCAGGTATTAATTTTTATTTTTAACTGAATAATTTCGAAGCAAACACATATTGAAGCTCTATTAAAAAATATATGAGGCTTCATCGGATATTGTATTGAAACCTTCGATTGATCATTGCAAGTTTTGATTGAAGAGAAATTACAGCTCAGATTTGCAAGTAACATTGACACGCGCATGAATAATTTTCCTTCAAATACCGTTAAATTTTGAAATAAATTTTAAATTTCGAAATATTTTTCAATCGCAGAAGTCTGTATTCGAAATGACTTTGCAAGAAGTTTTTTTCCCCATCATTAATTAATTTTAATTATAATTATGCATTCGTCTTAATATGAGAAGTCCTGCCGAAAATATGAAATACCTCCGCATGCGTTGAACATACAATCACTCATCAGCGTAAAATTATTTTTGATAGCTCTCCCGTTCCAGGTTAATGAGTTTTGGAACATCATTTTAACAGCTGAAGTGATTGATCAGACTCGTATCAATCTTATTTGAAGCCTTTTATGTAGAGACTCTCATGATTATATTATTGCTGAAGAAATGTATGGAAAAATATCGATAACAGAATATAATAAAAATTGAAAAGGGTTTAAAGCCCAAAAACCTCCTCCCCTGGCTGCACGCCTGATGGAGTATGAGTAAGAAATAATCATTAAAATTGTTATTCACCAACTAGATTTAAAAAAAAACACCATGAAATCAGTTCTGATGATGTGCAAACAATTCTGTCGGTGAATGGTGCTGCCACGTTTTTCTATGCACTGAGCGAACTTAACAATGATTTTTTTTAAAGGGCGCATTGTTATTCACAGTCCTTTTGATTTTCGAGCAGAACGAAAATTTCAAAAGAAAATTGGTCGAGTCAACAACACTTTTGGTCGATTTAAAGGAAATATGTTTAATCACATTTCTTTTCGTACGGTATAATTCTCATTTGTTTTATAAAATAGGGCATATAAGATATGTATTCATCTTAGAACTTTTTAAGCATTGCGAAAGCATTCACGACAACGAAGTGACAAAATCGGATGAAGTCCATCCGATGGCTATTTTAAGGATATGTTCAGCAGAGGGATCTGTGGCCATTTGCTTTGAACGTTGAATGAATTTGTTATGACATTTCTTCTTGTATAGGTGTTTTAGAAATTTTTTTTTTATTTTAAAAATTATCTTGTCATTTCAATTATGTCCGTGGTTAGTTCAACAATTTAAATTTAAATCCATTTTTGAAAATTATCATTTCAATTCAACCTGAATTATGGTTGATTCAAAAGGAAAATCTTTCATTTTTCCAACAAGAAAAATTGTTAAAATTAGAAATATTCCTTGATGAAGAGCCGTTTTGTATGTTTTTCCTTTTGATTTAACCAGTTTTTTGGTTGATTTTTTTCTCTGTGTACTTAAAAAATGCGATATCGAACTGACAGGAAAAAATGGTTTTGTTCTTCTCTTTGAACGAATCCTTCATCCGCTTGAGCTTAACATTAATCCTTGTGGATCATATATGTATGTCTGATGCCTGATAGCCAAAACAACAAAACCAAAAACCAAATAAACAAGAAAACAATTCTGTACCGTTAATAACGAGATTTCTTTTGTTGTTGCACAACAAAACCGACTCGAATTAGCGGCTGCTGGCAACGCCAAATACAAAGGTAAATAGATATTTGAGGGTTCTCTAACTTTCATCGCAAGCAGAGTTTGGGCTTTGTTTTGAGCTGTTGCGAAGAGGATTAAACCAAGCCTCTTGTGAAACTTTTGTAACCGGAATCCATCAAGAATTGAAAGCCGCAGAACTAATATTTTGCTTTTGCGCTTTTGCGCTATTGTTTTTGGAAAATTCCAACATCCTTTCGGAGCTTTGTTGAAAAAACGAAAAAAATGCACTCTATCGTGTATATTCCAAACATGTTTTCTGTATATATGCATGCTTGTAGGCGGTTCGAGGAGGTTCTGCCATGTCACTTGCGCAATGCAAAGTGTCTGAATTCGACTCATCCTTTTTTCTGTTTGAATAACATTGCAGATTGTCAGATGCAGAAGGTATGCATATTCTTATGCATGATTTTTTCTCCCTTTTTTATTTTATTTTATATAAAACATTCGCTTTCGCCTCTTTCAGTTTTCAGTGTTCAGTTTTCACAGAAAGATAAAAATAAAATGAAGAAAATCATTTTTGAGCGACTTGATTGCAGGCAGAAATAGCGATGCGAGAAATTTCCAATAAATATTCAGAAAAAAAGAAGAAGAAAAAACATCCTTCAAGGCTGAATAGTTCGGTTGGATTTATGGAAATGTAAGCAACGCGAATTTTCTGAAAAAGAAATATTTCAGTTAATTTCGTTTAATAACACACAGAGAAAAAAATCAACCAGAAAACTGGTTAAATCAAAAGGAAAAACATACAAAACGGCTTTGTCATCAAGGAATATTTCTAATTTTAACAATTTTTCTTGTTGGAAAAATTAAAGATTTTCCTTTTGAATCAACCATAATTCAGGTTGAATTGAAATGATAATTTTCAAAAATGGATTTAAATTTAAATTGTTGAACTAACCACGGACATAATTGAAATGACAAGATAATTTTTAAAATAAAAAAAAAAAATTTCTAGAACACCTATACAAGAAGAAATGTCATAACAAATTCATTCAACGTTCAAAGCAAATGGCCACAGATCCCTCTGCTGAACATATCCTTAAAATGCCATCGGATGGACCTCATCCGATTTTGTCACTTCGTTGTCGTGACTGCTTTCGCAATGCTTCAAAAGTTCTAAGATGAATACATATCTTATATGCCCTATTTTATAAAACAAAAGAGAATTATACCGAACGAAACGAAATGTGATTAAACATATTTTCTTTTAAATCGACCAAAAGTGTTGTTGACTCCACCATTTTTCTTTTGAAATTTTCGTTCTGGTCGAAAATCAAAAGGACTGTGAATAACAATGCGCCCTTTTATAAAAATCATGGTTAAGTTCAATCAGTGTAGCATTATAATTAAGACTACGTTTATATATCCAAAAATTGAGAAAGTGGGCGTGACAAACGGATGGTGTTCGTATAATAATTGGAAAAATGTCGCCATATGAGGCCTTTTATGATTTCGAAAATCTCAGGAATACTTAGTTTTAATGTATCTGTTTTATAATACAATCAAACTTATATAGCTAACCCTACCCAGCAGCGAAACTGCGATTGCATGCCAGTGCCATCAACTCTAGAATCAACTCCAAAATAATGCAATAGCATTACAATATGCATGAATTGCTTCTCAAAAGTAATCAACTCCACTATTTCAAATACTTCATCAATTTTATTTGCATTGTATTTTGGTTTAAGTTTTTTGCAAAAAATTTCTAAGTTTATCATAATGGCATTGGCTGCATTACCTTTTTTCGATAGTTTATCAATTGCTGCAATACATGTTAGAAAATTCTGCATTACTAGGAGCGGCTTTTCACTACCAATCGCCTATTAGTAATGCGTGTTTTCATTTGGAATGCATCGGTGAAAATAATCTTTGGGTAATCAATGAATTTATATACGAAAGTAATCCAGCGCAAGAGATAAAGGTAATCCAACAATAAAACGTCATTGGTTCAATGACTGCATTGATGAAAGGTAATGCAGCAGAAGCATTTACCGCTTACCGCCAATGTCACACAATGTTAAATGTAATGCATATTTCAACAGGAAAGGAATCGAGTGTGTCATCAAATGGCATTACTTGTCATCGATGAAGCATCGATGAAGCATGCATTACATTCGCTGCTGGGTATTTCTGTGTCGTGTATTGTATGGACAGGTTCGCTTGACTATAACACCCTTATCTGTTTGTGTTTGCCTCAGCAATTTCAATACATAAAGTAATGAATTTGAGTAAAAAGTGAATTACTTATAGGGATGATAGAAATGAGCGCGTAGATTTTAATCGACATGATACGCATGAGTGTCATCTTTCCACGTGAATCTTTAATCTTAACTCTCATCACGTGCCTACTTTTTGTTTATTCTTTTGCGTGTTTTTGTAATTTTTTCTTAGGAATTTTTGGGGATCAATTTGAGAAGAGTGCGTTGACTCCGCTTAGAGCTATGTACATATGTAAATATGTTTTATTGCTTCCACGCTTCGATTCTTTCCGAAAGCAGCCATCGAAAGCGCATCGCCCGACTCGAGTAGAAATATTTTCAAAGCTCACAACAAAATTCATGCAACAAAGTGAAGCGATTTGGTACCCGGATTTTTTGCGATTTTTTCGATGACAGCTTGTGGCTAGACTTGAGTTGGTTTCCAGTTACAAAAAGACTGCCGTACAAGCTATGAGGTAAACAATTAGTAACAAAAACAAAAATAAAGCTCTCTAAAACGTATAAAAACGATTTTGTTTTTTCTCTTTTTTGGCGGCTGTGGCTTTACGATTTCGGCGTGGAATGAGAAAACGTGCTTAAATCATTGTGCTACGGCTTAGGCTAGCAAGCCACCAATTATGTAGCACTTCCTGTGCTTTTTTTTTTTGTTTGTTTGTTTTGTTTTGTTTTGATACTATTATTGTCTGCAAAGAGTTCATTCGAGATTAATTTAATTGATGGACTTTTTCTCGATGGCACTCTATGAAAATTTCATTTTCCTCAATCAAAAGATTCTTTTCCTTCAATTTTCCAACACTCCAAAATTAATAATTCCATGATTGTTGCCACTTGAAGAAATCGACAGCGTTTAATGGCGCAGCAAAGTATCGCACTCGATTTTGCTTGAGTTTTCTTGAAAAATAAAATGCAACAGTAACTTCAATGGAGAATACGACGAGAATTTCCCACTTTTCTGTATGCGCAAATACAAAGAAAGACCTTAAAAGTTATTAAATATATATATATATATATGTATATATATATATATACAAATATAAATGGCGGAGATTTTAAAATACTGTAAATCTACATGCGAGTTTCCCTTCAAAAGCGGAAATATTTTCCTTCGATTATTTGCTGGGTATATTTTTAAATTGAATTTTATTTACGTCCTGTGGCAGCGCTGAAGAAACTAGAGGAAATACATGCATATGTAGGAGTTATGCAAATAGAGAGGGAAGTGGGAAAAAAGTTGTGGCACACAGTTTTCTTAAATTCAAAGAGTTTGGAACGCACTGATGGAACCCCAATGAAACGAAAACTAAAACTAGAAAGAAAATAATGGATTTTTTTCTTGTCATTGATCGTCCATAAAGCTGGCAACTTTACAAGTGGGTACATGACATGAATAGAAATAAAAATTGTGAGCATGATTGAAATTAATAACTAGGTGGCAGTCTATAGTAATTAATAAATTCAAGGAAAACTGGAAAAAGCAAGTCCCCAAAGGGGATTGAAAGGTATTCGTCCTCTAACCTATTATCTCCCACCATCTTGTTTTTAGGAAAATACATTTTTGTTTGTTTTGTTTTTAGTAAAAAACTTTTTACACAAAATTTTGAACTTATGAAGGTTTAAATCGGCTTCAAGATAAAATCAAGACTTTATAGGAGAAGGAAAATGGTTCACTGTCAACATTTCAAGTGTTTTAAAGTTGAAGTTTTCAGTAGGATGTTGACACTTCGAAATAAGTTGCTATTTTTTGCTTTTGAGAAGACGAAAGCTTTAAAGGAAATCAGTCCTTACTATTTAATACAAAAATACTTCCTATAGTTTTGTTTAAAGCTATTTGTTTTTTTATTTGAAGCAGGAAAGGATCAAGGAGTGAGGTTCAAAATGAATTTTTTAATATTTTTAGGAGGAATTTTCCTGCTTGGAAACATAACTAAAAAAATTAACGCTCGCCTTCCGAAATAGGGAGGTTTGGTGAAGCAATTTTAATGTTTTTCATGATCGGGAAGTGATTGTTAGGAAATCAAATTCTTTGATATTCTATACAGGGTGGCCCGTGCGGTAGTGCTTTTTTTTATTGGGATGGTAGGGGAGACCAAGATGAGCAAAAAATCGTATCGGAGGGAGGGGTCACAAATGCACCCCTGAGGAGTTATAGGGCTGTAAAGTTTTTAAGCAGGAAGTCGAGAAAAAAAATTCTCCTACGATAGTGGTTTATCGTAGAAAAATTTCAAATTCGTCCCTGTACATGGAGGTTTTTTATACATATTATATTTGGAAGAGGTTTCAATTTTTATCACTCACCTAATAATTAATTCGTATTATTTAGAAGCTGATCCCACGAACTTCGTACTGCCTGAAAAGAAAAGAATGTGTTTAAAATAAATAAATAAAAAGTGGCAGAATATCAAGTAATTGCTAACCGTCTTCCTCTTTCGCTCTCTCTCATATCTCCCCTTTACCCACCCTACATCTCTTCCTCATTCTGGACTCTTCTCTCTTGCTCCCTCTCTCTCGCTCACGCTTCTCAAATGATGCGATTAATTAATTAATGATATAAGACGTAAGCGTAATGTTGCTGCCAACTTAATTTTTTTAAAATAACATTACTCATACGTCGGGTAGAACAACATAAAAAATTGTTGACAGGCTATTCTCAAACCTACTTAGTTTGCAAATTATATTTCATAAGAGTTGGTCAAGCCGTTTCAGGTGAGTTTGGGAATATATGTAATAGATTATATTTTTCTTTTTAATTAAATACAGATAATGAAAAAGGAGTCTTTCGTGGTCCTACAAATGAAGTCAAAGATTTTCTGGTAAATATTGTACTCATCGAAGCAGAAGAAGCTCTTCAGTAAGTGGAATGCTGAAGTTTGGTTCTCAATTCCAATTTGATAAAATATAGTGTTCTTTTCGGAATAGCATGAATTCATGAAATTCATCGAATAGCATGTCTGTCGGTGAAGCATGGAGAAAATTTCAATAAGAAAAATTACCAGCCATCAAGGAGTTCATGTGAAGTTTCAAAATTTCTTTTGAATATTCCACGATTGTGCCTACGCCAATCGAAAGGTTAAACTTGCATTGTTGTTTTGTAAATCAAATTTGTTTGCTATAATGCAATAGAGAAAGTGAGGAAATTTATTTGTTATAGAAATTGATTTTGGATTCAAAGGGTTTAGTACTATAAGCAGAGATTCGGCCCCCGAAGCCAATTTAGACGAAGTTGTTTTGCTCTCTTGGTCAATAGAAAACACTTAACTTGCGCCGAGTTTTGGGTCTAATCCTTGAATATCCTTGAAAAAAGTAGTTTTTTTAGGGAAATTTAAAAAAAAATTAAATTTCACAAAAAATTCATTTAATCTTAAAATTGACTTAAATCGCGTTAAATTTTTGAAACCGAATTTTGTTGAAACATTAAACTAAATATTTAAAAACTCGTATATAGAAAATAGTTCAGAAAATATCACAAAAATATTTTTCAAGCAACTTTGTTAAACCAATACCTGCTCCCGTTCAAGGATATTTTTTCATGACCATTTTTTTTTTGTTGTTCCAGAAGTGGTACAACTTACGGAAAACACCCGAAAATAGAATTTTATGCCAAGATTAAGTATGTTAAGTTTCAATACCCAAAGCTGCCTGAAACATCATTAAAAAAAGCAAATTAAAAAAAAAATATTGCATACTTCTCGGGTATATCTGTGATTGATATGCATCAATATAATTTTTCCGTATGGTCATATCATGTGAAATTGTGAAACAAACAACAAAAGAGAATTAAAAAAATGTCTACTCCTGCTGAAAAGTCTAACCGCAGTCAAAATTTTCCCTCATTCTACCCAAAAATCTAACCCAATTAAAAATTGCAAAACAGGTAATCTATGAAATATTTAAACAAAGCAACAAAAAACGAAAGTGAAGCCAACCGCATCTCCCTATCTTCCTGTAACTGCAGAAGAATTCACCCCTATCTTTTTAAAAAATACCAGGATTATTGAATCTTCCTCACTGTCAGAAGTGACGGATTAGTAGTAGAAATTGATTTTGGCCGGGGCTTATACTATGCAGAGTTGGCCCCCGAGCTCTATTTTGACGAAGTTTTTGGTCAAAAGGAATAACTTGTTTTAGTCTAATTTGAAGTATCCTAAATGTAGTTTTTATTAGTACAATTAAAAAATTCTTTACAAATCGAAATGAACAGTGCACTCGATATAGAAAATTTCAGAATATACAAATATATTTATTTTTATTTTTCATGATATTTTTTATGACCTTAAAGCAATTTTACTCGAAAAATAGAATTTATTATATGTTAATACCTTTCTAACCGAGTGAAAATTTTCCTCATTTCGGAATCTGGGCCCAATAAAAGTTGCAACAGACTATGAGGCCAAAACGGTGGCTCTCTAGCCTCCAGCGTAGCCCCACCTTAAAAATACCGAAGATCTTGCTCACTGTCTGAAATTATTACAACTGTGACTTCAGTTTCGTCAAAAATATTTGTTAAAATTTTAGCTGCCTTAAAAATTCTATCCAAGTTCTATACAGTCTTCCAAAATGGGTTAATAAGAACCTTACTTTGGCTACAAAAGATACTCATGCTTTCTTCTATTTCGTTTAAGAAACCTACATATTTACTTCTTTCGATTTCACACGTTTTCACAACTTTCACATCCCACAAAATTCTTTTCAACCTGTGCTCAGTACCTGAGCAACATATTTTAGCAGTCAGCAAACCTCTATCAAATCCCGCATATTCTAGTTATGTTATTTTTATTGTATTTTATTAATGCTTACTTAACATAGTTTTAATAAAATAAAGCAAGAACTTCAGTAAGAGCTTCAGATTGGATTTATATGCGAAACCCTTTGCTTTTCCTTTCTCAAAATCAACGCTCCTTTCGCCGTATAATTATATTGTATAAAAGGTAAAACCTTAGCGTTAGGCGCTGTCTCAATTGGCGAATCTCCACCGAATAAATATTGAGATATTCAGCACTAGACGCCAAATAGATCTGCGAGTCCTGCCGCTCAGCGATAGCGGGACATAAAAAAATAAAAGTCGTTAGGACACACATAAAAACAAAAAATAATGTAAATAATAATAATAAATGAAAATATCGAAAGATTCCTCACTACGCTAACGCGTTTGTT
Source organism: Chlorops oryzae (assembly GCA_020466095.1). Lineage (NCBI taxonomy): Eukaryota > Metazoa > Arthropoda > Insecta > Diptera > Chloropidae > Chlorops > Chlorops oryzae. Next base: position 29,155,353 of record CM035808.1, read on the forward strand.
TTAGACCCAAAAAAAAAGTAAAAATTCATTTTCCACTCTTCATCTTCTTCTGTCAAGCGATTTTCCATAACATTTATGTGGAAAGTAAGCAATTGAATTATCAAGTTGAGAAAAACGCACGAAAAATCGAAAGTTTTTGTTTTATCGTTGCCTTGCAAAGTTCCCCGATTTCTTACGTTTGAAGAACAACTAAAAGTTTCGGAAATGGTGCATTATATTTTAACTTCCAAGCTCACTTTCTTTTCAAGGCTAGATATTTTTCTTTCTATTCTCGTTTCTCATTTCTCTTTTCTTCTTTCACATTTCCGTTTCTCGTTTTCATAAATGTTCAGTCGTTGTTCATCGCGTGACATAACAATGAGTGGAAAATGAAAGTTTATAAGACAATTCAATCTTAAATTTTATATTCTGGAAAACTTCGTCTCGTTCAAAGTTCTGGGTTGCGTCTTTGCCCTCAGGAATGTTTTTCGAACTTTTCTTGTTTGCTCAGGATGTAACAGAATTTTGATTTGGAATTTAAAACAATTATTGCATTCGAAAAGTTATGAAATGTGCGAACAATTTTCGTGAAAGCTGACAATTTACACTTCGCAATATATGTACATGTGTTCGCACCGTCAGCTTATCGCAAAAAACATAAAAGCTTATGTTAACTCTGGAGAATGTGATAGCGCGATTTTAAAGCTGTGCGGGCAACTATAACACTTTAATATAGTGCTGGCAACACAAATCTCGTGAGATTGTTCAAAGTATTTCTTTTATTCTCAGTGTATGGATGCACATTCAGTTCGACAGAGAAACTTTCCGGGCGAAAAATATATTATGGCTTACTCACATAGTTGTTTGATTAAGAGCTTTAACATATCTAGAACAAGAAGTTATGTTGTTTTCTTTGGAAAGAAAAGCATCGAACTTTCTCTTGCCAGAGCATTATCTTACGCTTTCAAGTTTAAAACCATAAAGCTTTCATCATGAAAATATAATTTTTTTTTTATTATAAATAAAAACAAACTCATATTTCAGTTACTTTGAACATAACTTAAAGTTATTTGGCTTTAACACGTTAAGTGCATTTTATGCTACGGCGACTTAAAGACACAAAGATTTCAAATATATTTGAAATATAAAATAATCTGCTTTGCTCCATACCTATATTTCGTTTTGGTTTTCCCAAAGGCCTTCTAAAAATCCCTAATACGTTGTAATAAACTTCCAATGTGTAAGAATATTGCTCGTAAAGTTTTCTCTTGCCACTTCTACATATATCCTTCAAGAAGGTTCAGCAGAGCTTTATATCATTCATTTATGCCATAAGTCACTTATGTAGCTCTAACGTAACGCTACAAAAGTGATGTATGCGATAAAATAACTTTAATCTGCGTTGGCAACTCCAGTTTTCACTCAGTGGATATTGGCTATTGGACTATTGGCAGCATCATTTGGATTTTCATAATTGAGTTCAACTATAACTCCTTTAGCTCGAATGATTTACGTGAACTGAATTGAATCGAGTGAAAATAGAGCTTAAAGAGAAATTTCTTTGTACAGTAAAGCTTTGATAATTCGATTTTAATCATGTGGCAATCAGGGGTGTCACAGAATCCGATAGCTGTCGGAATCGGAATTAAAACCGATCGAAATTTCATACAGAATTCACAAATTTTGTTGTTTTTGGTTTTGAATCGGAACTATTTTCAGTTCTTAATTGCACAAAGCCCTATTTTATCCGGCTGTCTGTCAGATATATATGAAAATTCAGTCGACTAAAATTCCACAGCTATTGGATTCTGTGACACCCCTGAATAGCGCTTATTGAAAGTTTCAAAAGCAATTTATGAACTCCAAAAATGTTTAAGACAACAAATTCTTTGAATAATAACAATTCGGATTATAGAAGTTTGACTGTAGGTACCTAGGTATAAATAGGGAGATGTTCACTTTTTTCACAACAAATATTGACATTCGTACACATAGTATGAATCCTTAACATATTCTTTCTTCGAAAAAAGAATACAGTATATTGGTGCCACAATATGCAGTGTTCTAGAAAATCTTACAGTCTGCTCTTAAAATTTTGTAATGTCATTACATAAATTAATTTATCTGAATGCAGTGCATTTGATGTGCATAAAAAATTCCGCATTTATTGTGTTTCCATATATGTTATAAAATAAAATAATTTTTTTTTTATGACGTAAGTATTTGGAAAATGCAATTATCTCTCTTTGAGGAGAAGATTTTTTTAATTTTCTTGGAATTTTTTTATTTTTATTCTGCTTTTTTGTTTTCATTAGAATAAAGAAAGCTTAACAAGAAAGGCATTTTCACCGGTTCTGAGCAGATGAAAAGGTTTCATTTTCAAAATTTCTAAAGATTGGTATGAAAAGCAAAAATTTTATGATGAACATAAAGCAGGAAATGATTTAAGAAGTTGCTTCCCTAGCTTTGCGTTCGAAATTCTTTTAAAGAATTTCTTTGAATAAATCTCTTATAAAGTGATTTTGTACGTTCTCGGCGCTCAAGTACAAACGCGCCCCATTGTATGGCATACTATTTCGTTCGAATAGGCGCTACTACTTTACGATGTTTCGAGTGCAATACTTTCAGTGTCTGCTGAAATTCCTTTTGTTACAGAATTTCGTTTCATAAATTATCGAGATTGTGAAGATGTTTATAGCCAACAGATGCCATAAAAAGTTTGTACGTTGCGCGAATGAGCAAGGTTGATAATGCCTATGTTCAATTCTAATTTACCATCGAGTATGTTCTTAGAACGCAATTTCCTCTTAATACAAAATGATTTTGAAGACACGTTGGATGAAATAAAAGTTAATTTGATTGAAAATTTCCTGCAATTCCTTGCAATATTACGACTTCCAAATCTTGAAAGATTCAATGTCAATGGCGTATTTGAACAAGGATATCGTGTCTTCCTTCAATGTGTCAATCGTATAAGCAAAACTAATGAAATGAACGGAACGGAACGGTTGAGTTTGAATATAAAATAATTTGAATGGATTTTATGTCCATCTTTGAATGAAAATTATTTTGGACTAATCGAGGACTAGTTTCCGATTGCTTGAGGGTAAAAAACGCAGTAGAAATCACAAAGCTATTAGCTAAATTGGTTTGTTTTTATATACAATTTGAGCTCTTAAAGCATAAGAACCATTTTTAATATTTACGAGAAATAGCTCTAATACTGACTGCATTGAGAGTAGGTCGCCAAAATGTAATGAATCTTAAATGCTCAATTTTGAGCTCTTTCAATAAAAGGGAAATGCTTTACGACTTTCGCAGCAGCAGCATCGTAAACACAGAGAAGTATCATAAAATTACAACGCTTAACTTAAGTTTATATAAGCAAATACGATTTAAATGCAAGTAATGCTTCATTTCCCATTGCATCTTTCCAGTGTCAATGGCGACAATAATTTTCACGATCTCAATAAACATTGCTTTGAGTACACAATTGCTACTTAGACATACTTAAGAAAGTAAAAATTTCAACTGACACACAATATCTTTTTTATGCAACACAACAATAGTACGCTCTCTATGCAGTTCAAGTTCTTAGTCCAAGTGTAAACTAATCCTTCAAATTGCATTCAAAAAACCTAGAAAAAAAAGAAGAAAAAAAGAAATATCGCACAAAAGAAATCCAGCAAGACTTGAACACACAAACAATTACCCATTGTTGTGTAAGTTTTGATGAGAAGCTTGGGTCACTGGATTAGGACAGTATATATTTACAGAGTAGAATGTATTAGCGACAATGTCAAGGTTTTGTTTTATAAGCAAACAATGGCGAACGATGATGACAGCGAAAATGACATAGAGAGTCCTTTGTGCTGGTTTCTTGGGAATCCGAAGGAAATCTGCACAAGCCGTAAAATAACTGGATGGTGAAAATGAAGAGTTATAAAGTACAGAAAGAAACGCCAAAGAACCGACCTTATAGTGTTTTTCTTAGTACATCTGCTTTGTTCTAGTCTAAGATTGAAAATGTTCAGAATAAGAATTCGCTTTTCTTTTCTTTTTGTTTTGACTTTGCATATTGTTTGCTAGGCCTATTAAGAATGACGATAGATAAATGACCCTGAGTCTGAACTTGGTTAGCTTATAGGTTTCAAATATGCGACACACATGCAGCCGTATTATTATGTATCAACCTATTTATATTGTCATTCATTATTTCTGGGGATATAACAAAGACGAACATACCGCTCGTATGAGCAATGTAGCTTCGCTTGCTCAAATTAATAATGCGTATACGATGGTCATACGAATATAGCAGCTAATTGATGCGGAAGTCTTATTGCTAATAAAAATTTCGCGTGATCATTTATGTCATTTCTCAATATCAAATAATGCTAATTATCATACCTTATTGCCTGCTGTTTCAATTAAAGCACACAAAAGCACATCAACACAATTGAAAGTTGCGTACGGAATATTTATTAAAACGAATTAATTTGCTCATTCCCAAAGGAAAATGAAAAGGCTTTGGGTGTACATTTTTACTATCAACATACGATAATTAGTTAAAGCAAGCCCGGTGAGTTTTTTTTTTTTTTTGTGCCTTGTTTCTATTGAAGCTGCTTTCTCCGGTCTTACGCAAATATTTGTATAAAATCCCAGATCGACTTCTTTTCCGAGCTTTTTTGCATTAATATACTCCACAATAAAAGGGGTTTTATGTAGCAATTATAATTAAAAACTTTTATTACTGCATTCCATAAAATGTGAGTTGTTGTATTGACATTTGACTCTCTGCTGACACTGCCATAATATGACTTCATGTGACTATGAAAACGATGTGAGAAAAGGATGCAAAAATCAGAGCACGTGTCAAAGCTAAACAATTCGAAAAAGTCATGGCCCCATTAAATATAAAGTTTTGATGACTGTTTATATTATTTTATTATTAGAATTTTAGTATACTTCAATGCTTTTGCTCGTTTATTTATTGAATAGTTGTGTATTCAAACGATCCCCAGCAGACATCTTGGCTTACTGAAAGGGCTTAACTGTATTCACGGTACATGAACTAATCGAAACATTGTAGGTATCCGCATTCGATTTTGCGATTCATTTCATTCTTCTGAGCAGAATGGAGGAATGAGGAGATGGAGCCGACCTTTTGGCTTCCCTGCTACGTAAAAGCAATGACAAAGCTTTTTGTTTTCAATGGGTTCGCGTACTAATTTTCTTTTCTTTTCGTAAATTCTGTGTAAATTGAGAGAAAGTTTGTGATTGGAAAAGACTAATGGGAGAATGCTGTTCATTTCAGACCAGACTAAGTAGTTTGCTTAATGCATTTGTTAATGGAATTGATTTTCCTTTAATTTAATGTTGTATTTAAATTGTAGATCACTACTTTGTTAAAATCAAATCAAGAAAGTTTGCTTTTCATTCCATTGTTGGCAGCAACTTATAAAACATTTTTAGAAGATAATCCAATTCAGCTTGCATAGAGGACTGAAGAGAGAATGAATCCAGAACTGTTGAGAAATTTCATTCAAGGTGATCATAAAAGGCTCTTTTTTTTGGTGTTGTCTTCTTTCGAATAATCCAATTAGCCCAAAAGAAAAGTTTCCTCTGGCCTTAAACTGCTCTCTACATTCGTTGTTCCATATGCACAAAAGAAAATTCAAGGAAAAAGCCTTTCAAGAGTCAAACTAAAAAAAGGGAATTTTCTCATATAAATATTTTTGCATTGCTTTGCTGCACCTTGAAACATTTCTGCTCTTGACGTCTAAGAACATGTTTTATTGCAGACCACTTTATTCCGTTGCAAAATATGATGTGAGGAAAATTTTGCGCTTGAAGGATTTTATGAGAAAAAAAGGAAGTTTTATTGTCACTCTAAAAGAAATTTATGTTTATTGCAGAAGTTTTGAAAAATTATTACCATAATTTTTACTTGAAATAATGAGATGGAAAATTTTAGTTTGTACGTGTTTCCGGTTGATTCTTTCAGAAATTGAATGCCTTAAAAAACACAAAACATGTTCGAACTGAGACGTGTTTCAACGGGACGCCTTTAACGCACATCCTTATGTATGTAAATATCAGGCCGCAAAGATTAAATAAGGTGTTAAATTGATGAGTCTGCCACTCAGAAGGCTCTACCCGAAAGACCACCCATTGTTTTTGTAGGGCCATTGCTTGTAAGTTTCGAGCATTTTATTCACTTCTCTTCACTGTTTTACTTTCACTTTGTCTTTTAAGTGACGCCTGCTGTCGTTTTACTCAACGTGTGATGAAACAGCAATAAATTTGCATAGACCGGTAGAATGTAAGATCTTTTGAACGGAAGTCTGACATCAAATGAAGAGGATTTCAAGGAGAGAATTTATTTACGTGCAAAGAATATATGTACGTACAATGTTAAAGCTTCAAATTATGCTTTCGAAATCTAAATAATGACAATGTTTTATGGCCTAAATTAAATGGCCTCTTTTGGAAATTTTCAAACATAAAATCTGCAATTCCAGGTCTTAAATGGTTGTATTTTAAATAAAAGGTTTTCCATCATGCTCTTTCGGATTTCTGTGGCGTTGTAGAAAATTGTTACATTTTCACTACAAGGCATTATTGCAGAAATATTTTTCAAAACAATGCAAGTATAATGTAGTATTCTCATGATAAATCTTGCCTACTAGACCCCCTTCCATCTCTGGATATAAATAAAAAGCTTTTTCCTACATTGAAAAGTGAAAGCACTGAAAGCTGAAAGTATAAACCAATGCTTCGCATTCTCCCCCGTTTAAAGATATCAATAATACCAAATCGAAATATTTATTTAAATATAAATTAAATTGCTTGAAGGAAATCACATTAATCATGAGCTTGCGGCGCGCAAAATATTAAATGATAAAAGCTTTGGTAGGAACGAAATTATAATTTGCATAAATCGATTTAAAAGAAATCTGCGAGGAGACGACGAAAAAAATTATTTCACCCCTTAGATTTCATATAAAATTCCATATTTCATATTATTTTTTTTGCTAAATGTGCTCCCCCTCATACCAAGTGTAACAGGTTGGCTGATAAGTCCCCGGTCTAACAAAGAAAAACACATTTTTTTGTCAAAATTCGTTTTTATTATTCAACATAGTTCCCTTCAAGAGCGATACAACGATTATAACGACCTTCCAATTTTTTTATACCATTTTGGTAGTACTCCTTCGGTTTTGCCTCAAAATAGGCCTCAGTTTCGGCGATCACCTCTTCATTGCAGCCAAATTTTTTCCCTGCGAGCATCCTTTTGAAGTCTGAGAACAAGAAAAAGTCGCTGGGGGCCAGATCTGGAGAACACGGTGGGTGGGGAAGCAATTCGAAGCCTAATTCATGAATTTTTGCCATCGTTCTCAATGACTTGTGGCACGGTGCGTTGTCTTGGTGGAACAACACTTTTTTCTTCTTCATATGGGGCCGTTTTGCCGCGATTTCGATCTTCAAACGCTCCAATAACGACATATAATAGTCATTGTTGATGGTTTTTCCCTTCTCAAGATAATCGATAAAAATTATTCCATGCCCATCCCAAAAAACAGAGGCCATTACTTTGCCAGCGGACTTTTGAGTCTTTCCACGCTTCGGAGACGGTTCAACGATCGCTGTCCACTCAGCCGACTGTCGATTGGACTCAGGAGTGTAGTGATAGAGCCATGTTTCATCCATTGTCACATATCGACGCAAAAACTCGGGTGTATTGCGAGTTAACAGCTGCAAACACCGCTCAGAATCATCAACACGTTGTTGTTTTTGGTCAAATGTGAGCTCGCGCGGCACCCATTTTGCACAGAGCTTTTTCGTATCCAAATATTGATGAATGATATGACCAACACGTTCCTTTGATATCTTTAAGGCCTCTGCTATCTCGATCAACTTCATTTTACGGTCATTCAAAATCATTTTGTGAATTTTTTTGATGTTTTCGTCGGTAACCACCTCTTTCGGGCGTCCACTGCGTTCACCGTCCTCCGTGCTCATTTCACCACGCTTGAATTTTGCATACCAATCAATTATTGTTGATTTTCCTGGGGCAGAGTCCGGAAACTCATTATCAAGCCAAGTTTTTGCTTCCACTGTATTTTTTCCCTTCAGAAAACAGTATTTTATCAAAACACGAAATTCCTTTTTTTTCATTTTTTTCACAATAACAAAAGTTGCTTCACAAAAGACGCTCTATCTCACAAACTAATTGACTTACAGACGTCAAATTTTGACACGAATCATTTGAAGGTTGCCACTATATAAAAATAATATGCATTTAATACTAGCGACGCCGTCTATGTGTCAAACCGGGGACTTATCAGCCAACCTGTTACGTCCTTGCCATTAAAGCTGGCATAAAAGCTGTTTCAACGGCTTCCTTTTTTATTTTAAATAACTTTGAGAGGTTGGTTCAGCAAATTCTTTGATTGATGAATGACTTTAGATTGTGCATTTTCGTAGTCATGGAGTGTGGAAATATGACACAGCAGCTTATTAAAAAATTACAGAGACTGTTTATTTATGAGAAAAAGCTTTTGTAATGCTTTTCCCTTCGGACTGGCATCTTTAAACTGAAGCCACGATTCTACATCCTTTTAACGCGAATTGCGTAATGGAATTTTCATCACAGAAAAATCATTTTCATCGCCAATTGATGATTCCCTGGAGTAATATGGACTGACCCAAGTGTAGCCTTCGGTCAGTCCACAGTACTAGTTCCCTTATAATTCTAATTCTAATGTATTCAATTGACCTTTTTAACATGTGCCTGTCGTTGGAGAGGGACTAATCCGCAAAACGGCTGACCGTAGGTCAGTTTGTTTGGGTCAATTGTCGTAATTTTGTCTGGTCTTAAGATATTAAAATAAGTTGATGAAAGTGACAATTATAGACTACCCTTAAACCAACCCGTTTATTACCGACCGCCGGCTAGATGAACTCGATGGAGCGATCTGCCATAATATAACCGGTAGGGTTTGGACCGGTCAAAGGCCAGTCCTTCTTAAGAAATTAACCGGCTCAATACTGCAGGGAATTGCTATAGAAATCATAAATATTTAAATTCGTCACCTGAAAGTATGCTTTTAAATATTAGGTACAAAACAAAAGTCAATTTAGGGGTCTTCCATCAAACGTGTATTTACCTCGAAGCCTTCGAAAGCTCATAAATCAAGAAGGCCTAGAAATTAATGAACGAAGTTTTGTATGAAAAATTTTACATGTTTCCGCTTTTTCAATCTTATCATTTTTAAGGAAAGACACCAGAAAAACAAACAATTACGAATTCGGAGCATACTTAACGGTTTCTTGTCGCAAATACCGTGCATATGGCAGATTTTTAGTGTGTAAAAACTGGAGAGGAATTTTTATACCCGACACACTCTGTTTCGAGGGTATATTGCGTTTGTGTGCTTGTGTGTAACACCAAGAACCAGTCGAGATAGACCATACAAAATATATATAGAAGTGATCAGCGTCACCAGGAGATTCGATTTAGACATGTCCGTCCGTCTGTATGTCTGTCTATTTGTATACAGTTATCTTATCGAAGGAGTTGAGCTATCTTGACCAAATTTGGTATGCGTGCTCACGGGGACATGAGTAACAACAAGTTCGAGAAGATTGGACCATTTTTAGGGGTAACTCCAGTGCTAGGGTCTATCACAAAAATCCCAAAACTGCCCCAAAATCGGACTTTTTCGAAATATTTCAATGAAGCTTAGAATTCGAGTGCATATTTAAGCCTCCGATTAGAATTGCAAAAAAAGTGGAAAAGTGGGCGTGGAAAAGTTCATAAAGATATTTAACAAAAGTCGGTATATGGGGCCCCTAATGGCCTTAAAAACCTCTTGATTATTCTTACTTAGTGGTCCTGTTTTTGGGCGTGGTTCAAAAATTATTTAAACATGTGTCTGTGTCGGGTATTTTATTGTCAGGCTCGCCTGACTATAACACCCTTACTTGTTTTTAATTGAGACATTTGGATTTTTTTATTAAATCATAAACTAATCGCGTTTCTCGATTCTAGGACGTTAATTACATACTCGTTAATGCGTGCTCGTCCTACATGCCGTATAAGTAATGCCTTTTCTATGATATTTCGGACATTTGCACCGCATACGCACGTTTACCGCAGCATATCAATACTGAGAGCCTCTATGTGCACTTGTATTTTTTTGATGATCACACAGTTCTGCTATCTGATTTGAATATTATTATTTTTTAAATGAAAGTAAATGCTAGGGGTGTATTTAAAAAAAAAATTATAGAGCGGCGCGTAACTGGGACTACAGTGGAAAAAATCGGTAAAATTTTCTTTTTAGTTTTGTGAAAAAAACTTTCTCAGTGCAAAAATTTAAAAAAAAGATTTTGGTTTCTTTGTTTTATTATCTGACAGAATCTTTTTAGATCATTTTTCTGTCTCAATTGGGTGTTGAGATATTCAAATTTGAAAAAAGGCTTTTCTAGGATATTTCAAGGACTTTTCAAAATAAAAATCTAATAAGTAGTCTCCACCGTGTTTTTGTAGATGGCACCTACCGAAAAATCAACAAAATTTAAAAATTCCTTTCATGATTCCACATGCCGTTGCTCAACCGGCAAGACCCTTTATGTGAGTTGAACAAAATTTGTACGCCATAAAGTATGCTTTAAATTTATAAAACTCAACAAAATCCGAGCCCTGATTATAATAATTACATAAAGAGTGAAGCGATGTTTTGGGTCATTGTATATTAAACCTTCGTCTTATGTAGCAACCACCTACTAAATGCGTAACACCCGTAACAATTGAGGTTCATAAATAAATAAATGCATATTTGGCTGTCGTGCTTTTGTTGCCAATCTTACACGTGTATCTTCGTTTGTCGCCACAGACCCTCCATGTATAAATCGTATTACAAACTATTCGAACTGACGATGTAACTATACCATAAACACTGCTGCTCAATTGCTCACAAGGGATTTATGTATGTATAATCGCATCAACACGTACATATCTACCTGGAGGGATTAAAATTACATTCGATACGAATCTAATACTGTGCCGCCAAACGATTTCCCGGAAATTTTAATGCCATTTCAACGTAATGCTCTGGTGTGCTGACTGTTGCGTTCTTCACAGGTTTTACTGGAACTTCAATAAAATGGAGTTAATTACAGCGATTTATCAACGCTTTCAGGCGAACTTCCGTCTATTGTACTCAAAGGGAACAACGCGTTGCAACGGAGCAAAACAAAGCAACGTTATACGAATATGTGTAAATGTGTGTGTGTGTGTGTATTATCAACCCTGCAGTAATGAAATGTTTTCGGTGTAAAATGGACCGGACCTGGGTGAGTCCATATGGGACCGACCTGAAAATGATATGCACCGCGACCGACCCGGGGTGAGTCTCAATTGGACTCACCCTCGTCTAGTCCAAAAATAAGCGTAGGTGGGGTGAGTTCGTATAAACTTGTACTTTTGTTGCCTGTTTTAAGTCCTCAATCTGATCGTTGTGCTACCAAAGGCAAGTTAGCTTGATGGTTAAGATTCTCGCTTCGCAACCGAGAGGGTGGGAGTTCAAGCCCTTGCTCGTTTTAGAACGAATGTTTTTTTTCAATTTAAGATTTTTTTATGTTCATATTTAATTTTTTTTTTTAACTTGAAAAAAAATAAGTCGATTTTTACATGTTAATTGTTTTTTAATATTTATTTTTCAAGAATTTTTTTTCTGTGAAAGTTAAAAATTCTTTACGCGCGTTTCTCAAAAATTGAGCAACCAAACACTCAAGTCAGCGTTTTGATCAATTTCCAACCCAGAGTTCTGCGGTTCGAGGCTCGGCCGAGGCGGGCAAATCAAAAAGGAAATTCCATAATGTTGTGTAACAAAAAGGTTTATGAAAACAAAAATGCAAAATAAACAAAATAAGAAAAATTTTTTTTTTATTTCCGATATCAAAATAAATATTAAAAAAAAAAAAACTCACCCTCATTTAAGGCCATATGGACCCTTACGCAACTCGACCCTAAAAGCTTTGAAAATGGACCGGTTGTTCTTTCAATGACAGCGCTGTGGAAAAGGGCTAGTTGAACGTATTGAAACGGCGACCGTCCACCCTTTTGGACCGACCCCGGGTCGACCCGGGGTCGGTCCCAATTACTGCAGGGAAGCGATCTAGGTATAAATGTTTTCCATGGTGTTGATGTAATGAATGAATTGATGTTGGTACGTGTAGCTACACCTTGAAATAATTTAGATGCAGTGTGTCGTATGCTCTCAGTAAGGAGCCCATTCAAACCGTTTTAGAAGCGTAAAAAATGGAAAAGTTGAACCACAGGGGTCGTTTAACTTCTCGAAATAGCTTTGCCGTTTAACGGACTCTATGCTGTTGAATTGAATGCGAAAGACGTAAAGAGCACATTCCATTGAAGAAATTAAGTTAGACGTGATATTTCGATGGTTACCCGAATCAAGTTTAATACAAGATAAGTATGTTCTTTATATAAATAATTAAAATTGTACTGCTAGTTTGAGTCGATCGTGGACAATTGTTTTCGACTGATTTTGTTGTACCATTTTGAATACAACCCTGTGAATGCGATGATTTGTAAGCAGTGATATCAGGATGAGGAATTTTTTTCATTTTGAAGGATTTTTCCGATTTTATTTATCTATAATTTCACTGCTTCTAGTGCGCGTATGCCTTCAGAGTCTCCTTATACTGAGATTTGCAGTAAACACTTGCAGATTAGGAGCTTTTAATACTCTTCGATTACTTGCGAGCTATGTATAAGCGAAAGTAAAGTATTTACTTCGAAGTAGTTTAATATTTTTAAATTTTTATCATTTGTTTCTTATGGGCACTTTACTTACTGCATATCTCAGTATGGGCTCTCAAGTAGCAAAAGTATGCTACGTGTATTTGGTATAAGCAATTTATTTGCTTCTTAAAGGGCCGTACGTTGTTAAAGTAAATGCAAAGTAAGTCACGAGTTCATTCTTTTGAAGAAGGGAAATCAGAGTTGAGTTTGCGATGACAGTTCGACACAAATACTTTTGTATAATGAAAGATATCTCATCTTCATCGTAATAATTGCATTGTGAATTTGGGTCTATCGAGCACAGCTTTTTTCGACTTACTTTCATCAAGGTGAAGTAAAGTGGCTTCTTATACCGACTATAAATGCAACCCTTTGGAATTGATAATTAATAATTAGTGTATTCCTTGAAACAGCGCAATTAGTCAAAGTACTTCTTCGTTTTTTTCTACATGTGTTTGATATGGGAAATTTACTTGCTGCTTAAGAGCGTAAATGCCTTAAAACCCTTTAAGAGCGTAAACTCTTCCAAAAAGATGAGACAATCATAGGTACTGCAGGACGATTGGTGTGTTATTTAACATAGGTAGGTAGGCAGGTAGTAGTGGCAGCCGCTAGCTCACTAAGGCACAGTAAGTTGGCCCATTGTGATACCACAAGGATAACACGACCGTCCCTTAGAATTGGGGAGCCATTTATTATTCCAGATGAACCGGGCAATGTCTGTAATTCTAATTTGAGAGAGCGCGGAGAGGCTGATGAAGAAGGAACACCCTAATAGAGATAGTCTTCTTCTTGCAAGAACCGGGCATTGACACATGAGGTGGAGCATATGTGGAGATTTAATATAACTTGCAATTAAAATTTCAAAAAAGTAAAACGAGCAAAGCCGAAAAAATAATCCAAATCGAAATTATTTAATTCATTATTCACAGTCTTATCGCTCATAAATGATGCTCTTTTAACTGATTCGGATTCAAATGCACTCTGCAATAAATTCATTAAATTAATGCACATTTTAAGCCGTACTATCAGTTTTCAAACGAAGACAAAAATTTGGATTTAGTTGTCAATTGTCAATGTCACTTTTGTGCCGTAAATGAGATTTTGCTTGCCGAGAAGTTTTATTAAAAATTTTGGTTGATTAAAATTGGTTTTGCGTATCGGCGATAGAAATGGAATAAATGTGAGTAATTCCCTAAATGCGAGAAAACCGACAAAAATATTTTCCACATATTATTTGAAATTAATTTGCTTAAAATGAAAATATTTTCGAAGCATTCAAGTGCATAAATTAAAAACGTTGTGTCAATTTTAAGCCTTATTAGGATTTATGGAATAAAATCGTGCAATGCCAACAAAACCGATTGTTGTCGCTGCAAAAGAGCTAATTTCATTTGAATCGACCGATTTGGTCATTTATTTCGAATGCCAATAAATGCTCACAACTCAACATCTCATTGCATAATGTGAAAAGAAAACCAAAAAAAATTTACTTAATTTTTGGTGACAGGTTTGTAATCGAATTATGGTTTTGGAAAGTATTTTTTGAATTAAAATTGCTTTTTTGTTTAAAAAATTTGCATTATTTAAACGCGCAGAGCTGACCAACGGCTGACGACTGTTTGTCCTTAAACTGGAAAACGAACGAAACTATTATTCAACCTTGGGCAGCCACCGGAAAGCGCATCTAACTTTTTCGACTTTAATTTGACTCTTATGGCTTTACGCAAAAATAAAAGTTCTTCGAAAAAACAAAACGCGCGTTTTCCCCGTAAGCTAACTTTGTGCCATCAAAAGCTTTGTTCAAGGGCACGCAAAACTTGAAGACGAGATGAGTCCAACTGATTTTCTCCTTCGAGGCACAAGTAAGCTGATAATTGCCTCTATTGTGGTTAACTTTTTTTTACTCAACACTCCAAATTCTGTTACCGTCAGAGTTAGACGAGGTTGTGCGTGCCAAAAAAAAAAAACAGAAACTTAAGTTAAAATGCAGTTTAAGGGTTTGAGATCAAACTTTTGTTTTCTCTTATTACTCACATAAATCTCAAAGGAGCACAAATTTACTGTATAAGTTATTTGAATGTCTAGAAATTTTGACATGGTTTCAAGTTGACGTTTTTTGTTGAGTTGAAAAAAAAATTTCACCTTATTAGAATGGCAACTTAAAATGTTTCGATTTTAATCTAATTTTTAAAAATATTTACAGCTCGAATTTAAGATGACTTACTAAAAAATTATTTTATGCAATTCGACATCATAATAGGCCTATTATGATGTCGATTTTAAAATCATAATGAAGCATATTATGACACTAGTTTTGAGAAAGTATAAAAAATTGTTTATACAAACAAAAAGCATGGCATACTACATGGTTTTTTAAGAATGAATTTCAAGGCGTGCAATAATAAATTTCAAAACGCACGCATTTCAAAAAATACAAGGCAAAAATAAGCAGAGCATACTACGAAGTTGTATAATAAAGAATTTCAAATTATGAATCTGTCAAATAAAATAAAAATTCTTCTCACAAAAAAAACGTTTTCTTAAATTTAGGTTAAAATCTAATTTGAAATCTTATTGCATAAAATATTGTTCGGCACTCGTGTCGAAACTCAGCTTTTTTCGCACTCGTGGTATTGTAAAACTCGGCTGCGCCTCGTTTTACAACATTTACCACTCGTGCAAAAAAAAGCTTCATTTCGACACTTGTATCGAAAATATCTATTAATGAATATATTTTCACGAACAAACTGATCCTCATATGCAATAATATTCTTCAAATGCATACTTTTAGGCACTTTTCACTTCTAATGATTGAGGCAACAGAAAATTTGTAAATTCAGCACCCAAAAGTATGCATTTAAATATTCTGTTAGCGATCTCTTCATTCTTTTAAGTTTTCGCATTCATTACAACTTGAGAAAGGGTTTTGAAAGATGTGCGGATATCTTAAGAGCCTTAGTAAAGCTCTGTTTTGAAAGCTTTAAAACGATTATAATTGATTTTTAACTATTCTAATGCATAGCTTTAGATGTTGGATTGAAATATTTTCTACTTTCCTGCTAATGATGAATGTGAAAAGTTCCAGAGAAATGCCTCAAGAAATACTTCCGCTACTTTCAAGCCCTGTGAACACGGCCTCTAAGTTGAAGAAAAAATTTTTTTTTATTTGCAATCGTTTGCACCAGTTTAGTACCCGATTTAGTACCATGTTTCGTTTCGTTAGCACCAAGAATTTTGCGAACATCCGTATCCGTATCCGCAAATGCGGAACTTCCAAAAATTTTTTTCTTAGCAATCGATTGTACCATGTTTCGTTTCTTTAGTGCCCAGAATGTTGCGAATATTCTCAGTGACTACCGCAATTCCTGAACTTCCCCTATTGCGTACGCTACCGTACAAATTCCGAAGCAACTCTGCAGGTAATAACGTCCGGATGCAGGTTCTAACGTCTACAATAATTTTATATTTGCTTGAACTATTTTTGGTCAAGGTACTAACGTCCACAGGGCTCTAATTTCGCGATAATCAATCGTTAAGTATGCTTAAGTTAAGTATGTAAGTTGTTTTTTCCCTGTCATGGCCAATTCGTAAGAGATTAAGCAATATGAATGCAATAAAAAGTTAAATGAACCTCCTTAAAATATAGCATAACATTGGAAGAGACACCAAAAATGCAACATTATTCGTTAGAAGAAGTCTTCTTCACTTGTCATAAGAAGAGAAAACCTCGTCTCATTGCCCTTTGCATTCATTTAGTCAACAGATTTCTTGAGAGCCCTCAATGATATGAAAAGGACTTGAAGTATGTAGGTGACATTTATTCGGTGCATAGCACCCGCTTCGATCATATACTTCCAAGTTAATATCCGATAATGGCTCTCATCAATTTTTATTGCCCACACAGGCTGTGGTTTCCACGCTCCAGGCACGTGAACCAATAATTTAGCCATCGAAACGAAAAACTTTAGGAGAATATTAGAAAATCGTTCCCGCAAGCTCAAAGTTTAAATGACGATGACAATATTCGCTAAAGATTTCGAGAAAACAAAAAACATCCATCATCATCGATTAATTCAATGATCAAATAGATGGACTATAAATGTTTATTGCATCGAAACTTTTCATAAGGATTCATGGATGTTCGAAGAATTTTCCATCGTAAGCTACAGTTTTCAACCTTTGGGCTTAAAGTTTGCGATTTTTTTTAAACATAATGATTGCAGTTAAGCCTTACATAGGCTTCACTGTAGGACAACATCAAATTGAATTAGCCTGAACTTAAACTGATATGAGCAGTTGTCCTAATTAAAGACTCTCCTAAGAGGATATTTTCTTGATCACATGTGGTGGGATTGTTGAAATCATCACTAATTGAAACGCTTCGAAATTGCCTTTAAGTACTTATGAAAACCACAATTAAACAGTGGCTAATTAAGCGTACAGAGCGCCCCGTTAATCTAATAATCGTTTCCACGAATTAATCTTATTCGAGAGTCCTTGAATTAGTTTGCCATTTGCAACAAGAGACTCTGAGAATTCTATGATCCAAAAGATTGAATCGAGTGCCCTTGCAAATAATTTGAAATAATTTGGTTTTATTGAATTTTTATTAAAATTTCTTTGTTGATTATTATGAATTGAAGTGATTTATTCCTAATTGACATATTTGTATTATTGGCCTTAAGCATTATACTTCGGAAGAACACATATTTAAAAACATATGTTTTTATCCGACCGAAGCCTTATAGAAGAAGGAGAGAAAAATACAATGAACCCAATCAGTTATTGCAAGAACCCCTAACCAAAAATTCTTGAAAATGTTCATTTTATTTTTCCAAAATTTAAAACGAGTTTTTGATGCGCTTATTTTAAGTCCATACAACTAGTTGTGCTTCAATTTTAATTAGAAAACGTAGTATAAGGAGCTTTAAGGATCTAAAAATCCAAAGTTGAATTGCTACCGACAATTATATGAACGATACTGCCAGAAACGTGAAGCAAAAGAGATTACAGTATAAATGTTTCCCCTCGAAGAGGCCAAGATTTTGAAAAGGCAAAATTTTACATGAAAGAGTATTTTTTGTCAACTGATATGCAAATAAGGTGGTGCTTCTGTGCAATCTGCCCGCTTGTAAAGGATAT
Source organism: Chlorops oryzae (assembly GCA_020466095.1). NCBI lineage: Eukaryota > Metazoa > Arthropoda > Insecta > Diptera > Chloropidae > Chlorops > Chlorops oryzae. Next base: position 29,173,309 of record CM035808.1, read on the forward strand.
GGAAATGCTTGCACATTTTTGATTAACTGAACCAATGATTGCAATGAAAAAGCATGTCGACAAGCTCAATTCATCGTTTTCTGAAATTCTGTTCTATGAACAGAGGGAAAAAAACTTTTACAGGACATGTAATTTGAATGTAGTTCATTAATATTCCAATTTACGTTGTCATAGGTCTCTTTTGGATTCTTTTTATGGCCATTGATGCACACATGTAAGGCTTAGCAATTTTGGACTTTTCATTTTTCCTATTTCAGTTTGCAGTCTTGTGCTGCTTGTGCTTTCTATCTAATACATATTACAAAACTGTAACATATAGCAATGATGAGAAATTCATATGTCCAACAATACTGCACTGTGACATACATAAAAATTAATATGCTACATGCAATTTATCGTTGCTAATAGTCACATGAATATCTCTGTTAATGAAATTTTCGATTGTGTGTATCGGTTCATGTTTTCATATTTTCTACTATCGATATTTTTCAATACGATATACAATATGCACATAATAGGTATGCTCCCGTACTGCACGAAACTGCCCAATTTTGAACAATTTTCATACAGTTTTCAAAAAACTGGGCAGTTTGGCAAATTGCGCAAGAGGCCCGTGGAAAAAAACTTTGGCTTCGGAAAAAATGTTGTAAACTACAAGCGAAAAAAAAAAAAAAAAAAAAAAAAAAAAAAACTTTTCTCCCCTTACACGGAACTGGTAAATAAATCGAATCCTCTTTGATGAATTTCCACCAGATATAATCCGTACACGGAGAGAAATAAGTGCCCGAAATATAATTCGAACCAATTACATATGTGATTGGAGCCATGCTCCGATTGCATTATTAATTAGAGCCAATTACAATATAATTAGAAAATGAAAAATACTAATTGTGCTCAATTACTTATATATGTAATTGCATTTAAATTTATCATACATGTAATTGCGTTCTGAACACATTGTATGTAAATACATCTGATTACTTTTACAATTTAAAGCATTGGTGCAATTATATATGTGATTGTATTTACTTTACAGCTTGTTCTTATATTTCTCAATTGGTTTATAATTTCGATCGTATATAAAGTGATTGAATTTTCAAAACCCTTAGGCACGCCAAGGGGCAGGTGGACCACGAATATGACGTGTTGAAATATATTCCGCCCAATCGTGGAGAATGCCCCTTTCAATATTGCTTATATAGAATATATTTTAAATTGCAGGGGATCACAATTTTAAGTAGACAAAATTATGTATATGTAATTGCATTTGTTTGTATGTATATAATTCGATACATTTTCATATATCATTGCAGGCGATTAAATATTTAATTGGACGGAATTATATATGTTATTGAAATTATTATTTTTATCATTTGATACAATTACATATGTAATTGGAGGTAATGAAAAATATATTTTTACGTAATTATGAAAATATAATTGCATCATACCCAATCTACATATGTAATGCCTGCAAAATATAATTGGGTATGTGATATTTTTTCTCTGCGTGTAATTACCCACATTCCTAATTCTACCAAAACGCTCTACATATACTGAAAGAAATGACTGAAGGAATATTGGCTTCCTATTTAAGAAAAGAATATAAAATGTTTTCGAGTTTTTGCCCATTTCTCGGAAATTTCTTTTCTTTTATAAGAAAACATTTTTCTTCTTCTATATTTTAGAGAAAAAAAAAAAACAAAATTTAACGAAAAAATAATATCTAAATCTCTTAATCTGTTTATTATCTGCACTCTTGACTCAATTACGTCTTAGAAGCATTATCTCTATGGTGATTTGGAATATCGTGCACGCGATGACTCATGAGTCAAGTGGATTGAAATACATGTTTTTCATACGAATACACACTTGGGGTACGTGCTGGCAAACGGTAAATATTATTTTAAACATTCGAAAAAAAGAAAAAATAAATTAGAAATCAATGATGCGCATCAAATTAAACAATGAATCACCGTGAAAAAAATTCTCAAGAATCATTGGAAAGTTATTCACTTCACTTTCCAACGAAAGCGTTCGAGCGTTAAGTCCGACTAGTCATTCAAGTATGATATATTGATCGAATTTTTTGAGAATTAATCAATATGTTTTAGCACTTTTAATGGACTCTCTCCTTTATATAGATATGTATATTATTATGTATACAATATATATACCTATGTATACAAAAAATAGTTTTCGGTAAACATTTTTCTATTGAAAATGGAGCAAAGGGGATTTCTTTAATGTTGTCTAGAACAAATCTACTTAAAAAATACTGGCAACACTGGTCATAATGGGCACGTTTCTTTAATATGGCAGCTCGAAAAGATATATCGATATACTTATATGTTGGTTTATAAATATACACAGAGAAAAAAATCAAACAGAAAATTGGTTAATTCAAAAGGAAAAACATACAAAACGGCTTCAATAAGGAATATTTTTAATTTTAACAATTTTTCTTGTTGGAAAAAATAAAAATTTTTCCCTTTCAATCAACTATATTTCAGGTTGAATTGAAATTATCGTTTTCAAAAATGAATTTAAATTTAAATTGTTAAACCACAGACATAATTGAAATGACACAATAATTTTAAAAATAAACAAGTAAGAAAGCTAAAGTCGGTCAAGCCCGACTTTGAAATACCCAGCGTCCCGACATTATGAGCGCACTATGTTTTGCTTCTCTATTTGTGGGCGTGGCAGTGGGTGGGCCACATAAAATATTTTCCTTCACCTTTCATTCCCCTTGATGAACCTATGGTGCGAATTTGAAGCTTCTACGCCTTTTACTTCGGAAGTTATGAAAAATCTTCGTTTATGGGCGTGGCAGTGGGCGGGCCACATAAATCTTTTCCCTACACCTTTCATTCGCCATGGTGAACCTATGTTGCGAATTTGGAGCTTCTACGCCTTTTACTTCGGAAGTTACGAAAAATCTTTATTTGTGGGCGTGGCAGTGGGCGGGCCACAAAAATTTTTTTCCTACACCTTGCATTCGCCTTGGTGAACCTATGTTGCGAATTCGAAGCTTATACGCCTTTTACTTCGGAAGTTACGAAAAGTCTTCATTTGTGGGCGTGGCAGTGGGCGGGCCACAAAAATTTTTTTCCTACACCTTTGATTCGCCTTGGTGAACCTATGTTGCGAATTTGAAGCTTCTACGCCTTTTACTTCGGAAGTTACGAAAATTCTCTATTTGTGGGCGTGGCAGTGGGCGGGCTACATAAATTTTTATTCCTACACCTTTCATTTGCCTTGGTCAACCTATGCTGCGAATTTGAAGCTTCTACGCCTTTTACTTCACAAGTTACGATAAGCCCTTATTTTTGGGCTTATTTGTGGGCGTGGCTCGAGGAGGGCGGCGTCCATTTTTTGCCAGCAAATGTCCCTTTTGGTAGCTTACCAGCACACCAAATATCAATGAAATGTGTTGAGTGGTTCGCAAGTTACAAGCATTTTACTGAAAACACAATAAATTAATTTGTGGGCGTGGCAGTGGGCGGATGTCTCCCATTTTTACTTAGGATCATACTCGGACCCCGATATACATGTGTGCCAAATTTCGACTTCATTGGTTCAGCCGTTTCGGAGGAGATCCGACCACGGACGGACGGACAGACGGACAGACGGACAGACGGTCAGACGGACAGACGGACAGACGGACATGTCTAAATCGATTCAGTTTTTGATCCTGATCATTTCTATATATATTTTTCTATATCTCCGATGCTTAATTCTCCCTGTTACAAGATTTGCACAAAACTAATATACCCCGCTTACGCTGGGTATAAAAATAAAATTTTCTAAAGTACCTATAAAAGCAGAATTATTAAAACAAATTTATTTCAATTTCAAAGCAAATAGCCTGGTGAACATAACTCCAAAAATAGCCATCGGCTGGACTTCATCCGATTTTGTCACTCCGTTATCGTGACTGCTTTCGTAATACTTAACAACTTCTAAGGTATATAAACGCCTCATATGTCCAAATTTATAAAGCAAATGAGAATTATACCGAACGTAATGAAAAGTAATTAAACGCATTTTCTTTCAAATGAACCAAAATTTTTGTTGACTCAACCATTTTTCTGTTGAAATATTTTGTTCTGCTCGAAAATTAAAAAGGACTGTGAATAACAATGCGCCGTTTTAAAGAAATCATGATTACTTTCGCTCAGTGTAGCATCGAAAACAGATATTGCCATTCACGGAGTATCAATAAATTAATCCCCTTGTTTTGCTTTTTTAATGGCACAATTTGCCAGTTCATGGGTGCCCAGCAACTACGGATTTCACTGTAGTTTGATTAAGTAGTAGTTTAATTTATGTTTACATACTGTATGTACTTAAAGTATTTAAAACAAAAAAAAAAAAGAAGCTCTTAAAGTTCGAATATTTTTTCTACACTTATGTTTTAATTTTGGTATAAAATTAGCCTAAAGAATTTATAATTCGACTTTTCGGTTTTTAAGTATTTTCAGTTTGCGTCACAGCGTCACGCTGCCGGCTGCGTCGGAAGTTCAAATAGGCATCACATCCGTATGCAATGGCGGTGAGGAAACCGAAGAACTGAAATCAAAAGTACTCGAATTACAAAATGACGGTGAAAACCAAAGAACGAAATTCGCAGAGCAAATGGAAAATCGGAAATCATAAAAAATGCGTGAAATGAAAAGCTATACAGAACGACAAACAAACATCCATCCACACATATGGATGAATGCAAGTATCTATTATCTGTGTGCAATAAATTCTATAGATGATGTGCAGGTATGTATGTACATACGGTTGCCATGGAGTACGCAACTACATCGAGCGATATGGCGAAGGCCGAGCAGAAGAAGAACAGCGTCGATAGGATTCCATGCAGGTACATCTCGTAGCGAACGACTTCGTGTTCGTAAAATTTGTACTTCCATAATTGGAAAATGCGTGCACACAGAACACTGGCTGTGCAGATTAGCGCCAAAACCGCCACCGATATGTAGAACAGTCCACGGAAATTATTCAAATGCACTTCGAACGCGGCGCCGATAATGATGCAGAGGAAACCGATAAAGCCACCGAGCTGCATGCAATTTTAAATGGTATTTATTTAGTCAAGCCAATGGCGGGCAATTTAATACGGAGGGCGCTGCGGCAGCACTTACCAAACAACAGATTTTCAATACTCCCGGTACGCTTTGCAAATATTTGTAATCCAATGTTTTCGTGCCGGACATAATGCAGCAGAGACGATTGAGTGTTGACACTTTCACGTTGTCGCAATTTTAATTGCCCTACGGAAATTCGATTGTTTTCAAAATTGCTTTTGTTTTCTTGTCCAATGTTTCCGCTTGGCATACTGTCGATAGACTACGGATGCTCTCGCTTCGCATTGCTCGGATAAAAGAGAACTCCTTCACTCATGATAAATCACAAAAATTTTCGTATTGTTCTTGAGCGGTTTGATAACGAAAATTGTGGTTTTTTTTTTTGTTTTGTTTTTTATGTTCTTTCATATATTTCATATATTTATTGCTTACATTTAATGAGGCACGTCCTACTTTGCACATAATTGCGTGAGGCATTTCGTTATTTAACTAAGACCGACGACTGATGCTAATGCGCTTATCACACTTCGAGCTCCGTGGCGGCATGCTCGTTGTTAGATATTTTCATTCAACTTACGCTCTTCGAATATTTTTTCCACATTTTATTCATTTTTTTCCTGTTCGGTTTAGATGGGCTCTCACAAAGCTTTAGTGCTGCTGCTTCTCCACGCATTTTAGTGATCATCGAATATAGTTTTGAAATTATTTTTACAGTCAATTTGGCTGGCCTTTTTTCGACTCGATTCTTATTCTCGGAGAGAAAAAACTCGCACAGAGAGAGAGAGAGAGAGAGAGCGAGAGAGCGCGATTGAAAAAGAAGGAGAGCAAGCGAGGGAGAGAGCGGGTGGCATGCCGTTGTGAATATAAAAATTCTTTGATTTCTTCCAATCAAAATGCTGAATCACAACACTTCGCTTTGCAATTGCTCGAAAATGGGCATGAAAAATTTGAGTTTTTAAGCACGCAAGGTCAACGAGGGGAAGTCGAATAAAAGAAGAATCAATGGAAATATTTTGAATTAAGTTTGTTGTATGCATATGCATAAAGAGAGTTGTTTTTGCAATTTAACTGTGAAAGTATATGAGCTAAACTTCTCTTGCTCTATTTGCTCAAAAAGTATTTTTTTCATACAAAAATTTTGTACGATTGCTTCGTATCGTGTCTATCAACAGTAAAACTTTTTGTGTACACGAGCTAAATGAAACACTTAGAAAAAAGATGAATTTTTACACTGGTCAACAAGGAACACGATTAACCAAAAAAGCTTTGAAGAATCTACTTATTTAATCCCTTTCAATGTCTCCAATACCAAAAATTGTCACCTATCCCAATGTTTAGTAGTTATTAATGGATACGCTGCTTAGGGAGCGTTCAAGTATTACGTAACGCAATTAGAGGGGAGGGGGGTATTGTAACACGTTACTGGCCTGTGCAAAAAAAAAATAACGATAATAATCGTTACATGGGGGGGTGTAAAAATCTTCGAAAAAGTGCGCTACGTAATACTTGAACGCTCCCTTCAGAGAGAATCGGCTATCATATGGCGTCATGGCGAATTCATATCTTGACATTATGATAATTAGTAAAAAGTCATAACCGTTGAGAATTCGGTCCGAAATATGTTGGATTATGATGAAAATAAATTAAACTTTCGACATTCCAACAGAAAAACTGACAAGATCCCTTCACCTTAAACACAAAATTTCTGGTTTCTTGATGCCAAGTGTCATACGAACTGCATTCTAACATGACTGCATCGGAGCGAGAACGCAAATAAGTTTCTTAATTATTTAATTCTCTGTGCTAATTTGTTGCTCCTCTGTCTGGGAAAATATCTTTATATTTACTATATTTTCGAAAGAACAACACTGAAAAAATTTCATTTGCTTTGCTATAAGATATTCATCTCATTTAATTTGCAATCGTCGTTCGCTGGAGAATACCTATAGGAAAAAATAAACACAGCCGGAGAGGAGGAAAGTTAACCTCAACTAATAGACAGGCATTCATTAACATAGTCAATCTGCGTTGCGTTGTTGTTATTTTGCTGCTTCGTGCATATGAACGCAGAATGGTACAGTGAAAACTTGAAAATGCGGACAAATACTTTCAAAGGAATTTCTTCTCCATATGATATGGGTGTCGGAAAATCATTGATGAGTAAGGTGAATGCTCATTCTAAAGATTCTTCGATTATGATACCTATAGGTTTATTTATAGTTTTTTGGGAGGAATGGAAATTAAGTTTTCACTGTAGTTTACTTGATTCGTCTAGATTGTCGTTTTTCTATGATTGATAGAGGCTTTTTATTAGAGAAAGAAGACGTAGAGCAAGTCCGTTCCTACAAATATAAAGTTACGTCATCCCTAAAAAGCGAGTATTGATAAAGTGGATCTCTTAGCCAATAGATAAACGATGGGATTCTGACAGCAGTATCAAGTCAAAAAGAGTGAAAAAGAGAAAAAAAAATCGACTTAAAACGGGTAGAGATCTCCGAGATAACACGGTTTCAGCATTCCTGATTACACTTGAATGCATTCTTCCACACTTTCGGAAGGAAGACCCCCATACAAAGAGTGGTTGGTTACCCTTTGCGGAATATTTTTCATATTCTGACCTTCACTGTGGCATGTGAAAGACGTCGCACAGTGTCGCGAGTGCGGAAAAAAATGCCAAAAAATACACTTTCGAAATGAATCAAAATATTGCTTGTTTTTAATAGTAAAAAAATATGTTCTAAGGAAATGTTTTTTAAATGTCTAAATAATTGCAACATTTAGTCGCGGGCCTTTGTGAAATGAGCCTGTTCTCTCTAACAGTTGCTCACATATTTTTTTTTACTTTCAAGAGGCCTTAATTTGCTTCGATCCCTATGGTTTATATTTCTACAATTTTTTTCAAAATTTCTTAATTTTATATAAAGAAACATCTCTGACGAAATTCATTTCTCTAACGCAACTCCTTCTATTTTTGGCCACAAGATGAATGGATTCGCGACACTGTGCTTTGTGTTCTGCATTACACAATCGCCTCTATCCGATACTTGGATCTACGAATAGCTTGATGTGGGTGCTTTTATAACGTTCCACGTAAAAATTCAGAGTAAAATTTAGAAATATAATGATGTATTTTCTTAAAAAGAATTTGAGGAAATTAAAATGAATTCTACTGCGTCTTCGATATTAAGAAAGCAATTTTCACAATTTTCTCTTTTTTATTGAATCAAATTTTCCGGAAATAAACTGAATAACATAGAAACTTGAAGAAACTACTTTCATCGCTGATGTCTTTCAAATTACTTTCTCAAGAAAATTTTGCTTTTATCGAAATCGTTGTTCGAGGAAAAATATTGCAATTTTAATGTCATTTTTCGTTTGAAAATTTCTTTCATTTGAAGGACGATTGTTCAATACATGGAGGACATGGAATTTCAATAAACTTCAATAAGTCTGTCGATTTTTTGAAAGGCAGTCCATTGCAGTTTCAATTTAATAGCATCAACCCATACAATATTCAATTGGTCATGGAAAGGAAAAGAGGCAAAGCATTAGTTTAAATAATTCCAAAGAGCCCGAACGGACTGATAAAATATGACAGATAAAAAAAAAAAATTCCCAAATACTATCAAGAGGGAAAACGAAGTAAAATAATTGGTAAAAGAGGACGAGCTCATTCGACAAACAAGGAAAGAAAATTGCAGCCAATTACAAGCAATTTCTCGCTAGCAATTCAAACTTGAATAACGAAACTGAATTGTTTTGGATCGAGGGCACAAGCTTACAGCGTTGTTTATGCCAACAAGATAATACAGCTTTAACGAAGAAATTACATGTGTTCTTGTGTACATTCATGAAAAGGATGATTTGTTGTTGTTGCTTTCTATTATTAGCAAGATTTTAGCATTCAGATATCCTTTTGGAAAGCGAAAATGCCTCAGAACGGAAAAAACTTGTACAATATTGTAAAAGCTAATCTAAGACCGTACAGGGAGATGAAGGTATTGATTAGTTCGAAATATTTTTTGGTCCATTTGAATTCTCGATTAAAATTGAATTCTTTTGAAGTAATATTTTGGATGGAGAAAAATGGAAGAAATTAGTTCCGAATATTACTTTTATTTTCTATATTCTCTGCAGAAATGAGGGATCAAATCCCTAAAAAGGACTGGCCTTTGACCGGTCCAAACCCTACCGGTTAAATTATGCCAGTTCGCTCCATCGAATTCATCTAGCCGGCGGTCGGTAATAAACGGGTTGGTTTAAGGGTAGTCTCTAAAAGGCACTTTCATCAACTTAGAAAAAATATTTTTTTCATCTTTCACAAAGCAGTGAAAATATGTTAAGTTACCTTTTTGCTCTACTTATATTTTTAAAGAAAACTGCTGCTGTGAAAAAAAAAACATAAAATGAAAAACAAATTGTTAAAGTAAATAAAAAGTAAATAAAAAATATTTAAGAAATTGTTTTTTTTTTTATTCCTAATTTGACTGGCTTAAAACCAGGTAAAGTTATGAAAATTGACCCAAAAAGAACAGCCGTTTTGCGGACTAGTATCTCTCCAATGACAGGCACATGTTAAAAAGGTCAATTGAATACATAAGAAGTGGAATTAGGAAGGGACCGTTTTTTAATTTATTTTAAAATTTGTATTTTGTTGTTGTAGAGCTAAGGTCAAAATTTTATTAAATAATATATTAAAAGGTATAAACTTTTTGACCTTTTTATGATTCCTGGAAAGGTTTTGAAGTTTATTTTTTGAAACACTGACACTAAAATTTTACTGATAATTTCGTCATAATTTTTATGATACTCTTGGTATCCCAATTTCTGTTCCCCCTACGATTTAAGGGGACCTTCTGGTCTAGAATTTTTTGAAAATTGATTTTTTTTTTTTTATATATTTCGGAAGAATAGACTTTTAAGAATATGCTGGCAAAGTTTCGTGAAGATATTGACAATATTTGTTTTGCTACAGCCTTTTTAGAAGGTGGAGACAGCAGGCAGCGCGCTTGATCAAAGCAACTTTGAACGCGTTTATCTCAAAACCACTTTTTTTTGACCTGGTGTGAATGAAAACAAAAAAACCATCAAACCGATTTGTCTGGAATTTTTATATATTATTCATAACATCAATGGCTATGGCCCGAACTAGAATCGAATTTTTATTTCAAGAACTTCATATTTTTTCATCAAAAAAATGGTCAAAAAAAGGGGAGTTTTTGATGGTTGAAATAAAAAATTGCGCCATTTTGTCAATTTAAAAAAATTTTTTTTTATTCTAGTTCCTGCCATAGCCGCATTCATTCTGATTAATAACATATTTTTGTTTTTTTTTTCGATTACCAGAACTGCCAAAATCTTTCACACCACGGAGGTACACTGAGGGAAAAACTGCAACTTAAAATCAAATCCGAGCCATATTAATTCAATATGTTTCAATATAGAAGAAAAATAATACCGAAACATATTAAAAAAAAATTTTCAACTTTGATTTGATGTAGTTTCCATATATTTCGTGGAGTATGTTAAAGTTGCATTGATTTGAAGTTGCACCATATTAATTTGAGTTTGTTTTCATATTAATTCATGAATTGCGTTGAAATTTACGTTGCTACCTATTGAATCAATAAGAAACGTTATTAAATTAATATGGAAACTCTTCACACAGAAAAATATGACACCATTAAATCGATAAGATCCCCTTATTGAACAGTTTTTTTTTGCGCTTACATTGATATAATCAATCTAGCAAGCTGAAATCATATCGCGCGATGGCGTAGTTGAAGTGTGCTAGACTTGTAATCTGGAAGGCCCGAGTTCGAACCCTGCGCAGGCCAAAGAATTTGTGGAAAAATGGAGAATAAAAAACAGGCAAGTAAATTTTAAGGAAAAATTACGGGGAGCAAGAAAGTAAGTTGGACGCGAACCAATAAAACAAGTTGCTTTCGTCGGGTCTTCCAAAAGTCACGCACAAGCACGTTCAAGAAATTCCTATAGAATCTTTTTTTTAATTTTTTAAGCATAAAAATTTTGTAAAATGTTTTATTTCTCAGTTTTTCAAATAATGTAAATGTTAAATTATCTACTTTTCCCAAAAAAAAAAAAAAAAAAAAATCGACGCTCGCTGGAGCAGGGATCGAACCCACCGACCTGGTTTTTTACAAGAATTCATATCACAATTAAGTAGAATCTAATATTAATTCAATACCGAAAAATATCATTTTAATATGGTTTCTATATTAAAATCGTCGATATTGCGCCACCTTAATTCAATGGTGTTCCATATTGAATCAAAATTTTTCTACGTTACTAGACTTTCGTTAACGTTTCACATCGAATCAATGTGGTTTTTATTGATTTTATGTGGTTTTTTCTCTGGGTGTACTTTTTCAAAGAGGGTCCACTTCAACGCCATTTTTAAAATACCAACAATAACAAAAAAAAAATTACAACAACAGTTTTTATTTTTTGTCAATAAAGAATATAATAAGCCTGCATACTTAGAAAATCGTTTTTTATTTGGCTTAATACCAAAAAAAAATCATGAAAATACCCTAAATTTTCGTGCTCTAGACCAGAAGGTCCCCTTAATCCATTTCTATGCATTACGTTTCCTTGTGCATCAAAATTTTCGTCCCAAAATTGAATGTTGGTCATTCTAATTCGAAATTTATTCTGAATTCTCATAACATGGATACGCACTATTTTTGTTATTTTCCCAATCCAATTGAAATGCAATTTTTTCAGTTTTTGGACTTAAAACTCAGATGCACAACCGAAATCTATACGTGGTGTCGCTAGAAAAACTGTGCTTTCTGACTTAATATGCGTAGTTAAGCTTTATGCTAAGCTTTATGCTAAGCTTTCTGCTAAGCTTTCTGTTAAGCTTTCTGTTAAGCTTACTGACACATAGCTTTTGCTGTTAGATTGAACTTAATTTTGCCTTAACATGAAAAAGCTTTTTACTTATCATGTGATCCACATATAACCAGATTTATATCAAGTGCTGAGGTAGATTGAAAATTGCCGCTTTATTTCCTAAAATCTGCATAACCTGCTCAAACGTTGCTCATTGTACAATGGGGGTTTGAATTTATACATAAAAAGTATGTAGTAAAAAACTCAAATGGGCCACGGTTAATTCGTAAAAGTTTTAATTGAGTCTGAGGCTTTATAATATGTACCGATAAAACCAAAATAATTTTTAACATTACCTTCCTAAGTAAAATTGAGACCGCCACGCCCCTGATAATGGCTACGAATTAAAAACTGCGCCTTAAAAAAATATTTCATTCCACCTTAAAAATTTTTCCGACCGAAAATTAAATTAATTTTTTCAAATATGTATGTTTATACATACATACATATGTGACGTCATCTCACTGTTGACCAATAAAAGCGTTTTCGGAATTTTCTATGCATTTTCATCATATGGCAGAATTTTTCTTTGCATATCCCATGGCGGAAATCGCAGTTATAAAGCCGAATAAAGCTGAGGTTATATGGGAAAATTGAATTTAAATTTCGAAATGCATTGTTTTTATTGGATAAGAAAGGCGAAACGATGAGAAATGTGTTCGCTTCCTTTCAGAACCAGAAAATACCCTTTGACTTTACTTTTAGAGCCAACCGAGCCCCAGTATTCCCCCTAAAACAACACTTTTAGCTTCTGAATGTGGTATAAAAAGATGTATTAAACCATTTCATATGATTGGGAATGCTTGTTCCTAGTATGTTTTTATTGGGAAATTTTAATCTTTGTATTTGAAGCTGAGACAATTTCAAATTATTCGGGCCACACATCTAAAAAGCTAACTGTCTTTGTTGCACGTTAATTTAACAGTCAGTTCGAAGTTGCATACCTATTATTTGATAAGATTGTTCGAAGTTGCATGATTAGGTACAAATTGGTCCAACGATTTCGTAAAAATAATAGGCATTGATTTCTTATTTTCCTGTCCCCGAAAAAATATAATATCCATACATGTGTTTTGCCAAATAAATGAACTAAAACTAATTCCTTAAAACTCGAAAGCATATTTTTAGGGGCAATAAATTCTCAAGATGGACATTTAAACGGTTGAACTTGGTTCAAAATATTCCTCAAATAAAGTTTCCATAATTTTTGGGGCTTTCAATTCGATATATTTACCTACGTATTTAATTCAATTTGGTTTAAAGATTATTATTATTATTGTTTAGGTGTAGTAAAAAGAAATCCATTATTTTTCCAATAGATGGCGTTATTTATCTGCATCTCGCGTTGTATAAGTCCGATCGTGTTCCGCTAGGGGGCATTAGAAAGATGACAGTTCCTACTAAAAAAGCTTTTTTGACACTTTTTTGATTGATTGATTCAGTTTTGTTTGAGCGCTTGTCAAAGATGGACATCAGCAAAGAGAAAATTCGCTACATTTTACAGTTTTTCTTCGATAAGGGAGAAAACGCAAGCCAGGCGGCTGAAAATGTGAATAGCGTTTATGGACCTGATACTGTAACAGCCAATCATGCGCAATTTTGGTTTCGTCGATTCCGTTCCGGTAACTTCGATGTCAAGGATGCACCACGCACTGGAAGGCCAATTGTCGAAAATGTCCATAAAATCATGGAAATTATCGAGTCCGACCGTCATGTTAGCACTGTTTCGATTGCAAAAGAGCTAAAGATTGCACAAAAAACCGTTTGGAACCATTTGAATAAGGCTGGATACACAAAGAAGCTCGATGTATGGGTGCCACACGAGTTAACGCAAAAAAACCTCATAGACCGAAATTCCATCTGCGAATCGCTGCTGAACCGCAACAAAATCGACCCATTTCTGAAGCGGTTGGTGACTGGTGATGAAAAGTGGGTCACTTACGACAACGTCAAGCGAAAACGGTCGTGGTCGAAACACGGTGAACCGGCGGAAACGGTGGCCAAGCCAGGATTGACGGCCAGGAAGGTTTTGCAGTGTGTTTGGTGGGATTGGCAGGGAATTATCTACTATGAGCTGCTCCCATACGGCAAAACTCTTAACTCGGAACTCTACTGTCAACAATTGGACCGTCTGAAGGAAGCAATCGCCCATAAGCGGCCAGCTTTGGCCAATAGGAGAGGAATTGTGTTCCATCAGGACAACGCCAGGCCACACACATCGATAGTGACTCGCCAGAAGCTCCGGGAGTTTGGTTGGGAGGTTCTTCTGCATCCACCTTATAGTCCGGACCTGGCACTAAGTGATTACCATCTGTTCCTGTCCATGGCGAACAATTTTGCTGGTGAAACATTCGCTTCAAGAGAGGCTTCTGAAATTCGACTGTCTCAATTTTTTGCTAATAGGAACGAGGGCTTCTATGAGAGAGGCATAATGAAATTACCTTTAAAATGGCAACAAGTTATCGAACAAAACGGCGCATATTTGACCTAAATCGGGTCATTCTAACTATCTTAAAAAAAGCCCTCAATTTAATGCAAAAATAATGGATTTCTTTTTACTACACCTAATATTATTGAGCGGGGAAAACGCGTGCACCGCGACCCACAGTGGGTCTATTGTACTAGCCCCAATGTCATCTTAATTTACTATCCTGAGGCTCTTTATATATTTTAGCACTGTGGACGGTTTTAAGACGTTCCAAAATTTATAGGAGGCAACAAGCGCTTCCCCAAAGTTGAGGATTCTGCACAGAAAGAATTCTTATGGGATTATTAACAAACGGGATTTGTTAGGGGCCAACAATTTTAAATTGTTAGCTTAAATATTTATTTAGTTACTCTAATAGTGAATTTGTCAAATTAACACTGATATAATGGTATTTTTTTTGTATTAACAAACGATATTTTGAACTTTGTTATATTAAGAAATATTTGTAAATGTAATTAATTTTATTTTGTGTATCTTTTAATAAACCCTTTATATTTTTGTTATGGCAACAATTTTAAAGAAGAAAAATGTATTTTGTTAAAAACACAATGAATATTGTTGTATTGAATAAAAAATTCAGAATTTTTGTTTTCTACACAAATGGTCTTATAACCAGTTTGTGAATCGTACGAAAGCTTTATGAAATTCATAAAATTGAATTTGTGTGTGGAACAATTATGATTTCTTCCATTAACAACTCCGTTATGGTTAGAAATACCTAGCCGCGTTAAGAATTCTCAATCATAATTACAGCAATTATTTTCACATATTTTCAATAGAAAGTTATATAATATGTAATATAATTATGGTTAAAATGCTTATACTTATTAAACTAACCAAAAACTTCTTTGCTACTTTAGTACAGGAAATAATTTAGTGAATAATAACAAAGACATTTGTTGTATTGGTAGCCGAAGCTTTTTTCCATTTACAATATTAAAAAACTTTGACTCGATAAAAATATTGTGAATCCAACAAATGCACTATAAGTACCACAAAACCTTTGTTGGTGCAACAGCGGTATTTATTTGGTTTCACTCATTATAAACATATATTGTTTTATCCTGTCTACAATTATTTTGTCAATGCTAGAAACATATTGTGAATGTAAAAAGTATTTTGTCAATCAAACTTTAGTACAGTGAATACAAATGTGGATTTTGTTGCATAAACAATTGAAAAAAGCAACTTTGTTCTATTTACAATGAATTTGGTAATGAAATACAGTAATTGTAAATGCAACAAATCTTTTGTAAGTCGTACAAAATGTCCGTGTTTAGATTAAGGAGACACTGGAAGGAAACACATGAGAGTGACAGAGACGAAAGTCATTACATCTCTGTCACTCTCATGTGTTTCTTTCCATCGTCGCTCTTAATCTAAACACGGACAATGTAGCGCACTGAAGCAACGAAAACTGAAGCCAAGTTTGGGTAAAGTAATAGACGCTTTGAAATTCTTCTTAATAGCTATCTTACACATTTTTCAGAGGAAGAGATAAACGTTGGTATTCTTCGGAGAATGACACCGCGTCACTGCGAGCTCTTGACCAAATCTTTTAAACTTGGCGTTTTAGTTAAACTAGAAAGCCACTTAAAAGATTGGCACATGGAAGAAAATTCTAGAGTGTCCTCCAAAGAATCCAATATTTGAAGGAAATATTAGAGAGCTCTACTCAAGGGCGAGCTTTATTGCAGAGACACAACAATAATGAGGAACTGCAAGACGGAATGAGATCTGTTTTAGTCGAAGTTTTAATAAACTATTTGATTCGAAATGATATCAAAATGACTGTTGCCTTGGCAGAGCATCTCGCTGTTGGAATAGTTTCTTTATTTCCGTCAGAAATTAAGGTAAATCATCATTTCTTTTTGAAGTGAAGTGGTTTTAGTTTTAATATGCATTTCGTAACTATTGTATGACAAACATAAATAATTATATTTTAGGCTCTTTATTTTTTGAGAGATAAGGGAAAAATTCTTGGAAAAATATATCCCAAATATTACAACCAGATTAAAATTCTCAAGAAGAGTGGCCTAGTACACAAGGAACGCAATACATCTTCAGAAGTTCCTGAAATAGAGCCCGCTGGCATTGAACCTGGTAATATTAGTTCTGAATAATACTGTAAATAGTACTGTAGCGTTCTTAATTTATTTTACAAATAATTTTTTCTTTCCTTTTCCTAGAAAACTGTAAAGATGTTGAAGCTGATTTAGAAGCAATTACTTCAGACAATTGTTCCTGGCCCGATTTAGAAAAGCATTGGGCAGCTACTAGCAGATTCAGATTGCAATAAATTAATAACCAAGAGTCAACTGCTGTCATATTACAAAAATGGATTCATTATAAAAAGCCCTTAGGCTTCAAATTGGTACGCTTCAGATAACACCAGTTTATAGAAAAAAATAAATAAATAATTGAATATAATAAATGTGGAATAAAAAGTTTTTGTTATTGGATCAAATTCTTGTACGCAAATTTTGTAAAGCGAACAAAATTTCTTTACTGGCAGTCTGTTAATAGTATGGATATGTGTGCTATATACACAAAACTTATATTCTTATAACAAATTCCAGCTTTTTATTTAACAAAGCCATTTGTGAAATAAAATAAGTTTAAGTTAATCTTACAAAAAACTTTATTCAAATAAAAAAGTTTTTTGTGCATTTGCCATACTATTTGTAATAAAAATAAATAATTTTTCGCCTGCACAAACGGGCATTGGTAATTCTAACTTAAACTAACTTAATGCAACAAAGATATCGTTATTTATTTAATGAGTGTTTGTGCTATTTACTTAGGCAAATTTGTTACATAAACAAAAATTTCGAGAAATTGTTATATACACAAAAGTTTTCTGTTGACCGTATATTAACAAAAAATTTGTAACATTAGACTGGTTTTTTGTTTTATATTACCATGAAAATTTTTTCTGTGTGTGGCTGGCCAGAGATGGACCGTCGCAGAGGACGTTTTCTTCATTCGATAGGCCTATCTTTTTGAGATGATCTTTGCTTCCGAGATATAGTAATCTAAGAAATGTTCGGGCCCGATGAGGTGTCTTAAGGCTCCTCGCTTGGCGAGACAATCAGCCCTTTTAAAGATTATACTCAGGGATATTTTGTTTTTTTTTAAATCCATAAAATAAAAGTCACAATAAACCGTAAAAAAATTATTTAATTTTTATTTTCTTTTTTTGCGGAAAAATGTATGTCTTGGTGTAAAAAAAAATTTTTTTAATTATTTAGGTTCCTTGTTTTTATAGCTATAAGTCGCCATTTGTGTTCTTTTTCCATCTTTATTAGTTCTTGTGATATGAAATTTATTAAAAAGGCTTACTAAATATAAGGTCTGTTCCTGTACTGCACGAAACTGCCCAAAACTACCCAATTTTGCTCAATTTTCATACAGTTTTCAAAAAATTTTGCAGTTTCGTGCAGTGCGGGAACAGACCTTTAATTTTTAAGCGATAGGTACTGATTCTCAAAAACATTTTTAACAAAATTTCAAAATCTCTCTCAGATCTGATCCGACTATGACTCTTTTTGTTATATTTTGGGCGATTTTTTTTTCTCGAAACGCAACTATGAAATACGAAAAATAATTATTTTTGGGACAACCAAATTCATCAGTTTCAGAAACAGAGAATATTATTGGGATCTCCTTTTTATAAAGACCGAATCAACTAAATCGAACATTGGTTCGAAGGGATATGCCTTGTGAAAAGGTGCCCAGCGAGAATGGCCGTGAGTAAGCCCTCAAATATTGTCTCCAATCCAGCATGGAAATTCGAAAAATCGACATAATTATATGGAAAATGGGTTAAGAAAATTGACTGCCACGCCAAAAATAAACAATTTTTGCATATTTAGAAGATCACGGGACTAACTTTTCCTCTTCATTCGAGGCCGTTATCCAAGCTATGATAAAGGGGGTGGATTCAAATTTTTTTTTTTCAAGTTCAAATTTAAAGAAAATTTAGATTTATGGTCCGACTTTCAAGTTAATTCCGTCTTATAGGGTGTTGGTATGTCCCCATCGGCCCCCCTTCAAATACGCCCTCGCCCTCTGCATTATTTGTATTTTTTCTCGTGTGAAAAAATATGAATTCCCATAAAATAATTGGAGTAATTTTTCATTTATTTAAACAATTTGTTCAATATTTGGCAAAAACACATCATTAAACTGTCGAAATTGCGGTCTCGTTGAGTTTGTAGGGGTCCGCCTATTTGACAAAGCGATTAGTCACAGCTTGGAGAACCCCGCAAGGGGCAATGCGAAAAAAAAAACAAAGAAAAACTGCACTCGGTTAAACGAACATGGCAGACGGACATAAAAATTTTGTGAAAGTCATAAATTTCTCCCCACTTAACACGTTCACCGACAACATCGGCCATGCGCGAAGCCAGTTCCAGTTGCGTTTGTTTGTCTATCTGTCCGTCTGTCTGTATTCCTAACGAAAAAATATGTTCGCCGCTATAAGTTTTCCACCGAATTTCTTCACTCCTTTTTCTCGCTTCAATTGTTCGCAGCAAGTTTGCGATTTTAATTGCTTTTCCTCATATTTGAACGTCTTGGATATTCCGTATCCAACTGCTCGACTCGATTTATTGAAGGAAAATTTTATTCGATTACATTGCTTTGATGATTTTTCTTCTTTTATTTTTTACTTTTGGATCCAACTTCTCCTCGATTTTGTAATGACTGCGGCGAGTACACGTCGAATTTGTTTTCGTGTGATTAATATTGGAAAAAGGCGTAATTTAATATGCTTTGTGTTTCTGTGTCATACGCACTTGTAGTCAGTTTTGTTTTATTTATTTTAATTTTTCTTTTTTATTGTTGTTTTTGGTTTCTTAATAAATAGATATGGAGTATAATCTATGACATGTGTACGCCTTCTTTCGGCTTGTTGCTGACTTGTATTTACTTTTATGAAAAGCTTCCTGCTATGCGTTGCTTTTGCGGTTTTTATAGGTTCACTTATGCTTTCTGACAAGAGGCAAATAAATTTTCTTTCTTATGAATTGTTTTATAATTTCAATTAGATAAATTTGACATGCAGGCCTGGAAAATGTCTCTTTGGGATTCTCACAGCCTATAAAAAGTAGTGGTGCTCTATTAAAGTGGAATAAAATGTAGAGGAGATCAAGAGAAGTACATATTTCTTATATTTAAATCGCAAAAATATGAGAAAATATGTTCGAACTCCCACGTTCAGAGATGACTGCAAATGAAAAAGGTTCGGTAACGAAGACCAATATTGATAGAGGATGATACTAATGTGTTGCATAGTGGTTTGGAATCGTATAGGAACAAAGTGGTTACTATAATATAGCCTCAATATGAAATTTGGGAGGAAAGCCGATAACAGATTGAGAGACTAGACGAATAGATAAAATTCATTGGATATATGCCTACCTACATATATTATTCGAATCGGTTTTGGCCCTAATCGACGAGAGATATAGACTCTAACCATTGCACGAGTCAGCATTATTGTAAGAAATTGTTCGCCTTCTGGAGCCTTTGAGACAAGGAATTGAATGTAGATTTTTTTCTAAACGCTATCAAGTTTTAGAAAAGGAAAGAAAGGAAGCTTAAGAAATATTGTATTGTCTTATTCGAAAAAGATTTTGTTTTGATTTTTTTTTCATTTTTTTATAGCTTGCATATTTGGGAATATCTTGCTAAATATATTTTTTGAAATTCGAAATATTTTAGAAGATATAGCTTCTTTGTCGAGCATGGTCTGCGAGTAACTTTTGCGTTGCTTCAAACTTTAATAGCATTTATCTCGAAACCACTTTATTGAACTGGCGGCCACGATTTCTCTTGTTCAACTGGACCGAATGTAATGAAACAAAGTTCGTCGTAAAATTGTAACAATTTTCGGGTGACTCTAAATCGATTTTCGAATTCGATTTAAAAAAATTTTTTACAATTTCTTTTAAACTGATCTAAAAAAAAAAAAATTTTTTTTTTTTGGAATTCACACGATAATGACATCTATACTGATTATACCCCCGTTTTTCTAAATCATTTCGGACAATTTGGAGACAAGAAATCATGGCCGCCACACTTCACTTTTTTTGGAGTCTACTTGATGACCGAGAACTTTTTGAGCCGCCCTCATGTAAAAAAATGTTCTTTACTAAATTTTATTAATTCTAAACACAATGGAAAAAAATTTAAAAACCTCGTTTTCTGTCAGGATTTTTTTTTTAATGGTCCAAAAACATCCTCGCGAAAGAGAAAACCGCCTGAAGGTTCAAAATTTTACCCGTATAAGTCTAAATCAGAGAACTGTAGTTCGAGTTATTACAAAAGCTTCACAGAAACTAAAATTCGCTGAAGCTGTCTATGAAAATCCATTAACGAGCCCACAATGACTTGAAAACCTTTAAATTTTCTGATCGTTCCACACAAGAGTCATTTAAAAAACCTATAAAATAAGTGGGCCTTTAATTTGTTCGGTAACATTTCTAAGGTATCTATGTATTTCCTCAGACAATTTCAGCAAACACTCTTCAGCTTCAAGGTGGGCAAGTTAATTCCGTCTTATAGGGTGTTGGTATGTCCCCATCGGCCCCCCTTCAAATACGCCCTCGCCCTCTGCATTATTTGTATTTTTTCTCGTGTGAAAAAATATGAATTCCCATAAAATAATTGGAGTAATTTTTCATTTACTTAAACAATTTGTTCAATATTTGGCAAAAACACATCATTAAACTGTCGAAATTGCGGTCTCGTTGAGTTTGTTGCGGTCCGCCTATTTGACAAAGCGATTAGTCACAGCGTGGAGAACCCCGCAAGGGGCAATGCGAAAAAAAAAACAAAGAAAAACTGCACTCGGTTAAACGAACATGGCAGACGGAGATAAAAATTTTGTGAAAGTCATAAATTTCTCCCCACTTAACACGTTCACCGACAACATCGGCCGTGCGCGAAGCCAGTTCCAGTTGCGTTTGTTTGTCTATCTGTCCGTCTGTCTGTATTCCTAACGAAAAAATATGTTCGCCGCTATAAGTTTTCCACCGAATTTCTTCACTCCTTTTTCTCGCTTCAATTGTTCGCAGCAAGTTTGCGATTTTAATTGCTTTTCCTCATATTTGAACGTCTTGGATATTCCGTATCCAACTGCTCGACTCGATTTATTGAAGGAAAATTTTATTCGATTACATTGCTTTGATGATTTTTCTTCTTTTTTTTTTTTTTTTTCTTTTGGATCCAACTTCTCCTCGATTTTGTAATGACTGCGGCGAGTACACGTCGAATTTGTTTTCGTGTGATTAATATTGGAAAAAGGCGTAATTTAATATGCTTTGTGTTTCTGTGTCATACGCACTTGTAGTCAGTTTTGTTTTATTTATTTTAATTTTTCTTTTTTAGTGTTGTTTTTTGTTTCTTAATAAATAGATATGGAGCATAATCTATGACATGTGTACGCCTTCTTTCGACTTGTTGCTGACTTGTATTTACTTTTATGAAAAGCTTCCTGCTATGCGTTGCTTTTGCGGTTTTTATAGGTTCACTTATGCTTTCTGACAAGAGGCAAATAAATTTTCTTTCTTATGAATTGTTTTATAATTTCAATTAGATAAATTTGACATGCAGGCCTGGAAAATGTCTCTTTGGGATTCTCACAGCCTATAAAAAGTAGTGGTGCTCTATTAAAGTGGAATAAAATGTAGAGGAGATCAAGAGAAGTACATATTTCTTATATTTAAATCGCAAAAATATGAGAAAATATGTTCGAACTCCCACGTTCAGAGATGACTGCAAATGAAAAAGGTTCGGTAACGAAGACAAAATTGATAGAGGATGATACTAATGTGTTGCATAGTGGTTTGGAATCGTATAGGAACAAAGTGGTTACTATAATATAGCCTCAATTCAAAATACTTTCAGCGGTTTGGGAGGAAAGCCGATAACAGATTGAGAGACAGACGAATAGATAAAATTCATTGGATATATGCCTACCTACATATATTATTCGAATCGGTTTTGGCCCTAATCGACGAGAGATATAGACTCTAACCATTGCACGAGTCAGCATTATTGTAAGAAATTGTTCGCCTTCTGGAGCCTTTGAGACAAGGAATTGAATGTAGATTTCTTTCTAAACGCTATCAAGTTTTAGAAAAGGAAAGAAAGGAAGCTTAAGAAATATTGTATTGTCTTATTCGAAAAAGATTTTGTTTTGATTTTTTTTTCATTTTTTTTATAGCTTGCATATTTGGGAATATCTTGCTAAATATATTTTTTGAAATTCGAAATATTTTAGAAGATATAGCTTCTTTGTCGAGCATGGTCTGCGAGTAATTTTTGCGTTGCTTCAAACTTTAATAGCATTTATCTCAAAACCACTTTATTGAACTGGCGGCCACGATTTCTCTTGTTCAACTGGACCGAATGTAATGAAACAAAGTTCGTCGTAAAATTGTAACAATTTTCGGGTGACTCTAAATCGATTTTCGAATTCGATTTTAAAAAAATTTTTTACAATTTCTTTTAAACTGATCTAAAAAAAAAAAATAATGATGTTCATTTTTGATTTTTTTGGAATTCACACGATAATGACATCTATACTGATTATACCCCGTTTTTCTAAATCATTTCGGACAATTTGGAGACAAGAAATCATGGCCGCCACACTTCACTTTTTTTGGAGTCTACTTGATGACCGAGAACTTTTTGAGCCGCCCTCATGTAAAAAATGTTCTTTACTAAATTTTATTAATTCTAAACACAATGGAAAAAAAATTAAAAACCTCGTTTTCTGTCAGGATTTTTTTTTTAAATGGTCCAAAAACATCCTCGCGAAAGAGAAAACCGCCTGAAGGTTCAAAATTTTACCCGTATAAGTCTAAATCAGAGAACTGTAGTTCGAGTTATTACAAAAGCTTCACAGAAACTAAAATTCGCTGAAGCTGTCTATGAAAATCCATTAAACGAGCCCACAATGACTTGAAAACCTTTAAATTTTCTGATCGTTCCACACAAGAGTCATTTAAAAAACCTATAAAATAAGTGGGCCTTTAATTTGTTCGGTAACATTTCTAAGGTATCTATGTATTTCCTCAGACAATTTCAGCAAACACTCTTCAGCTTCAAGGTGGGCACGCTTGCTTAAAATTCTCATCGTAAAGTAGAAGATCATTAATCTCCACTAACCCGAGAGATGCTTTTAGAAAATAACCTTTCCGAACATATCCGCGTGCACCTTAAGCCGAAAAAAAAAATGGTATATGTTAAATGTCTGCGAAAACGTGAAATATCAAATGTCTTTCCAAATTTGGCGAAAATTGCGTGCCGTAAACCGCGTGTCTCTGTCGCAATGTAGACATCTTCCTATGTAAAAATGAACAAATCTTCAGGGGAAAAAAAAACAACAACAAAACCCAAAAGAGATTTTGTAATAGTTGAAACAGTTTTTTTTTTTTCGCTCAAACATGGTTTTCCTGTTTCACACTTTTGAAATATGAAAAATGAGGAGAGAAATATCACGAGGAAATGGCAATCGAAGGCGACTTAACTCGTTGGCTCCGGCAGCGTTTGCGCATGCGCAAATGATCATTTTCGATGTTTAAATACGAGATCGTTGCACGCAACCAAAGCAACTGGATCAGGCAACTACTTATTAAACTAATTTTCTAATTGACCCAACAGCATCGCCAAATTAAATAAACATTGTTCGATATTATTTAACATAATTTTTGGAACACCCTTAAATAAATATTGTGGCGCGAAAATGATTTTACGATTTTATAATCGTCAATAACTGCAAAGGAAAAAGCAAAAAAAAATAACGTAAACAAATTAAAAAACCACAAATCGTCACTTCCGTTTAATTGCCTTTTTATAAGGTTGTTATTTAAAAACTTTATTGCCAATCGGCTGCGATGTGTGGAAGATCAATTAATTGAATGAATTAATTGATATGAAAACGTTTAGCCAAAATCTTTTATTGCATTTTGTGCATATTTCGTAATTCCTTTATTTTGGTGAGGTATCAGAGAAAGGGTCTCTTTAGTTGTAATCGATAATAATGAGGATCATTTCTTACGAGTAATGTGAGCCTACAGATCATTTTCCATTTTCGAAAGCGGACGTTCGAGGCAATAGGGAATTTCTTTCCTAAATAATGTAATTTTAATCTATTTTAGATTATGGAAAACAGTCAGTTCTCGAACAAAAATATACTGGAATACTTATTACTAGTCAACGAATAGCTGGAGACCACTTCAATATTTACTACACATGTCGGCATTGCAATTAAAGCTGTAAGCTAGGTGTTCGAATTGCCAGTTTTATATTATGCGCTTTGGCGCTAAATAAATGTATTCTTTCCCATGTCCTGTGATATCGACTAATTTGGTAGCGTATTGTATCTCACACCAATTCGAGCTTGCTTCCCTCTTAATCGGGGCCTGGCTGTTATATTGCCGTTTATCGAGATTATGCCTTAAGAAGCCTTAAAGGTAAATAAAACAGGGCTTATCTCTTTCTCCTAATTACCCCAGAATGATATCCGATCAATTTGTTAGCTGTTTAGTACGATGAAGTCAATTCAACTTGTTTTCGATCAATGGACGAAATAGAAAATTCCATAGATCTCCAGTTTCGAAAAATTTGATAATTAAATGATCAGTAAAATTATTATTGACCGGATGAAACTTGTTAACTTTACACAAGTCAAATCAGCATTACAATCATCAATCTTCAATAGCTTCAATGACCACAAATTTGTAGATAATTGCATATCACACCCAATCGATGTAGACAACGTGCACTTCCTAGGTATTTGTAATTTTAAAAATTTCATAGCAAACAAATCGTGTCCAAAAGCAATCAATATTGATGAAATAAATATGCATGTAAAAATATTATTGCACCGGATAAAACATGAAAGCATTTTAGCAAAAGCAAATCGATTAAAGATATCCACGTAAAGTCATTTGTCTTCGATACCGATATAGATCTTTTAATAAATGTGATTCGATTACGCACAACGAAATGAGTACACACGTGCCTTAGCCTAATGTTAAATTTTTTAATTTGTAATTAATTATTTTTAAAATTTGTTACGGCAAACAACATCGTGTTAAAAAATCTAATATTGATTAACAAATAAGAAATATGAAACACTTAATAAAATGGAGAATTCATAAAGCGAATAGATCAAGATTTGTACAGCTGAAAAAAATCGATGATCCTAGCGATTAAATGTCAATTTGTCTTCGCAACCGATATATGTATTTCCTTTTAAGTAATTATCGCAGATGATATCCTTCTCTAGACAACAAGCTTATCTACACATCTAGTAAAGCCAATCGTATTTTGTTAGCGTAATTTAGGCCCGATGAAGTGGTCAAGCAAGTAGTTGTAAGGTCATAACCAAAATATTCGACTGGCGAACAACATTTTTTATTACCGTAACAGCGTTAATTGTTATGGACCAATAAGGAATGCATCGAAATTTTTCACTTAAAAAACTTTGCCGTATTTGGAATTTTCGATTTTTTTGTCTTCAAGCGAATGATCACATTTGCTGCATGTGACTTGAAAATAACATGAGAAGATCCTTGGGAAAATTAACAACTTTTTTCACCAACAAATAACAATATTTAGTTATAGAACTTAGAGATATCTTCAGAGAGTTTATGCCAGATCTATCCCTAATCTCTAATGATTGATACTCAAGGACTGTTCAGTACAACTGCCATATGAATGAATCATAATTTTAGCGAAAGTATTTTCATACATTAAAGCAAGCATTGTAAAGTCATAAAAAAACACCTTAAACGGTGTCTAGTTAAATGATTAAAATGTCTTTCTTATTTAATTGTCCTAGACCTAAACATTTCACATCAATTTTTCTCGCAAAATAGAAAAGTGTAATTAAATCGATTCGCAGGTTAGCCACAGGATTATATTAATGCCCTATAAAGCAAAGGGGATGGCCATTTTTGAGGTCATACCTATGAAAGAATAGTTCTATGGCAGTAGCGCAAGCGCGCATGCCCACAAAGTGAATAGAAAACAATCCTCCAATTCAATTTTTTTGTCTTGCATTTCTCGTTTAGGCTCGTAGTCTTCAACATGGTTTAAACTTTTTGAAGGTTTAAACCTTCAACTGATAGTCTTCAGGAGAGTTTAAACCAGGATTATTAATTTTAATTGAAATATTTTTGAAACATTCAAAGGATTTGGTTCAGTTAAACTGCCATGAAGAATAATACATAATAAATAAATAAAAAAAAAAAAAAAAAATATTCGAAAATTTAAACTTTGGAGGCTCTTAAACCAAGTTGAAGACTGCGACCCTAAGTGCTTCCAAAATTTTAAATTATTGTATTAAATAATTTTGCGAGAATTTAAACATACAAGTTCGAACATTTTCATTTTCATTTCACAGCAAAAATGTCGAACATTTCACGCAAAAACTTTGCTTCGATCTTAACTTGACCAACAACAACTACCTACCTTTGCAGCTTAAAAAAGTGACTAAGGCACAAAACTTGACCAAACGAAATAAAAAAAAAAAAAAATATTAAAATATTTACTATATTTACCGGTTTAAACAGCTGATCAGCAAATTTGTAGTAAAAACGAAAATAAAAGTAGCTTTTCATTCATAACTCTGGCAGCTGAAATTCTCTCAATCGCCAACCAAAACCCAACAAACCGAGAGAGAGAAAGCTTAGCTTGGTCAACTTAAAACTTAAAACCGCAACAAAACAAGTCTCCATTGCTCAGACTGTCGACGGCGTTCATGCTGAGCGCACGTAAAGTGAATCGGTGCTAGCGATATATCGTAATTTCAAGCCTTCGTGGATAGCATAAAAAAGGCGAATAAAAAGCAACAAAAAACACACATAAAACAAATTCATTTTGCATCTTATTTGAGCAGTCATCCGTTGCAGGAAACGTGCAACTTTTGGCAGCGAAACGTGGTAACCAATTTAGCAACACTGCCTGCTGCCGCCAGATGTGATTACGCGATTTTTTTCTTCCTTTATTTCTCTTTTTTTTTATGTGACTCGCAGCCGACAACTTTCGTTTCGTGCTATCTCCAGTGAAAACGGAAGACAAAACAAACAAATAAAAATTTAAAAAAAAAAGAAAAATTGCTAAAATTGAAATTACGGTGCTACTGGCTTTTGACTAAAGGTTGAGGCTAAGACTCTCTCGTCTGTCTCTCTATGATACCCAACAATTACGTGATCAAGAGTACGCGTAATGTTTGCGGTAGCTATCAATAATCGGGGGAAAACATAAAGCGACTCCAGAGTCTCTTACTTGGAAGGAAAATTCGATTTCCTCATTGGTGCGAAGAGTGCTCGTTAACGGATGTTGCATTTGCCTCGAATGCCAACGCCAACGATACATCAATTCGGTTAACCGTGGCGCAGTTGATTTTTAATTAAATTAAACAAAAATTCATACAAGAAAAAAAAGAACACTTTTTTTCGGCATAATTTTTCACACGCGATCGCATTCGGTTGGTGTTTTCTGCACTAATAGTCATTGAAAATACGTAACTGAATCCATTTATCAAAGCCAATTTTTAATGCTGCTACATTAAGCTGTGAATGGCGTTGGTCTCTTGACGTTTGAAGGAAAGAATAAATTTGTAAATTTTAAGACTCAAACGAAGAAAAAAATAAATAAAAAAAAAAAACAAATTCAAAAACAAAAACCAAAAACTGGCTTACATAAAACTTCATAACGGTTGACGCTTTGCCGACACCTTTTCACTGATCTGCGAGAGATACGTCCGTACGCGTTTGCACCGGAATCAGTCGGAGCGTTTGTTGTCACTGACCTCTTCAAAAAAAAAAAACAAAACAAAAAAAAAAAACATAAAAAATAAAATATCAAAAAAAATAGAAAAAGAAAACAGAAAACCTGAACAACTTGTTGCGTAAAAGTGAAAATTTCACCGCAACATTTTTTTCTTTTAATTTGGCCTTTTCTTCGATGCTTTCCATGCAAGCCGTAATTACTGACTGCATTTTACTGAAGTAAAAGTGACAGTGAAAACGTCGAAATTAATTTAAAATTTCCATTTACACGATAAAAATAAAAAAATTAAAAATAAATCCGACCACGAAAATGTCAACGCAACGATCTTTTGGAATTCGCTTTCTTACGATCGGATTATGTCTGCTGCTCTTGGACGCAACATTGGCGGCATCGTCACAGAAGGATGATGCTGCCCGATCGAGGCCGGATAGTGCCGCAAAGAAAGCTGAGCAAAAGAAAGGTAAGATGGATTGAACATTTCGTTATTCAATATTGCATTCAAAATTGACCCTTTTGAAAGATCTCTGCAGATTCATATTGCCATATCTGATGTTGTCAAGAAATGCGCCAAGAAATGCTTCAAGAAATGCTTACACTATCCTAACTACAACCTAATCAAACACTCTCAGTTATAGAGTATTGATTTAAGACACAATTTCTTCCCTGAACCGTCCCTGATTTCTAGGATTTACCGATGATGGATATGTCCTGCTAATAAATATTTTCACATTATGATTAACCAATTGATCGCTTCATAAGAAAAGACGATCTACGTCTCTGGTTGCGAAATCAACATCATTTCTAAGCATTGCTAAATTATTCAAATGAAAAATTTCTTTTCATTTCTCTGAGAGATTTTCCTTAGCTTTCGTTCATTTCAATTGTAAACTAATTTATGTCTATTGCCTCTGTTTTACATTTCCTTACACATGTTTTTTCCTTCTCAAAGCGCTTGTATTACTATGGGAAAAATTAATTGCACTATTGTTTACCAACAAATACATTTCTTTTGAGCAAAAAACAAAATATACAAAAAATAAAAAAAAATATAAAAAATATAAAAAAAACCAAGAAACCACAAAATTTCTGCAAAAAAAAAAAATTGAAAAAATAAAAGTCAAATGAAAGCCCACTCACCCAGCGTGACATAATGACATACAGAGCCGCAGTCAGTAAGGCGATATATAGAAGATGTTTGCTTAGTTGACTCCACAGGGCCGAGATGTGCTTATCGAAGAGTTTTTGAAAGGTAACATTAAGAGAAGACGTAAAATAAATTTCCGCCAAATAAGCAGAAAAGCATTGTCTCAATGCTGCTTAAGTAAGATTTCTTCACTTTCATCTTATGCAATTTACAAAGACGGGTTAATTAGCTTCAGATTAACAACCAGGAAGGTTTTTTGTTTTCTAGAGTTACAATCATTCGGTGGCATCTGCAATGAAAATGAGAAAAAATCAGAGAAGGGATTTATTTAGAGGAGGTCTTTTAAATAAATTTAAAAAAATTGGTATATTTTAAGGCTCAAAGTCTTCAACTTCATATCTTTCAAATGATAGTCTTGAGGGGAATTCAAACAAGGGTTATTCATTTTATATGAAAATTTTTGAAAAATTCAAATATAGCGATGGTCTTTGGTTTAGTTAAGCTGGCATAAAGACTTAAAGAAGATATTCAAAACTTTAAACTTTCGAAGCTCTTAAAACGATTTAAAGACTACGTCACTAAGGGCAGAAAAAAGATTCAAACGAGTTATCAATTTAGGTATCAAAGAACCTCGCTCGCTAAGTGTTAATTCAACTTTTCGGCAACCAATTCCCAAGAAATTCTGGCTGAAAAATTTGCCGATTGACCTCATTTCAAGTGCAACAATTTGTCGAACGTTTTTTTTTTCTACTTAAATTTTTTTTTTCTTTATTCTGCGAACGCTTTTGTATTCATTGTGCATTCAAAAAATAATTACAGAGCAGAAAAAAATGAAGGCACAACCTAAATCACGTTTAACAATATTTAAATTCAATACCAAATCCGGCCAGCGGCGAAAAAAAGCGCACAAAAGTTCAAAAAGTTAATTGCTCTAAAACAAAAAGAGCCGAAGAAAAGTAAATGCAAAGCAGAAAAGCCATTATTTCCACATTTTAAGGTTGCCAATATCATCGAAAAATAAAAAAGACCTTAGATAATGTACTCCATTCGCTGATTCACATTTAATGCAATCCACGCTCGATTTTCGGAGTGCAATTTTCCGCTCACACAGCACCGCTCCTCCGCCGCGCCGCGCCGGGCAGCTTCTTTTGAGAAGCTGTCAAATGTCATGCGCTAACGATAACGTTACGCCTGCGCACAAAACTTTCTCACACAATTGTAATCAAACTCAAATTATTCAATTGGAATGAATATGAAAGAAAAAAAAAATACATAAAGCAAATATTTTGTAAGGTCTACTTATGACAAGATGATGACTCGGATCACATCGCACTGCATTATGGATAATTTCCCAAGTTACGCCTCATGGGTACGCAACTTCAGAGATTGGGAAATTGCGTACAGTAGGTCAAAGTACTTCAGTTGCTGGCTCGTAAAGCCAACAAACAAAGACGTGAGCTTTACAAAAAAAAAAGTCCTCATTCGACATTATGATGGAGTTTTCAAAGCAAAACTACAATAGATTCTCCGAGCCCTCCGAGACTGCTCGCATTAAATCCTTTCTCATTTTTAGGTAATAATAACCCTATAACAATATATGTATACCTATACTTTATATAGGCAGAGTAATAATCCTTGTCTTTGGAACTGTAAGCTAGCGCCTCAACCAACTATGGCGGCTCTCTCTATTTTGGCCTGCTTTTTCTTTTTTGGCTTAATTAAGCAAAACTTTTGAAATATTTCCTAAAGAAACATTCCAAAATCGATCGATCGATCGATTGAAGAAACTTCCTTGTTTGGCAGCTGTTAATCACTCTATCCAAAAATTACGAGATTGATACCTTTGAGGATGTCGCCATTACGAAATATATAATTGGAGCTTATAATTTTGAGTTTCGCTTGCGGCACAATTTGGACTTTTGCGCATCACTTTTTCCGATTTCGCATTCATCCATCAAGCTTCAATGTCGAAAGTCATCAGCATTTGCAATCAGCGGTTTGCTTCAAAACTCATTTTAGCTCATCTCGAATTAAGTAGTCCATCCAAGCTAATGAGATTTTTTTAGCTGGATTTTAGTCGATTCATTTAAGTGAACTCTAAATTTTTCCCTCAGGCTATTAATCGCTAATGACGAAAAAAACCTAGCTTAATTTATTAAATAAAGCCTAAACAAAAAGGGAAAAAAGCTGATTAGACAAAGTATGTACTTCGTTGACAATCTTATCGATTGATTGATTGAATGCCTTCGGGTCGGCTTTATATCCGATTTTAGTTTTTTTTTTTTTTTTGCTCTTAAATACACCTCCACTTTGACGCATAAGTCTCTTAACTGAGGAATTAACAAAGGCAAAGTGTCAATAAAGAAATAAACCTGAAAAAAAAAATGGATTTCTTGAACCGTCAAAAGAAAAAACTGAAAAGTTCATTTTACATAATGCGTCGGAGTGTGGCTGACTTGAACATACGCATTTACGCGGGCTAATAGCGTCGGCTGCCTTTCAAAATAATATTCATCAAAAAATTAATGAGGGTCGAAATCTTTTTCTTCACACAAAATAACTTCGTTCGCGTATCTTTCCGATTCAGAAAGCTCAATCAAAGCGTTGAGATCATAAGCAAGCGGAAAACTTGCTTTTTGAAAGCTTTTACTGCATAATAAAACACTGATGGGAAATAATTAGATGGATTTTAAAACATTCATGGTTTTCGGTGATAAGATGGTAGATACAGTCTTACACAGGAAGTCTTCATTTCTGTTTTAAGGGAAAAGCTCAAAGAAATTGGTGAAATTATTTGTTATGAAATTTCTTACATTTTTTTTTTTTAATGCTTTCGAAGAGAAACTCCCATCGAAGCGGAATTCTGAAAAATATCACAAAAAGACACATCGCACATGTTCTTCAAGAGTGTAACAACTCAAAATTTGCTATTTTTTAGAAAAAGCAATTAAATCGATGCAGTCTTGGTGCATTTGTATGGAGAAGAGACTGACATAACTGTTTTTTTATCCCGATTTGCAATAACAAAAACACAACGTGAGTGTGCGAGTGGGTAGACAGGTGACTTGTGAACACGTTCCTTGCATTAACTCCAATTCGACTAATTTTGAGTTGTGACACTTTTGAAGTAAGTACATGTGAGACATTTCAGTCGCCCCCTTAAGTTTTAAAAATCTTCCTTATTGATTGTGAGTTACACTTGGACTGAAGCAGGGGCGGGTCAAGACAATTTGCCGCCCCAGCCAGCTTCCTAATTTATTTCTCTTATTGATGCATTGACGGTGAGAATATGCCGCCCCTAGTCACCTGGCTATGTTGCCTGTTCGGTAAATCCGCCACTGGACTTAAGATTTGTTCAAAAATATTTTAGAGTTCTTCGAAGAGATTAACCCATTAAATGCAAAGTGAATAGAAACGATACTGCTCGCTGGGTAATAGACAGCTGATCATAAAAACTGTTTATTTTTTATGTAAATATATCAAAAAAGGACATTAACCGCTGCACTCCTTCTTACGGTTCACCTGACCATAATAAGTCACCACAATGCGTCCAATGGGTTAATTTAAATAGTTTTGAAAGGAAAATAGAAAATGCTTCAAGAAAATAAGATATCATAGGGAATATAATTATTTCCATAAAAATTTTGGTTTCAAAGAAACTGTTTTAAACTTATAAAATAGTTTCTATCATCTGTGGGAAGAGGATTCTCTTAATAAAGAGATGTGATATCTCTCTTTCTATACTGATAGCATTAAGTTTTTCACCCACAATGTAAAAATCGAACGCACACATCTTCCCTAATGCTTAAAATTTAAACGATATATAATCGAACAAGACACTTCCATCGTCTCACTGCACACAAAATCGTATTAATTTACTTCTCATCCTTGAAAGCATAAGTTCCAAAATTACATTATTTACCATTTACCACAAATCGTTATGTTAAGATCATTTTGATTATATATCAAGCAAATTGAAAACAGAACAAAACTGATCTGCCCAGGCAAAAAGTGCGGCATCTTCATGAATCATGATTGATCATGGCAAGCTAGCAATTTTGCCGAAAGTCTTTGCCATTGAAACGAATCATTTATCATTCGTGACCTATCATTCGAGTTGCTTCAAACGCTAATCGTTGGAAACGTTTTTAAAATCGTTTTAACCATAACAAAACATTAGCCTATAGATTTCAAATTTTGAACGCTTAAAAATTGTTTCTTCCATCAAAAGATTCGATTTCATTTAATTATCTGCGAATGTATGAAATGCGCAATTTCCGAAAGAAAATCATTTCAAATTACGCTCATCTATAACAATATTTAACCGCAAGATATCATGCGAATGTTTTTGAAAACAAATTCGCGCATGCGCAATAAAAAATCGAAAGGAGTACATTCGAAAGGGTTCGGGCAGCGATTACAAGTCAACGTTTTGTTTGGTAAAAGTGAAAAATTGTGTGTTATTATTGCACGACCCCCAAGGCACTCAACAGATAGGTACCTATGGATTATAATTTTCGTTCATACGATCTGGCAGTCAGTCGGTCTTTGTAGAAGCGAAAATATACTTTTTTTTTTCTCCCAAGTGAACGGCACGACTGCTCTATTATTCGCGCCAATTTGAGGGTTTTTAACATCAGATACCAGACACAAAGCAATTTTTAATACAGTTTTTCCAATGCTTATTCAAGATTTATTCCTTTTTTGGCAAATAAACCTGTGCGATAACATAGAAGGTAAAAAATTGTTACAATGATTGATTGGCTCAATTCATGCATGGCTTGACTTATCGACTGAGTGCGCCGATGATTGTATTAAGAAAGAAAAAAACATGATTTTTCTAAGGATTAAATTGTAATACCTCTGTAATGAAATGAATATTTTCTACATAATTTTTGAAAGTTGTCCGACGAACGCTACCCACAAATAGTCATGGTATTGTCAGTTAGTTTATTTTCTTTTATCATAAATTCGACATGCAATTTGTAATCGCAAGAACATTGAAATTCTCTATGCTATATTCGCATACGATGAAACCATATGACAATTCAATCGCAATGGAATATAAATCTTTCCGACAGCTTGGCGTGCAAAAACAACATAATTCAGTGGCAAAGACACAAAAGAATGCATGTGAGTGACGAAGAAAACAGTGGGAATTCTCGTATACTGGAATATGTGTCAAGATCTCAAAAATCGTAGGCACATGACTTATGCGTGATGTACGATTTAAAAAAGCAAATAAAAAATAATGAAAAAATTCATTCTTTTCAACAGATTTTTTACTTCGATTTTGTATAGAAGAAAATGGATTAGAAAATGGATTTTTCCTCTTCATATCTCAGCTCTATCATCTTCGTCCCAATGAGAGGACCATTCACCTTTTTCCAGGCTTGAAAAATTGCATCTCTAATTGGAGTCATGGCATATTCGTATGTCTACAGTAGGATCTTAAATTTTACACAGGACTCGGCTCAACTTCAGTCAAAGAACGGGAAGAGAATATTCACATAGGTAGTCTTGAAAAGTTTTCAGTGAAAACAATTCGCGTAAAGGTGCTTGACTTGTAAAGCCCTTTTAACAAGCATTTTGTTTTCGCTTCCCAAGTGTGGTTGATCAAAAAGCACTTCCAGCAGGCAAAATTGTTCTTGATAGAAAGTTTTCATCATCTTCTTGAGGTAGTAAAAGCGCTTCATTTGCCAAATGGGACAGCACCTTAATTCAGCTATTTCATTCGAAGTGTAGATTCAAGTGATTGAAGGTACCCATTAGGTGCCCCGAAAAACTTCCTGATATTCAAAGTCCATACAATATGTTGTATAATTTTCAACGAGCAGTGTCAATATCCACTCTTTAACCCCACAGAGTCACTTAATTAAAGCTAAACGTTTAGATCCAATTAAGTTAAAAAATGTAAGCAAATAAAATACATGAGTAATGGAAAAGAAAGGAATGCTAATGAGCAAATGAAAAGCAACGTAAAATTATAATTACCTTTTATGCCATTCACAATTCTGTGAGTGGAATGCGTAAAATCAACGAAATGCAAATTGAATGACACTGAAACGTAAACGAAAGTTTAATAAAATCATTGCGTTAACGCCAATTAACTCAGTTGAATTGTTAGCAAATTTTTTGACCTTAACCTTGTTAAACAGCTTTTTGTCTGTTTTCCTTGCAAAGCCATTTGATGAAGTAATTTATTTATTTATTTCATTTAATTTTTTTTTCTATGAACATTTTTATTAAACAATTTTGCAATTGCTGTGTGAGATTTTTGATTACTATTTCAAGTACTAAAAAAAAAAATTGTTTCTATAATATGTTAGACAGTACCTATGCATTTTCTAAGGACTTTTGTGCCACACAATTCTAATCGGAAGTTAACTTTTTTTTTTTTTTTTAATAAATTCTTTATAAAAATCATTGTTTATAATTTTTAGCACTGAAAATATTTGACCGAAAAGAAAGACCAAAACTTTTTATATCTTTTTAATTAGATTCCATAAATTATAAGATCAACCGCAAACATAAAAAGGCCTCCGTTGATTAAATCACCAAAAACAAACACACCGCTGAATAATGATAAAAGGAAGTGAATGCATGCGGAAAAGAAAATTAGCATACGGCACGACACAAAATTGATTTTGGCAAAACATTTATTTCACATAAAATGCAAATTTCCAGCGGCAGAAATCGTTTTTTCTTGTGGCTTCATCTTCTTAGCAAGGCTTATGTCTGAAAATATTAATTTTAATTTCGATATTTAACTTTTCTCGGCTTCTCGTTATTGTTTACTCAAAACGATGGTCATTAATTTTCGCTGCAGTGTTCTCCTTTCACACACACACACACAAAGAATGTATGATGGTTCTTAGGAATTATATTTTTATAATTTGTAGCGATGGTTTTAATAAATGACACGGAAAATTTATAAGAAAAAAAATTTATTTTAATGAGTTAAGCCCTCCGACTCATGTTTTTACTTAAAGCCTGAAGCGGGCTTCTTTTTTAATTTTTTTTCTTTTTTTAAGCGCTTTATTGCTAAAGGTCAAATTGTATTGTATTGAAACTATTAAATTTCGCCTTGATAGCAATGATCATTTGTGGCATTACCAAAAGCGACGCGCATTGTTAAGTGAATAGAATAAATTTGAGAACCGAAAAGAAAAAGAGATAAACTTGAGAAAATTCCTCATTAGAATAAATGTGCAGTCAATCGTTGACATTGGCCAAGTATTTCGAGATAATATCTTACAAATCCGTACAGAGTATTTTTCTCGGATGATACTTTTTTGGGTTGGTAAATGTCACAACGTATAAGGAAAAAATCCGGCAAAAAAAATACTGAAAATGCTATTCTGATTCTTATTCTGATTCTGAGAGCAATGTTCTAAAATGATTCATAGCAAGATGAAGTCGAAGCATAAGAGCATTAGGCTTCGTTATCTTCTATTACCGAAGAATGAAATACAACAATTATTTAAGCCGCGAATACTTGAACTTTAGTTTATACTTCGTAGATAGAATGGAATTAAGT
The DNA here is from genome assembly GCA_020466095.1 of Chlorops oryzae. NCBI lineage: Eukaryota > Metazoa > Arthropoda > Insecta > Diptera > Chloropidae > Chlorops > Chlorops oryzae. Next base: position 29,210,313 of record CM035808.1, read on the forward strand.
AAGGGTGTTATATTCAGGCGAGTCTGAAAATACAATACCCGACACAGATAAACGATTGAATAATTTTTTTAAAACAGTTTCCAAGACCACAACCATTAAGATCAAGTACTCTGGAGATCTTCATGAGCATAAAGAAGGCTCAAATGGCGTCTTCTTTGCTACGCCCAGTTTTCAAATTTTTGAAAATATAATCGTAGACTTAATTTACAAAAAGTTTAAATCTCATTGAAATATCTAGAAAAATTTCGAGTCAAAAGCGATTTTTAGGGGAATGTGTTCTTAGTCATGCATCCAACCAATACGCTTAGCAAAGATAGTTCAACTTTTTTGAGAAAGCTGTATACAGTTAGACATTTAGACGAAGGGACGATAGAACGGACAGACAGACATGGCAGACATGTTTTAAGGTTCTGTATCGAATGGATCAGGTAGCTACAAACAAGAGAACAAACGCAATATACCCTCGACACAGATGTGTCGGGTATAAAAAGAAACAATAGAGAGACTCACTCAAATATGGTGAACGTGCAAAGCATCGAGAAATATTCTTTACACTTCAAAAAGAAATAAAAAAAAAAAAATATTAGTACAATGGAATTCAAGCAACATGCTGAGAATAACAAATCAAAATGCCAAAGTCGTCTTTTTCAAAAGCGAAGAAAATGTAAAACAAAAGACTCAAGAAACGAACTTGTGCAGCATTCGTGCAAGGACACACATTTAACCATCGATCGAAGAGGTGCAATTAACAAATCGTTCTTTTTTTTCTATTTCACATGAGCAAACGCATAAATAACCTTTAAAATATGTGCAAGAAATCGATCATATTATAGAAGAAAAAAAGTCTAAATAAAATTAATGACTGTCAAATAATAATAATATTAATTAACATCGCTTAGTGGTAGTCTCCACCTTTGGGCTATTCGGCCTTAGAATTTCATGTATTTTTTATTTTTAATTTTTATTTTCTAACTAATTCAATTTGATTAATGCGGGTATTGCTTATTACTAGCCTTGCTAGTCTCATCACATCAATTATGGAGGTGTGACTACACTCCTATATGTGGTTCCCAACTACATAAGTAGTTATGAGCTATTGTAGTTAATGTCTGCTCACAAATTGCTCACAGAGAGGTGCTCAAAGCGATCGTATGATTCACTTATTCAATAATTGAAGACATTTGCAATTCGCGTGAACTTTTATCTTGTTTATTTCCATCCCCGCGGGCATTGTACATAGAAGCATTGTAATCAATTTAAAATGCTCATTCGAGAAGAAGAAAAAAATGCTTAATTGATTTCAAAGAAAAATTCTTAGCAAATAATTAAAACAATGGGGGCTTTTAAATCGGTTTTATAATTTTGTTCATTGATTATATAATTTTTTTTTTTTTTTTTTTTTTTTGACAAGCTCGTTAATAGAAAAAAATAAATGAGGAACAAGCATAGATGATTAAACATTTTAACACCTTCATTTTGCACTTCGAAATATATTTCATTAAAAGTGATTGGGAGCTTTTTGTTTAATTTTCATCAGAATGAGTCGAAAATGCAAAAAAGGCAGCGAAGTTAAGAGAAATCACTATTAAATATTAAATTTTTTTGATACATTCTATCTCATGAAAGAGTTAGGCTTATTAAAAATTTAAACAAATTGATTTGTGATTAAAAAATTATGAAGCCTCTAAGTCAATTATAATAAGCATGTCCGTTTTTTTTATATTTTTTTATACTTTTTTATTAAAACAAAAATCATTTATACAGTCTCTCCTGAATGAGAAGACATGACATCTCTTGAAATTGATGAGCTTATAACTTGTTTGTTATGACTTTGAAATCAATGAAATATTCCTTAAGTTGATTGAGTTATTATTTGAAACTAGGCGATATTCAAAATTGACACTCCGCAATACGTCATATAAAATTGGTAGGTCGAGATTGTCTTCCATAAATTAGATGAATTTTTTAAGCCTTAAACTTAAAGCTTCATCATCAAAGAAGCACAAACTCTAACATATGCCCAAAGCTACACGAAACCCCATATTAACTTATCGTGATAACAAAAAGCAGTTAAATTAAAAATAATTGCAGCTAAAGAACATCTCAAGAGCAGTCTGAACAACACTCAGTTGATGAGTCATCTTGCAGTCTTCCAAGTCCTAACAAGATGCTGAAGGTGTTAGTAAATGCATAGAGCATTGTTTCGATGCAATTTTCTTAGATCTACTCATGTCTTTATGCCTAAAACAATTGATGTTAAGTCAAAGTGAATATTCTGAAGACTCTTGCAATCGCAATCGCAGTCGAGTTGAATTGAATAATTGTTCTGCTCAATGTCAGTTGAGGTGATCAGCCTCACGTTATTCTAAAGTTTAGTTTAGTATATAAATTACGAATCTTGTTATGATGTAATTTATTTAGCTACACACGGAATAATTCATGATTTCTGAGACAAAGAAAAAAGAGACTAAAAGTTTTCACATGAAACTCCAATTGGAATAGAATTTCTTTACAAAGAATAGAATGGAAGCTATTTTTTATGAGTATTTTATGATTTTTATTATTCTTTTATTTATTTACTTATTATTTTTTTTCTTTTTGTATTTATGATTTATGGTTTCAAGAAACCAACGTGACATCATTAGCAAATGTTGACATTAAAGCCATCAAAGCAACCAAATGAGCACGTCTAACACGAAGAGTTTTGCTGGCACGATTCGAAACTCCATTCGTCTACGACAATTTAACTGAAGGCTCAAGAAACTTAATAAGACCTTAAGAATAATTTAAGTATTGAAGGAAAAATAAAAATTGAAAAGCAAGACATCTTTAAGAGTGATTAAGTATTGAAAAAGAGAAGAAGAACCCAAATTCATGATGAAGATAAAGTTACCATGATTAGTTAAAAGGCAGAAAATTAAGTTCGCCAAGTAAGCACGTGTTCGCCCGAGTCTTGAGTTTTTAGGACGAGACAAAAAAGAATACACGTAAAGTTTGAAGGTAAATTATTATAAAAATGCATGTTTATTCAGATGTAATTAAAAAATATCAATGATTTTTGATTAGAAAAACAAAACTTCAAGTTCTTTACTTTAGAGGGAAATTCAAAAAAGTTGTTTGTGGGTCAGTCACGTTCATATTTACAATTGACCCCATGACAAATAAAAATAATTGGGAACCCTCATATTTGAGCTGATTATGGAAGGGAAAGGAACTGAAATAAAATCCATGTATAAGGAATTTTAGAGAAATGTCCTAAAATGAATCGAATCCTTATAAAACATGGATAATTGGATATGAAATCCATAATGTTTACTAAGTCTTATGCAACGAAAAAGTGATTTCTTAAGTCCGTCATTGAATAGATTTGTTTGATCTAACCATTCCTCTTTATTGGAGCCAGTATTCACTGAATACTATTTAAAATTTCTTATGGTATAGTTCTGACATTTGCCAAGATCCATTGGGTCTAATATTTTCATACAATATTAACGTTTTCCTTACACATGAATAGTGATTTCTATTACGCATTTTTTTTTTCCTTAAAAAGCAAACATACCAAAATGTACAATACTTTGAAACCATCCGTCAAACTCTGATATATCATTTGTCATCATAATACCGAAGAGAATAGAGCAATATAATTTTTATTGTTGATTTTCCTTTTTTTTTTACCTTGACGCGTACTTTTAAGCCTTATGCGATACCCGGTCATGTGTGTGAGCACGAACATCGTAAACCACAATTTTCTAGACGACATGATGCCAATGGAGATACCCGACTAGAACTTGCTTTTATTTGTCGAATAGCCTTGTTCGCAAACTTAAACGTCAAATTGTCAGTGTCGATGTCTATTACAAAAAAAAAAAAAAAAAAAAAAAAAAAAACAAAACAAACAAAATCTTAAAAATATTGCACCGTGCCGTCATCATCATGCAAAAGTGCGAAGATTTGCAATATGTATGCTCGATCGGTCATGTTGCAATTGTTGTCGGCCCAGACCATGGCATAGAAAATGAATTCTCAATAATATTATTTTCGTTCCAGTGAGATTGAAAAAACAAAAATAAATAAATAAAAATACAAAACCCGAACAAAACATAAGTAATAAATACATACAATAAATATAAATTATTTATACTTTGTTTCAAACCCTGACATCTGGTTAATGCAACGTAGACTCCTATGATACACAGCAACGTCTCTAGAGTGCCGTCTCTGGCTGAAAGCGTAGTTTGCGTTTCTACGATTCCAACGACCATTGGATGTCACGTTCTCTTCTTTATGTACCTACAAATCAAGAATCTTACTGCTGTGTATGCACACGCATCCGTCATGCTATATTCAGAAATTTTGCCATTATTATAGCTTTGGGATTTGAAGTCGACTTTAAGGTTTTTCTTTTTGTATTTATTTTTTTTTTGTTCTGTAGTTTCCAATTAATTTGAGCAAGCAGAAAAAAGCTTCACTTGTCCATTTAGTACGAGCATACGTTTGAGGGTTAAGAATAGTTCTCGTTAGTTGATTATCTTGAAATAATTTATATTCGATGTAATTTAGCTGACATTGACAGTATGACTCAGTGCGTTGCAGTCATAATGTCACATAAAATTAATAATGAAAAATTAAATTTCAAAAATTGAATTATGTATTGAAAAATGCTTAATTAAAATATGTAATTTTGTATGGAGTTTGACAATTCACAAATAAAGTCTTATTAATGCTGTCATTCGATTTGTAGAAGCACCTGGTCGCTTTGACATTTATGTGAGGTCTTGAAATTCATGAATTCCAAAGTCAAAAATAAATAATAATAATAATGAATTATTTTTCATATGGGTGAGGTGTGCAAAGGTCTTTCGATTTCATAATAAAGTACTTCTTTAATTGAAAAAAAAATATGAGAAGATGATGAGACAAAACCCGCATCAGGTAGTTTGATCGCTAAGTCATACTGCCTCCTTCCTTAAACACTTGGCTAACTAAAGATTCTTTAAAGGGAATAATTTCATTTGATAGGTTCAAGTTTCAAGAAAAGAATATTTTTCATTCTGAGTTCATTGAAACCCTTTATATGCCGGCCAAGCAGGCTTCTATGTTATGATCCTCTAAAGTAGTATTAGAAATGTCGCCATGAATTTCCCTTTCTGAACAAAATACGTCTTACAACCAGGGCCCTTACTCTGTAGTTTGACTCGAACAAAGATTTGCTCGGATTCGAACGTTTCATACTCTCTTGTTCGAGTGTCGGATGTTGATTATGCGTTATTATTGTTATTCGTTCGATTCGGATTTCTTGTTCGAGTAGATTGGCATTCAGAGTGGAACTACTTACAGAGCAAGACCCCAGGAATTATTCAAGGAATCATTAGGGGATTATATTAATAGGCACAAGCTTCTCTATATATTAGGTGTAGTAAAAAGAAATCCATTATTTATCCATTAAATTGAGGGCTTTATTTAAGATATTTAGAATGACCCGATTTAGGTCAAATATGCGCCGTTTTGTTCGATAACTTGTTGCGATTTTAAAGGTAATTTCATTATGCCTCTCTCATAGAAGCCCTCGTTCCATTAGCAAAAAATTGAGACAGTCGAATTTCAGAAGCCTCTCTTGAAGCGAATGTTTCACCACAAAATTGTTCGCCATGGACAGAACAGATGGTAATCACTTGGTGCCAGGTCCGGACTATAAGGTGGATGCAGAAGAACCTCCAACCAAACTCCCGACTTCTGGCGAGTCACTATCGATGTGTGTGGCCTGGCGTTTTCTGATGGAACACAATTCCTCTCCTATTGGCCAAAGCTGGCCGCTTATGGCGATGCTTCCTTCAGACGATCCAATTGTTGACAGTAGAGTTCCGAGTTAAGAGTTTTGCCGTATGGGTAGCAGCTCATAGTAGATAATTCCCTGCCAATCCCACCAAACACACAGCAAAACCTTCCTGCCGTCAATCCTGGCTTGGCCACCGTTTCCGCCGTTCACCGTGTTTCGACCTCGACCGTTTTCGCTTGACGTTGTCGTAAGTGAACCACTTTTCATCACCAGTCACCAACCGCTTCAGAAATGGGTCGATTTTGTTGCGGTTCAGCAGCGATTCGCAGATGGAAATTCGGTCTATGAGGTTTTTGCGTTAACTCGTGTGGCACCCATACATCGAGCTTCTTTGTGTATCCAGCCTTATTCAAATGGTTCCAAACGGTTTTTTGTGCAATCTTTAGCTCTTTTGCAATTGAAACAGTGCTAACATGACGGTCGACTCGATTATTTCCATGATTTTATCGACATTTTCGACAATTGGCCTTCCAGTGCGTGGTGCATCCTTGACATCGAAGTTACCGGAACGGAATCGACGAAACCAAAATTGCGCATGATTGGCTGTTACAGTATCAGGTCCATAAACGCTATTCACATTTTCAGCCGCCTGGCTTGCGTTTTCTCCCTTATCGAAGAAAAACTGTAAAATGTAGCGAATTTTCTCTTTGCTGATGTCCATCTTTGACAAGCTCTCAAACAAAGCTGAATCAATCAATCAAAAAAGTGTCAAAAAAGCTTTTTTAGTAGGAACTGTCATCTTTCTAATGCCCCCTAGCGAAACACGATCGGACTTATACAACGCGAGATGCAGATAAATAACGCCATCTATTGGAAAAATAATGGATTTCTTTTTACTACACCTAATATGTCTAAAAAGACAGTTTTCAACTCACAAAACTCCTTATTGCCATAGGGGCTATAGACATCGCATTACAGAGCCCTTCAATCACATATTTTAGAAGCTTTAAGCCAACCTTTTTATGTAGGAGTCGTATAGGTCTTAGGTTAGTGGACTCCTGGATTATTACGATTTGGTTCTTGTCAATTTATCTACTATTTATGAGCATTTTCTTTGAATTTTGAGCAGAGTTGCCTAACTTCGATTCGCTTTTGTCAAATGGATCCCTCATCGAGTTAAAACGTTCGATTTTTTCAACCCACTTTCCTTTTAATTCCAAACCACAAACGCATTTCGTATTCAAAAATTAAAGTTTTTTGCAATTTCCACTGTAACGCAATGACTTTTTGGTGCACGTCATGCAAAAAAAAAAAAAAAAATATTTAAATAAATATTTAAAAAATATTTAAATAAGAAGCACGAAAACAAAAGAGCAATTGAACGGGCAAATGATGAAATTTTTTTGGCGGGGTGGGCAAAACGATTCATTACAATTTTGCTGTACAAAGTCGTGCCTTTATCTTCTTTTCAAATGTTGCACTCCCACACAAATATTTACAAATCATCAAACCTTGCCTTAAATAATAAATGTTGGCATTTCAGAGGCAATTGGAATGAGTGAAGCATGGCACACCTTGTAATTGAGACTTGCAAGCAATAGGAAAGAAAAAACACAGAAAAATAAAAAACGTTTCCCTTTTTTTCAGTGTCTGCAAATGCTTCACTCCTTAAGAAGCACTTCGACTGCAAAATCTTCAGCAAGAGCGAAGAAGTAAAACGCTCAATTCGATACAATACGTAGAGATAAGTATCCACGCTGGAAGCGAAAGGTTTTTTTTTTTTTTTTTTTTTTTTCACAAAGCCGATAATCAAAAATACATAACAATAAAACCACAGCAGTCTACGGGCATAAAAATAATTTTATGCAAATCGAAAACTTGAGACAAAAGTCGCTTATGAAATTTGTCTTCTTCAGATTGTGCTGGCAAAATGTTTGTCTTTGATATATGAGATCCAATTTCAGTCTATGTTTTATTAATGGGACCGTTTTTATTCTTGCTTTGTGACTTTTAACCTTGCAGCTGTCATCATCATCATTGGTAAAAACTAATCCTCGTTGAACTAAGGCCGAGGTTCTTGCACTATTCTGAGTGTGGGTAACGATGCTCGAGGAGAAAAGTTTTTGGTCCGATGAGGTTTAAAGCATTCTAAGTGATGTCACCTATAATTATCCTATTTATGAAGCCAGAACCTTGGTTAGAACGGCTAATTCGTGTGGATACAAGTATTTGTTGACCCTGTTTCTAACGATATGGTTCACTTTGCTATTCAATTCGAAAAAGAAAAGTGCAACAGATATCAAAAACCACTCTCAACGTTATCGAAAGTTCATTGGCAGACTTTCGAGGGACCAGACGGTTTTTTGGTATCGAGCGCTTTTGAAGTAGACTGGCCACGTATGTATGTATGTAAATATAGCGCACAACTTGGTTGTCTTGAGATGAACACTTAGAAGAGCTAAAAACTCCTCGTTCGATTGATAAAAATCTGCCTGGAAAGGCAAAATAGCATCCGATCAGATAGAATCGTAAACACAATCCCCTTTGCTAACCGCCCACAAGTCTTGCCTACATTTGAAAGTGATGTCCTTCTTTTATTAACAATGGACCTAATAAAAGATATAAAGCTTTTAGTGGGAACTGCACTAACCAGCAGCCTTCGGCAAAGAGTAATTTATATGTAACAAATTGTAGATATCAAAAAACCTCTTCCCGATCTTGAGTGCTTTAACTAATTCAAACAACCGTTTTTTTTGTGCATTTAAGAAAGAACCATGTAAAAGTAACTTGAGCGGCATTCTTGAGGAGAAAAAAATGTGCCATAAAAAATTTTAATTTAAATTCAATCAGATCAAACGATCACAATTTCGCACACGACCAGCATGAATCCAGTTTGATATTTCTATTTGCAACATGATCGGCAACACAATGCACGTTAGCGGTCTTTTTCCATGGGTAATTAATTCCATTTTTTTGTTGTTGTTGTTGTAGGTTCAAAGATATGCATTTTCCAACTCTATTTTTTCTTCTTCTGCTTCTCTTCTATAAACTCCCATATCTTGCCCGGTTTGAGGTGAGTTCTTGTCTTTGCGCCGGCGCACATTCGTGGTCATGATCTTTCAGCGCCAAATGCTACACTTTTGAACTATTCGTACCATATCTGTACGAAGTGGAGTTTAGATATTCAGCATCGAACTTGTTTTGATTTGTTCAAATAACTTTTTTCCCGTTTTTTCATGTTTTTCCCCACTTTTTTTCTAAACTAAGGAAAAAAAAAAAACTCATTGAATGTAGATTTCAATCGGTGAGTGCAGTTATTTATTATTGCAATAAAGGCTAACTGCATCAATTGAACGCGGTTTTGCCTTTGGCCGTTTATCAGATGAGGCTTACAGCTCGATTCTAAGCGAATTCTTTTGCGCTTTAATATTGAGTTCCTTGTTGTAATGTTTGCTGGTTTTCTTGTCGTTGTTGTTCGGTCTTATACATATTATTTAAGACTGCGGATCACGCAAAATGTTGCGATATGAATTCCGCATTGTCAGCATCGGTAGACGGATATCTTTTTTTAATTTAAGATCTAGACAAAGGCTTATTTGTATGTAGAAGCATGTATATTTCTAATATACTTATGTGTCTATGTACATTCTTGATATGTAATGTTGTTTACTTTCGTAGCTTGAAGAAAAGATTAGTGCTTCAGAATCGAACATGAAAAATAAAACACAAAGCACGTGGCTTGAAGCGTTGGCGTTAAATACTCGAGCGCCAAAAGAACGTGACACCAACAAGCAAATTCGCCCCGCAGAAACAAATGACATGAATATGAGGTAATTTGGCAGGGACTTTGTAATAACGACAGTCCATGCTATATACATAAGCACATATATACAATATGTAAGCATACATACGAAGCAGATTTAAGGCTTAAAGTACAAATTTTTAAGCGAATTTCAACACATGCAACACGACGGCGCGAGGCTCTGCAAAATCTACATATGGACAGACATACGTGCTTAAAGCAATAAAAACGCAAACATGAAGTCATTAAAGTCGACACCCGAAAATGTGTTCGAAATTTTTGCTTCAAAGCTTTATTTGATTTTATTTTTTTCGATTTTTTTTTTTTTTTTCATTTCTTGCTCTAAGACGGACTTAAAAATTCTCTAAGCACTCACCATGCAGCGATTGAGTAAGACGACATATGAAATACACATGTAAATGGCTTTTAATTCGAGAGAAAACAATTTTTCATGAAAAGTCTGAATGCGCTGACATTGTGACCACAACATTCGTAATCAATATCAATGTTGAGCGGACTTTGTCACTAATATCTGAAAAGAAATCGGTAGAAACTGTCAGCTTTACGGTACCCGATGTCAAGTATGTATATACTCGTATAATTGCGGCGACCAATAGCGGCTTTATATAAAATGTTCCGGTTTTATTATGCTTGCTTTGCGATTTCGCATGGACTAGCGGAGAGTTGTAGTTCGTTAGAGTTGCCAGGTTGCTTAACTAATACCAATTGCCGTGTGCATAGTACGTGAAAACGGAGGGGATCCTACGTTAAGACGTTTCGAATCAATATCCATGTGGGGAATTTTTGAACGGACCCTGTAGTCATGAAGAGGTCAATTTGCCCAAGAGGAGTACTCTGAGGTTAGTCGAAAGATGACTAGTCAAAATGAAGAGTATTTTTTGTATGAGATTAACTAGACTATGAGTAGCAGGAAGCGATCTAGTAGAAGAGTAATAAAAAAATTGGACGAACTGGTAAAACTGGTATTTAAGCACTCCAAGGCTAACTGGTACATATGGGACAATTGACCTCTAATTGACCACAATAGGTCTACTCGTAGAGCAGTCGAATGTAAGATTCGTTATTTTTCAATGACAGCTCAATGTTAAATAAGACAGTTAAATGCATTGGTTGGCAAGTTAAGAGAGAGTAGCCCAGGCTTTTTGTGACTAGTCAGGGAATAGTTGGAATCACTGCAGGGGAATTCAAAGAAATTTTTATCATGTTTAGAATTTCAATTGTATATTCTCGATGTCTCTTGGTTTCTTTAGGACTCCATTTTGTAAAAAGGAAATGATAAAACAAGCGGAATTGTACCCATTTTGCCTCATCAGTGGGCATGGACCAAAACGGAGAACCTGGGTTGAGATCCGATGCTATCTTCACCTCATAGATACCACAGTCCCCACGATACTCCCCGAAGGGCCGTACCCAAAGACAGGGCAGAATGCTTAAACGAATTCTGGGGCATCCCGGTCCCTGTGGTACCCAGTGATACCTTTATAGATAAAGGTGTGAATACAACTATACTTAGTATACTTAGCTGAGCCACACCAATACTAATTCTAGGTCATTTGGTCAATTCTTCGTACATTCCCCATAAAGGTTCCTGCACTACAAAATTCACTTTATACCCGAATCATGTATATGATGGACATTTGGCTGGGATCAGCGGGTTAGCCAAGCCCAAAATCATAAATGATTCCCCCTGCTGGGGCTGACACAGACAGCCAGTTATATAGAAATCTACCTGTTCCATTAACGTAAATGCTCTGAATGGCTTACAACTCCATTTTTCGCCAATGACCGAAAAAAATTTTCATTTCTAAATATAAAATTACTGTATTATGTATATAAAATCACGCATTATTGATACATATTTCAAAATATCATCCACCAGTCGTATTAAAATATCTACCAAGCCAGCACACACTGATGGCAACTCTCAACAGCTTCGTGCATATGAAATTATATGAACGTAGTGCATATGTTGGATAGAAAAAAATAAATTGAAAAACAAAATAATTTGGCTTATTTGTGCACTTCAAAGATGCTGTGTGGTAGCCCGGCTCGTATTATTCGGTAGCATGTCATATTCCCGCCGAAACGTGTCATGCCTGTAAGTTGTTTTTTTCTTTTTTTTTTCATTCAATTTTTTTTCATTCCATTTTCATTTTTTGAAGCGAAATACTTGAATGTAAAAAGCAACCCAACCACCACGTTAGCCTTTCCCATTTGAGGCGCGTTCATGCATTCATACTTGAATCGCTTCAAAGCTGAATTGTTCACTTATTTTCTGATTTATTATATGATAGTTGAGCAATTCTTTCAGCCCGAAGGGAGCATTACGGACATTGTACTGCCGAAATAATTGGCAAAAAAAAAAAAAAACAATTTTGAGTCGAATTTTCTGTTCTTGTTTCGAGGCGTTTCGGCTTTTGAAAAATTGAAAATTTATGAAAGGATTTATTGTTTATTGTATCTCATTGATGCAATCAGTAACGTTGGCCATGTTGTGCATTGAACTGTAAATGAGCATATGTGTCTTCACATTACAAAAAAAAAAAATAATAATAAAAGTACCTACATAATAACAAACTGGCTGGTGTGAAATTCATATCCGAATTGATTAAATTAGAAAAATTTCGATTTGAAAAAATAGTTTAAAATTTTAAAATATGTACATATGGTCGTTTTTGCTCCTAAAGCCCAATTTTTTACTTCAACGGGTCCACTGGATGGGAGCTGAGGCTCTCCGATGTTTCTCCATACATGTAATACAGTTATTAAGCCTAACGCAAATGCAGCTGCAAAGGTAAAATGCAATTTCCGAGTGAGATAGATATAGAAAGAGCGAGCGAGAGAGATAAGCCCACGCATAATGAAACGATTGCCTATTAAGACTTAATAGAGACATACAAAAAAGTAAAATTAAGCCGTCGTTTTTTGTTTCGCTGCAATTACTGCATTCAATTGTCAACGAGACTCGTGTTTCATGGTTAAATGATTTCACAAAAAAACGCCGACAATGATTCAAAAAAAAAAAACTATCGACTAATTAAAGTTTGAAATTTTATGTATTTTTATATTATGCGTTATAATAGGTAAAGCATGAAAAGTTAATTTCCAAAGAAATCATTTAAAATTATAATTTTTTTTATAGCACATAAAATCGGATATAATTCTTAGTGTCATAATAGCATCGGGTTCAGGGTCAGTAATGTACCCTGAGTTTAATGTATTATAATTCCGTACATTGAAATGACCTGAAAATAGCTTCCTTTGTCAACACGTCATAAAAAGTATACAGTCAAACTTCCAAACATTTAACCACCATTATCCAAAACAAGTAAGGGTGTTATAGTCAGGCGAGCCTGACAATAGAATACCCGACACAGACACACATATTTAAATAATTTTTAATATCAAGAGGTGTTTAAGACCATAAGGGGCCCCATATACTGACTTTTGATAGATTTCTTTATGAAAACTGCCCCTTTGCCACTCCCACTTTTCCAATTTTTGTTGAACTATAATCGGAGGCTTAAATATACGCTCAAATTTTAAGTTTCATTAAAATATTTCGAAAAAGTCCGATTTTGAGGCAGTTTTGGGATTTTTGAGACAGACCCTAGTACTGGAGGTACCCTTAAAAATGGACCGATCAAGCAAATTTTTTGGAAGGATGTTTAAGGCTACAAAGGAAGCATAAGCGCCAAATTTCGTTCAAGTCCCATTTGAATTTCTATATATATTTTGTATGGTCTATCTCGACTGGTTCTGGGTGTTAAACACAACCACACAAACGTAATATACCCTCGACACAGAGTGTGTCAGGTATAAAAATAGTTCGAGTTATAGAGACTTCGAGGACGGGAAATAAAATTGTGCATCAAGTATTGGCTGGATTCAGTTCGAGTTATAGAAAGTTCGAGCTATAGAAAATTCGAATTATCGAAGTTTGACTGTTTTACTGACGATTTTAAATGGCTTGATGATTTGTTACTATGTACATTGAATTTTCCTTAATTGCCCACATATTAAGCAATTTGGCTTCATTTATTGTACTTCAATATGAAAGCCGACTCATTTTGGCTACTGAATCATTGAGAGAAAACTCAATGGCTCATAAGTAAGCCACACAAATCAAATCATTTATATAATAAATAATTTTTTTAAAAAAAAATAAAAATAAAGATAACATTTTTAAACCATTTTTGACCTACAACCGAGGTGATAAATAAAATTGCTCTTTGCTCTGTACTGTAACGATTGAAGCAAAGACGGAATGCAGTGCAAAACTTCAGCTCAGCATGAAGTATGGTTCTTAAATCCATATGTAGGATCGATAAGCAGTCGATTACCTTCTGAGCCATTTATGTGTCCATGAGCGTGGCTTAGGCCCAACCAAATTTGAAATTTCATTGTTCTTAGATCCACCGAAAAGCCGTTAATTAAACTAATCAAAAAATTAGCTTGTTAAGAGACAGCGAAACTCAATAAAACTCACTTGAATGCCTTAATTATGCAAAATGAATTTATGCTTTTATTTGGTCTTTAAATGGTTATTAAAGCAAAAATGTATCGTGACCATAAACAAAAGATTTTGCAAAAGAATATTTGATATGATTTCCAATTCGTTTTTACTTATTCATGGCATTAATTTAACAGCATGTGGTTAGATCAAAGGAGTAGCAAACGCTTAATGAATTTTGTTGGCTTTTGCTCTCATAATAATTAAATTAAATCGAATTTTATTCAATTTAATTTAACCCATTCGCTTCAATGGCTCCGTATGGAATCTTAAGACTTAACCAATTAAAAAAATGCTTTGCCGTCTGCATATGGAAAATTTTAGTTGATTAAATCGAAACAAATATTTTAGCTCCGAATGGGTTAATTCAAACAAATGCTTTCCGCATTGTTATACTCGTACATTCTTCTCTATATATGAACGTCACGAAAAAACACTTGTATTTTGTCTTAATAACAATCAATTTTTGACCGTTGTGACGCAATGGGTTTTCTCGTTTGACCACGACTTTACGCTTAAATCTATCTTTCAGATTGAAGCCGATGTGACTATCCAGCAAACACTCATTAAACTAACACCTGTTCAAAGCACAAGTACTTTCGGCTAGAGATTGTTTTTCTGGAAAAAGGGAAAAGCTTGATCAGGAAGAAAATTTTTATAATTTTTTTCCATATTTTTTCATTCATCCTATTGACATCGAACGCGATATTTCAGTGAATGCTCCACACATGCTCAGTCCTCATTTGGTTCAACATGTTTTCAAACAGCCGCTGAAGAAACTTTTTCTAAGAAAAATGAAAAACCCATCAATAAATCGTGTTTCTTGTATAGATACTTCAGTTTTGATGACTCCGAACGTTGGATTTTGCCACTTTAAGTCCATACTCAAGATAAGTTGCGTTAACTCATGATTTTCTTCGTTGAGCCCTATTATTGCATTTTCGATTGAGTATAAGTCCACGGAAATGTATTCAATTTCAATCATAAATGGCAACTCTCATCTGATCACTTCAAGTACTTGGTATATATTCAAATGATTTTAACATATATTTTTCTATTTATAAATATTTTTGTTTAAATGTTTAATTTTTTTTTCTTTCTTTCAGTTGAATTCCCCGAGGAGGACACCGATATGTTAATGGAGCCGAATGATTTTCTACCTGTTACAGTTGTACGATCACAAGAACGGCATTTCCACCCACCGCCAACCCATGAATTCTTGCCAATAGTACGGCCGCATGTCAATGCCGCTCCACGCATCGATCATCATTTAGGCCAACCCGATTCACATTCTCAGGCGGCACAGAACTACTATCCACCCTTCTTCCGGGAAGCACCACCATTGGGACATTCACGTCCCTATTTCCCGATACCGGATGGTCCGCCAATACCAAAATACGCTGTGCCACATCCGGAAAATCCTTCAATACATCAACAACAACGCGCTTTCGATACCGCAATATTGGGTTCCGGTGATTTCGGTGTTCTTCGTGGTGGTACTTTTTACCCCGACGATGAATTGCCCTATCATCCCGATGATAATAACGGTGATTTCTTCTATGGTGACAGTAACAACAATGGTCACGGACGGCCATCGACCGAAGAATTCATCCAGAAGTACACATATCCCGAGGAGCAATTCGCGAATTTCCGTGACTTCGCCGATATCAATACACCGGCCGATTCGGCATTCTCGCAGTTCGTTGTCGTCTATGCCGCAAAGAATTCAACCAAGCCTTCACCGAAACATCCAAGTCCAAAGAATATCTACGAGCAATTACAACTACTGGATCGCGAAAAGGCTTTGGAGCAAAAACAACAGAAACAACAAAAGCGACGCACAAGCAAATCAAAAACTAAATTATCCAAAACGAAGCTACAGAAGAAGCAAAAGAAAAAATCAATCCCTAAAGATTTAGACTACGAACCATTGTTGGCTCTAAGTTAAGTTATTTTTATCATTATTATCTATTATTTTTCTTCTTATTATTTTATTTTAATATTATTTTTCCCTTTGTAAGACTCATTCGCCTAGTTTAAGT
The DNA here is from genome assembly GCA_020466095.1 of Chlorops oryzae. Lineage (NCBI taxonomy): Eukaryota > Metazoa > Arthropoda > Insecta > Diptera > Chloropidae > Chlorops > Chlorops oryzae. The sequence goes on from CM035808.1 coordinate 29,226,467, forward strand.
GAAAAGAAATTGTGTTTTCTGTTTTAATTTTACTTCCTTTTTTTTATTCGAATTTCATCGCCTTTTGTACAGGATTTCTTCACATCCACTATTTGTTTTTTTATTTGGATTATTTTATTCGATCACATTATTTTATTATCTATATTTTAATCTGCATTTTAATCGTATTAGGAACATTATTCGTAATTGGAAAGTACCTTTAATTATTAATTGATAATCTGAGACATTCTCTTTGTTTTTATAATTTAAAATGTATTTTATAAAAATATAAAAAAAATTTTGTTTCTTGAAAATTTTGTAATAAAATTTGAAATAAAAACAAGAAAAATCCCTAGTCTTCGTCTACGAGTGCTTTTTTTTTTCTCACTTCAATCCTCTTGGTAGAAATTTCCCTTCCCTGGAGCGGCCTCTTGACAGAAAATAGAATAGACTAAGGAAAAAAGCTATCGCTATGGACGCACAGCGACCACTCTCAACCCCCATACTGTCTTTAGGGCTGTAATTATTTATTCGTAAAAGTCTCAAGGGGGATATTTTAAAGGGCTTTTTAGCGCACTATGTCCTTTTAACTAATTTATATATTAAAGTGGCATTCAAATAAAATCCAAGGCCAAAAATCCACACCACACGATCAATAATATTTTGTAGGTATTATTTTCGCGTCCTTGAGATAGCAGATCAAATTGATCGCACTCATCAAATCAGTTGACTTATGACCTTAGGGCCAAGTGGGAAACAATCGCTTCCGAACTCAGAGACTAATTCTCTAGCTTAAAATCGACCATGACCTGCCTTGCCTAAGAAGCTTCTTAAATCCGTCTTAATGCAACATATCGTTAAGTAACCTTCTTCTTATGCAGATAGATCTTAGACTCATTGGTATGAAGAAGCATTTTTCTTAACTCAAGCAGCATAGACCTATCCATATACGCATACAATCCAATTTAATTCTAAAAGACCACACGGATTAACACGATGCCCATATAAATCAAAGAACTTAAAGTATGGGGCTTTACAATTTGTATTCTTCGGCAACCTAAGACCGAACAGTAGAGGCCACTCCACCAATAAAACTTCAATTTATATTAACACTTACAAAAACAAAAATTTTAAATCTAATGGCCAAAAATTTTTTAAGTTTCTTGCTCTTGGTTTTAACTCAGAAAAAGATAAACTCCAAGTTGCACGCTACTATAAATTAAAATACTTAACGAGCTCTACAACTGACAGGCCTCCTATTAGCATATAACTTAATTAAACCGCTGCGTCAAAGATACTTCAAGAAGAAGCAGAAGACGAAGAAGAAGGAGAAGGCGAAGGAGAAGAAGTATAAGAGTAGGAAAGTAACTGTTAAAGAAAAATAAAAGCAAATAAAGTTCCAAGAAACTATAGAAATCCATGAATCAAGGCATTCGAGACCTTGTCGCAAGACTGTTCGTGTTTATGAATGCATGTGACGACAAGACAAAATCTACGGTCGAGATGTAGTAAATTGTTTCCAAGCATAACATTCGAATAAGATAAAAAATTTAAATTATTTAAAAAAATGCAAGAACTGTTGTCATTGCCAGCGGACGCATCACTGTACTATAGAATTGTATTCTTTTTATTGTTTTTTTTATTTATTTTTTGTTTTGTTCCTTTCAGAAAATGCGTAGACACGTGGGAATATGCGGAACTTGTTCAAAAAATGGTTTAAAGTTGAATGCCACAGCAAAATGCTAAACGGCACGTGTTAGGGCAGTAATGACTATCTCTGAATAGCAAATTACATTATGCATTTATTCGTTCATTAGTATACCCAGCAGGAAAATTCATTCATACCAACATCACCGATTCTGTAACAGCTCTCTGGACTGACCAAAGTGGTCCTTTATGTTACCAGTACTAGTCCCCCCATGATTCCACTTCTTGTGTATTCAATTGACCTTTTTAACATGGGCCTGTCATTGGAGAGGGACTAGTCCGTAAAACGGCTTTTTTTTGGGTCAATTGTCGTAGTTTTGTCTGGTCTTAGGATAGTCAAATAAGGAAAAAAAGAAACCAATTTCTTATATATATTCTAAGTTGATGAAAGCGTCATTTACAGACTACCCTTAAACCAACCCGTTTATTACCGACCGCCGGCTAGCCAAAATCGATGGAGCGATCTGCCATAATATAACCGGTAGGATTTGGATAAATCGCATTAGAATTTGCTGCAAAGCAGCCAGATTTTTACGGGATTATTCCCCTGAATGTCTCGAAACGAGGCTAAAATTCCCTAAAATTTAATTTTGAAAATTTTCTAAAAACGATAGGGTCCCATTTAAATTTCCCTGACCAATTTTCTGCCCCAAAATTCCCATTAAAGATCATGTCTTTTAGTTAAGAGGAGACTCCCAGTAACAGCAAAAGTACTGCAAAGTGGACTTCGCTGTCGCTTTTCTTTACGCGTCTGTTTTGGAAGGTCTTAGGTAACCTCTTCTGTGAGCAGAACTAAGTATATTTGTCTTTTTCTCCTTGCCTCTAAAGAGACTTTCAACTCGGACTTATAGGTTAGTACAACGGAGATGTTATCCCAATAAGAATGAAAAAACAAACCGAAAATCACATCCACCATAAACTAGAACCCAAACAGTCATGCATGACACTGTCATCTGTGTGTCATCGATGAGAAACCTGGTGATCTTGTCATACGTCTCGCGGTATTTTTCAACTGGGACATTGATAAATGCATATAAATGGGCTTTTTTATTTCGATATTGAAACGCATTCGGCGTTCTGTCATGATCTGATCGGTTTTGCATTAATTTTTTTTTTTTTTATGGCTGAGAAGTTCTTGAATTCATAAAACGAAACGCATGGCATAATAAGTATTCGATTAAAATTCTAAATCAACTGAAAAGCTATTTTATAAAGATGTTGAAAGATATAAAAAATTAATGTAGGCCGCGCCGGATCGACTTTTCGAGAACATCAAAGTTTTATGCCCAAACTCATTAGGTATCACATTATCGATATTAAATTTCATTAAATTCAAATATTTTATGGCTTATTCTGAAGAATTCTTTGAGGTTCGGCCTTGCAAAAGGAAAATTTCCATTGGTTTTTTTTTCGACTTGATTTCTTTTGTTTTGTTTTTTTTTTTTTTTTTTTTTTTTTTTTGTTTTGCTTTGAAGAACAGAAGGCGACAAATTTAGTTGTGAATTATAAAAGACATGGATATATATTACCGTTCTTGAATTTATATTTTTATGCATGGAATTGTTGAGGCAGTCTTCTTTGTCTTGTGCCTCAATTAACCTACATAATCTTATTTGTAGGTTAATTGGCATAACTTCGCTTGGTTGGAGCTAAATTTTTAATTGCTGAACAAATTAGACGAAAAGGTACGTGCGTCTAAATGCAATATAATAAATAAAAAAAATTTTTAAAAACCTGAGACCACATTCAACGCTTCTAATGAGCTTCCGTTCGCTTTGGAACTAAAGCCCAAGATATAAAGTCTTGAAACCTCTACATAAAATACATAATACTGTGAAAATGGATTACTCGAAAACTGAACTAAAGCTCACAGTGAGCTTTACCTTGAAAGAAAAATATATACATATAAGAAATTGAAGTGGAAAAGGTCGGTAAATTAATGCGCATAACAACTGTATTTTCATTGCTTCGATGGGCTTTGTTGCAAGTAAATTGTGAGCACAAAAGGTCTTTCTGTACATTATGTAGCAAACTTACGACCAGGGACGGATCGGATTTATTTGTCGCCCTGAGAAGTTATTCACTGGACGCTTAAAATTTATTTTTCTAAATAAAAATTTATATTCTTCAATTTGGCAGTAGAAAGGTCGCAGTGTTAATCTTATGTTTAGGCTTCCTTCATTAGCAAAGAGTTAAATTTTCTTTAAGGTAGTACAACTGGACTGCTGGGAGGGTAATTTAAAATAAACTTCAATATTTCATTCATGAATATCGACTAAAATATGATGCAATAACGCTTTTCAGAAAAAGTGGGAAAGTCAGAAAAGAATACCAAATTTATATACATATGTACATATGTATGTGGAGAATTGAGTAGTACTTGGAGGGTTGCCCTTGTGACCATTTCGACAGAGAGCAGAAAAATTATGACGAAAACTAAAGGCCAGAAGCTTCTCGATTTTATGGGCCCGGAGGCACCACCAATTTTCCTCACAGCGCTGTGATACGCTCTTATATTATGATATCGCGTACCTAGAAAAATAATTGAAGATGCGGTCCTGATCTCAGGCACATTTTTAAATTCAAAATCCACCCAAATAAGCATGAAAAATTGCGGAGGAGTGCATGAAAACTTCGTCTGCAGCGTCTAATAGCCTATTTAGGTTGTCTGCATCTTGAATTTCAACAATTTTCCTGACATTTACTAAAAATTCGCAGATGTGGTAACATAAAATCTTAGCTTGTCATGCCTTCTTATTATTATTTTTGTTTGGATTTGTCCCAAAATGAATGCAAAATGCCAGCAAGAAAAATGAAAATGTTCGCTATATCGCGAAATCCGAACTAATGGAGCCACCAAGATTATTTTGTATTTTTTTTTAATTTTTTTTTTTTTTTTTTTTTTTTTTTTCAACGCGCCCTTTCACGTTTTCGGTATCTTCACGGCTCCAAAAGAAAATCCATAAGAGTATGTGTGCTTGAAGAAGTGTGGAAACAGGGCCATACAAAGCATTGCCAATGAAGCGGGTTAACTTCGGACTGGATAATGTACTGCATCAACATGCGAATTTGTTCGTATCTCATGCAAAGTAAATTCAAATCAATATTTAAATAAAGGCCAATTGAAAGCCAGCATTAAGTTAAAGTTAATTACAAAGTCTCAGAGTTTCCTCACACCCTGTATCGGAATAGCAAAAGAGTTTCTGTCTTTTCCCAAATCTAACCTCCAATGACCTTTTTACGTCTTTCAGCGTTAAAATGGCACAGCGGCATACCGTTGCACGAAAATAGCAAAACATTTTAAAGATATTCGGTTGTAAGCTTGCTCCGAAGCTTATTGAAACTTAATTTTTATGACTTAAGCAAACAAATAATTAAAGTATTGATTAAATGGGGATATTATATTACCACAAATTGATAGCTTTTAATGGCTTGGCGTGTTTTTTTTTTTTTTTTTTTCGTCTTCTATAGATCAAGAGTGAGGCATTTGAAAGAATATTCGGTTTGATTAATCCAAAAAAAAAGTTCATATTTCCACAGTGAGTCCTCTAATATGTGATCGCATCAAATGCATGGTCACGTCACTAATTTCCAATTAAGTCTAAGAAACAATGAATTTTTTTTTGTTAATTACAAACACTAGCAAAAAATATCCTCAAGCACTGCTAAAAAACCTTAAATTGTGAGAGTCAATTTGTGAGAGGTTTCTTTGAGCTTCTGACAGCAGAGAAAATACATCCAGGTAGAAAATACAACCCTGAGAATAACATGTTTTCAAGATTTACAATCTTGAGATACTTTATTGTAATGAAAGTACTTCTTGACTTGCTTTTCAACTCAATATAAACACAAATAATCGCATCAAAAATAAATCAAATTGGAAAATAAATTATTACTCTGCGATTTTTTAAAATTATTCTAAAGAAACTATTTCCTCGTTTCCTTTTACAATGCCAAATGCAAACACAGAAGATTAAATCACATGAATAAGACCATCGATAGCGATCGATGGCAATCGTCTAAAAGTTTCACAAGAAGAAAAATCGACTAATCAAGCTACCTGAAATAGCGTCGTTTAATTTGGCAAATTTCTGAGAAGATTTATGACTTCTTGAAAGATCGAAATTATTTTTATTTTTTTGCTCTTCCTCATGGCGAGAAACCAAAAAAAAAAAAAAAAAATTCGTGCACATGCAACGTGTGCGGCGTCAGCATTTCCAAATGCAACGTGTGCTCACTTATATAATCATTGGAAGCGTTGAACATCAATGACCGAATCCATGCACTTATGTGCTGGTCGTTCAGCAAAAATGAAAAGGTAAATAAATAAATGCAAAACTCTACAATCGGTCAAAGAAGAAGACGAAGGAGAAGAAAGAGGATTAGAGGAAGAAGAAGCAAACTCAAGCTGAAATTGTTGAAGATAAATTTACGCAATTCCGCGAATGCAACGCGCCTCGGCGTCGTGTTAACTGAAAGCTCAAAGCCCCGGCGCTCATGGGTTACGCACGAGTGCATCAAAACGTGCGACTAGCTGGCTATGCCTACAATAAATCGCTTTCAAATTGTTGCAGAGCCAAAGCGAACAAAAACAATTCCAACCGTTCGGAAACACATACATATATGTGGGCATTACTCATCAAATCACTTGCGGCTGTAGGCCAACACAAAAGAACTGGTCAGCGATTTAAAGTTGAGGCATTTGGAAACTGTAATTTGTAAGCTCATTGATTTTGGATTGGAATTAATCGAGTATCAAATACAATGGGTTATGGCAGATATGGAGCTTGTTAAAGGTCTTGAAGAAATTGATTTCTTCTGTATTCTGTGAACCTTTTTTCGGACTTTCACTTTCAATAATACTCTAGGCGCTTAAGATATCTCAAGAGTATTATTTTTGGCTGAACTCTCGAACATTTATGAAGACTCCGGAATATCAGAGGGTGAAATTGACTTTGGTAATACTGACTGGCATGACAAATTTCCAAATTTGCTACAATTTGAATACGGTTGCAGTATTTGCGTCTCCGCTTCAATTGATAAATTGAAAATGGTCGAAATTATGTATATTGCTTACAATTTTGCGACTTTGTATACATCATCATCGTAATGATCATCACTAAATAGTCATCATCGTGAGCATCATCATGATGATCATCATTATCATCACAGTCCTCATCATCACAGTCCTCATCATCACAGTCCTCATCATCACAATTATCATCGTCGTCATGAAAATCATCATCATCATCTTCATCGTCGTCATTATCATATTCAACGTCATCATGATCATCATTATGATAGTCATCATAATTATCACAGTTATCATCATCATAGTCATCATCATAATCATTATCATCATCATCATCATCATTATCATCATCATCATCATCATTCATCATCATCATCATCATGATCAACATCGTTTTTATCCTCATAGTGACTGTCATCCCCAGCATTGTCATAGTCATCATCATGATGATTATTATCATCACATTTCTCATCATCACAAGTATCGCCGTCGTCATAAAAATCATCGTTATCATTTTCTTAATCAACGTTATCATGATCATTATCATCATCATCATCACCATCATCATCATCATGATCAATATCGTTTTTATCCTCACAGTCACTGTCATCACCATCATTGTCATCGTCATCATTACAATCATCATCATAATCGTCATGAAAATCATCATCATCATCATTATCATCGTCAGCGTTGTCATTATCACAGTCAACATCATCATCACTATCATCATCAAAGCTATCATCACTATTGGCATAGTCTGCTAGAGCACATCCTAAATTTTTTATGAAACCAACGCTAGTTCCATAAAACAGATTTTGAACGGTCCTTGAAAAAGATCCTAATCCCCATATAATCAATGTCAAAAATGGACGAAAAAGGTTATGTGCGGGTAAAATTCGAATACATTTTCGGCAAACTAACGGAAATACAGATCATTGTAAACCAACCACATCCTCCAAATATAATGTTCTACATTGAACGATAATGGGAAAGAGTGGGCCCAATACAACACGCGGCGGCGCCTTAATCCGAAAAAAATTTCATGCACTTCCTGATATCAATATAAAATTTCTTTTTATTCATTAAAAAACATCAAAATGACTGAAAGTATCATCAAACCATTGAAACATGTTGCTGACTTTAGAATGAAAATATCAAATGACTCCTTTTATTCCTAAATTTTTCCTGACTTTGATGCCCCTAAAGGTCCAAATATGTGTCAATACGCACCTGCTCGTATCATTTCAAAAATCGAAATTGTTTTTTAAAGTTCTCGAAGAATCGTTTTGCATTCGTTTAGATCAGTCATCGGCAAAACTAAAGTGAGAGTGTTGTATGTGTGAGAGAAACGAGGAAACGCAATAGAATAAAAAAAGTGCATTTTTTTGTTGTGTGTTCTCTGAAATTTGACTACGATGCGCACGCGGTATTACTTCAACAAGAGTTCAAGAGTGACTGACAAAAAAAGCGAAGCAAAAAACGATGAGCGCAATCAATACGTATGTATGCATGAGTGGCTATCGCAAAATTCTACCTAGCGAGCCTATGATTAGTTAAGCCTGGTTTAGATGTATGTGCATATACCTGAAAATAAACTAAACCCTTTTGATTTTGCTCTTCCGTCGAAAAATCGTCAATCAAATGATGTCGCAAGCAATCATTCTTATATACATTTATATGCTTTGTTGCGCAACAATCACTGCTCAGAGCATTCTAACTAAAGAAAAGAATTGTCTTGACATTATTGCAAGCAGTTTTGAAGAATTCAACAATGACAGAAGACAATCAAAACGGCGAACGGTGTCCGTGTCGAAGCAACATGACAAAACAAAACTTAAATTACAGGTAGCATTATTTTTCAATTGAAAATAACATTGAGTACCTTGAGATATCGCTGCTACCTTCAGTCGTAACTGGTGTACATATACTCATTCATACATACGGAGAAGTACGTATTTTGAACTCGTTGCGAATATATAAATTTGTATTTTTATTTTTTATTTTTTGTCTTTTATTTATAATTTTCGATGTGCTCTTCTCTGAATGTTGAGCTCAATTTGTGAAACTTAAATCTGAACAGCGATTCAGTTGACAGCGACAAAAAAAAAAGTGAAGTAGGTACTTCAATAAAATGAGCTAAAAAGCAAAATAAAAGCAACAATTCGACACGGTTGCTGTGCTGTATTTATTGTCATTTGATGGTTGTTGTCTTTGTTTTTCAACTTTGATTTTTTTGTTGTGATTTTCGTTTTACCAACGATTGCAACGTTTCAAATTTGATGGCTTTTCACACTTGCTCGTCTTAAATTACAAGCGATAGGAACACATTAAACACCAACAAAACACCAACAACAATAACAACAAAAACAACAACTGAAAAAGGTCTCACACCATCTGATTCTGCGATATTTATGGATATGGTACAAAATTTTGAACTAAAAATGTAGACCCCGATTTTCGTTAATATTTCGCCGCAAAGTTTCGTTAAACCGAGCGATCGCCGATTTTCCGCATTAACTTCTTAGCGCGATCAACGAAATTTAATTAAAATCTAATCAACAATCCAAGCTCAAATCGAACCTTAAAGCGCGAAATATTTTCTCGATCTTATTAGAAGAACCTGCCAACTACTGTCGTTTTCTGCCTGAGAAACGTACGAGCACGGAACGGCTGGTACCCTTGCATGTGCCCAATTTCGACGCTAAGTATTATCGCAGTTAAATAAATTTATCTTAACAAGTCTGGGCAATTACTAAGCAAAATAAAAACATCTTTAGCTCCGCGGACTTCTGAATTGGATTTGGTGAATTAATGTAATGTGTTTTTTTGTTTTTTTAATCAATCGCTATAAATTTCAATCAAACTCACGATTTTTGAACTAATAAAGTTTTCAGCGACTGTGTCGAACGACATGAGTCACTTCGCGTAAGCGTAAGAGTGCCTTTTCGTGCACTAAATGAGGCTTTTAAGATTTCGGATTTGCGATGAACTAGTGAAGACCTGCTCCCATTGAGATTAAGTGGGAGGTTTTCTTTGAGAAGTGAGTTCTCAAAAGGAGATTTTCTACAAATGAAAATGAGAATTTGTGTGCATGAGATTTTTGCTATATGCCTGTAGCTTCAAAGCTCGCCTAAGTGGACTATATGGGTGATCAAGTGTGAATGAGTGCAGGCAATTTAGGGCCCCCTTTGGGTATTGATGGTAATCAGCACAGTATAAGTTGCCGGGTACTATTCGGTGGACTCAACAATAACGGGAGGCAAGGGCGTAGCCAGAGAAAGAGTGGTTTGGTAGCGCTTATATTTGCCACAGTGGTATATTGAGCAATCATAAGACATTAAACGGAAAAAAATGGTTGGATCATGAAGAATTTTACAGAATTTTGGAACAAAAACCCAAAAAATCCGAAAAGTTCATGAGGTCCGATTTCGATGAAAATTTATATATAGATTAAGTGAAAAATTCTAAGAGTTTTGGTACTAAAACTTTTTCAAATAACTTATTACAACTAGTCCTCTTTGGACCAGTTTGGAACTAGACCCAAACTAGAGTTATTGTAATCAGTATTTTTTTAAAATGTTAGCGTCAAAATTCTTAGAAAATTTCACTTATTCTATATATAATTTTTCATCGAAATCGGACCTCATGATTTTTTCGGATTTTTTGGGTTTTTGGTCCAAAACTCTCTAAACTTCTTCTTGAGCCCCCCCCCCCAAATTTTTTTTCGGGTAATGTCTTTTAATTGCTCAATATACCACTGTGGCAAATATAAGCGCTACCAAACCACTCTTTCTCTCGCTACGCCCTTGACGGGAGGATAGACAATGTCAGAGTTCTTTGTCGAAATGTTGGTCTAAATTTCTGTTACAATAGCTTACACCTATTGAGAAATCCTCACAACGGGTCTGTCCCAAGACCAGGCAAAACCATATCACTTGGTTCTACGGCTCCGGGTCCCAGCTATGCCATTTCAAAATTCTTTTTAGGTCATATGGTCAACCCTTCTTTCACTGCCAGTTTGATCCAATACCAGATCAACGTAGCGGTGAAGATTTGTTAAGGGTCCGCGGGCTCGCTTTCTTCGTACCCGTTGAAAGGCGGTCCCGACAAACCATAGATCTTAACCCCTTTTTGTGCCGCAAACAATAAATAGCCATTAATTTTGTTCGAAAAATCGAACAGCCAAAATGGGTTAAAGTAACAAAATCTACAGTTGAGGCGGCCCTAAGCATTACGTCTTAGTTGAACTTCCCCAAAAACACTACTCCTGCCAAAAATTTATGAATTCAAAAGTGCCCTCCAAGAGAAAGTTACCAACCTGCACCACTGAGAGGCGAAATAAGAAGAAAACATTACAGTTTTGAGACAACATAAAATTGACTTACATGTAATTTAACAATTCGCAGCATTAGTTTTCCTCAATTTCGTGTTTTAATTCCCGAAAAAGCCCATAAACATTGATTTCCTCGGCAAATGCGAATAAATCGCTTTCGAATTTGAATTCGCTGTACTCTCACTCTCTGTCCCTCTCCTTCTTCTCTCTGCCTATCTATCGGCGAAAAACACTTCCTGTTTTGTTATTGAAATGAAATGGGAAAACAATTTTCAGCGCCGCTGATTTGCATTGCTGCAGTGGAAAAGTAAACGACATGTTCTTCGATGCATGTTGGCTGTGGAAAGCCCATTGCCAGCGCCGATTTCTTCGATGCAGCCATCAATGTTCGGTATTTAAATGATTTTTAGACGAATATTTATTTTTATTTTATTTATTTTTTCTCTAATTTTTGGTCTTTTTTTTTTCTTTTTTAGTTGAAGCATGCATGTCAAGTGAATGTAATCATTTGAATTTACGATTGACAACGTCTTACGCATGTTACGCAAATGGATGCAAAGAGACCAAAGAAATTAAGCAAAGAAAGTTTTAGTTTTTCACTTTTCCTTACATGGAAAACACTCTTTACATAAGCCTTCATTAAAAAAAAAAAAAAAAAAAAAAAAAAAAAACTCGGTTTCATAAGTGAACCAAATTTAAATTGCACACAAGGCCATATTTCATTTTTATTGAAAATATGCATTGACTTTTATTGAAAAAAAGAGAAGCAGCAGTACATACATACAGTACATACACTAAATTATAGCAATCGAGTAATGCAAAGTCTTGCTCTCAAAGCTAATCAACACAAATTCACAGTTATCCAAAAATTCCATAACATTTGCAATCATTGCTAAAAGCGGTAGCGAAAAGCCTTTTGTGAATTTCTTAATCCGATCTTATTGATATTGCCAACTATTGCTTTTGTTGAAAAAATCATTTGAATGAAGGAAAAAAATAATATTTCAACACAAAATAAATCAAAGTCATAACAAATAATACCTGCATAAATCAAAAAGCACTAAATAAATACATGAGTACCTCTCGTGTAAGCCCCCACTTGAATTTGAGCTCATGTCGAACATTTCTCCAACAACAACAACAAAATAGTTGTCAACGAAAATCGCAAATATTGACTCGAATCGCATAAAATCAAAATCCCGCACAATTCGAATTTGAATTCGATTCCACATCACGAATAGGTGTAAACAATTGTGTTTTGTAATGCAGTCAAAATAGATTTGGCCAAACTACAAAGAAACCTTATGTTTTTGCCTTTGACATTTTCCCCCATAATGCGCTGGAATCAAAAATAAAAATGAATTTCAATGAAGACTTTGGATCGAGAAAAAGAATTATTTCGATGTAAAATAAACCAAACTCTGTGGGTTGTTTGGTTGGTTAGTGCGGCTGCCACAAAGGGTGACACCTTTAGGCCTCACATGGCCCCGTTTTGATACTAATAATTATGCCTCGGATTTCGAATATGTAATAAAATGAAAAAAAATATCAAAAAAAATATTCAAAAAATATTCAAAAAAATAAAAATAAAAATGCAAAAAATTCAAAATATTCAAAAAATATTCAAACAAAAATGCAAAAAAATTAACAGTTAAAAATTCCAAATTAGTTCGATTTAGTATGCCTATTAAAATGTTGAATTGTCAAATTAACAAAATAAGTCTTAAGCCCAAAATCCAACATTGCGAGAGCGCGATGCGAGAGTGCGCGACGTCACGAAAATGTTTTGCGTGACGCATTTCAATCTCCAATGAGAGTTTTGCTTCACGCAGAAAATAGCATAATTTCGCTTCTAGTAATGCAATATTTGAACCAAGTACCAATCTAACGAGTACCGAGTACTCATAAAAATTATACGTTATCACTTGAGTTTAAATTTTAATTCAAAATTTAATAAAATCTTCAAACAATTTTCAAAATGAACCGAAGCTCGCGAAATATTTTAAAAGCTCTTTTTTCACGGAACAGTGAGCAGTTTTTGTTTAAATAGTTTAAATGAGTACCCAATAGCGAGTACTCAAAAAATAGCTACATCATCAACCTGTCAAAAATGCCTTGCAACGAGAAATATTCAATTTTTCAAAATTTTCTCGCTACGAGGTCTCGCAGTGCGATACATTGGAGCTTGAACCATATGATTCAATGTATTGAAATTTGTGTGCGTCTCGTCTCGCGCTCTCGCATCGGGCTCTCGCAATGTTGGATTTTGGGCTTAATTCAGTGAATAAAATATTCAAAAACCACAGTTAAATGCGAAAAAAATTCAAAAAAATTCAAAATATTCAATAAATTCAAATAATTCAAAAAAATTCAAAATATTCCAAATCCAAGCTCTACTAATAATAATGGGAAAATAAGGAAGAACAGAAGCAGAAAAAAACGACACAACTAACATCCACGCCCGAGCTGGGAGTTGAACCCAAAGCCTCTCGCATCGTAGGTAGGCATCTTTACCAACTAAGCCATGGAGGCCGACAATGTGGGGCACTGTTGCCAGTTTAGGGGAATCTCCCCTAAATTAAAATACATTTATGATCTTTAGTGGAGTCTCAGAGCAAAAAAGTGGTCAGAGAAATTTTGATGGGACCTTAGAGGACTAAGTTTTTGTTTCTAGAAGATTTCACAATTGAATTTTAGGGAATTTTGGCCTTTTTTGGAGACATTCAGGGGAATATTCCCCTAAAAAACTGACAACAGTGATCTGGGGGTTAGTATGAAATAAAAAAGCTTAAGTCGTTTTAAATTCATAAGAGAAAGGTTCTGCATAAAATTAGCTTGCTGTAGAAAGACACTTCCTTCTTCAATTTTGTCACTTTATTCAAAAAAACAATCTTATTTTCTAAGGCTTTAATCAAAAAGAAACCGTTTTTTATTAACACCTGTGATTACACCATAAGAAATCAAATTCAACAGTGGTCATGATGTTTCTGTAGGCCACAGTGAAAAAGTATGCAATACTTCTCTTTGCATCACCGCACATTCCCGCCTCACAGACTTCAATGAAAACTCGTCTCAGAAAATAGAAAATTTAAGAATTATGACTGCAATGTTATGGCATTTGCCATTCTTTTACCGCATCAAATTCGAAAATATTACCAACATTAGTCTTAATGACTTCTCATTTAAAATCGCAAATCCTAAAGACGTTAACGACTAATTGTAGGAAACACATTGAATTATGAGGTTAACAAAACGAACAAGCACGTTGACTGGTGTAATAGATTTAAGCCTACGCACCGACGATCGATAATAAATTTCATTTTTATTTTGATTTTTTATTTTGATTTTTTATTTCGTTCTTTAAGATTTTGCGAAATGACCATTGCACTTCGCTCGGAAAAAATTCGAATGATGACCAATTGAATGAAAATAAAGTAAAAATTAATCTTTCGAAATAGGAGAGTTAAATGAAATATGGAAGCTACATTTGTAAACTTTTCTTGCCGACTTGCCGGGTAATGAGTTTCCAGATTTCTCAATGGGTCATTTTTTGCAAAAAGCAACGCTATTTGACATGCTTTACTTTCAGTCACTACTGACAGTGGTAATAAAATTTGCTGCGCGTCATTGTCAAGACTACTTGCTCTTGCTGTTTAACAGTTCAAGTTGGTGTTTTTCTTGCAGTCTGCAAAATGCCGCGCTTGCGCATAATGTGTCTGTGCGGCAATGAGCGTGTTGATGCAAGAATTTCGCCAACTTGATTTATACCACTTATTGATGCTGGCTAAATTAAATTGTCAGTAATAAGTCTTGGCTGCCACTCTACAGGTAGTTTTATGTTAACAACACTGCAGAAAGGTCGTAACCGCTACACTTATGTTACTTTTAATTACACAAATTCAAGATTTAAAGGTTATAGTCATTTAAAATGGAACTCTTCAATGTAAAATAAAAAATATTTAAAAAAAAAACCAAATACAAATTAAAAGCGGAAGAGTTACAGAAATGTACTTGACGAGGCTTTAAAACTAAACGAATATGCGCGCACGCTTTATTTGAAAGGAAAAAAGTTCGTGTCTTAAGTCTTTCGTTTCCGCCAAGAGGAAATCTGAAGAATAATTTGCTCTTGAAAAATCGTATTCTGTCAGATTATGTAGTCATCAATGAGTGTTCTTAAATTACTTTAGGAACTCCACTGTCAGAAAAAGAGGTAAGCTCTTGATTTTAATGAATATAAGAATAGAAGAATGAAATGAACGCAGCCAAAATGAGCACTAAAAAATTATGTTGAACACGATATTAATCAATTATTTGGATTGCTTGAAAAACTCTTTTTTTTTACCCACACTGCTTAGCACACATTTTCGAACTACATCAAACGTTTGTCTATTTAAGAAGTACCTAACAAAAAAAAAAAAATCATTTACTTCCTCAAAAAGCACTCAATCTTCAACGATTATGATTTTAAAGAATGCTTCGCGATATTCGACATGCCTCGCGAGGGTTCAAGCGGCCAGTCTGTTTCGCCGTTCAATACATTGCACAATGAGAAGAACTTAAAAGTTTTATTACTTAAGGAAACATTGCTTGAAAACTTAAAAGTTTTGTTGCTCCGACCAAACGAATTTCGTGTAGGCGTACAAATTACTTTTAATTGCAGCATGGTCTTATCGCAATTAGATTTTAGACGTGCCGAATAGAGAGGCAAAGGCTCAAAGGTCGGTGTCTTAACTCGGTTTTAACTTCGAAAGTTTGAATTGTCGAATATAGAAAAGGTATTTGATTGGGTTAAAGTGGTATAAAGTCTAAGGCTCATTTGCCACTATTCCGGTTAAAGTTTATCGTCGCGAAAACTTCTCAAAATGTCAAAATGTTCATACAAACTTTTTGGTTTTTCGGAACGACAACTTTAATCAGTCAAACCAATAATACCTTTCCTATATTTGAATTTTTCAAAAAATTTCCAAACACTATCATTTGAAAGTTTAAGCCTTCGAAAAGTTCAAACTAGGTTCAAGACTATAAGCCTAAAAGAAGCAACTGATTTCAGTGTTCTTCGGAGAGTTCATGCACTCTGAGAGTACATAAAGAAAAAAAATACAAAAAATGCAACATGAAAGGTAGGCTCGAATCCTGCTTCGGCTTTATTTTAAATTTTTTAATTTCTGAGTGTTCTTATCTTCCTTCATAACTTAACGACTTTTCATTTTTAATTGACTTCTTTACACCTCTTATTTTTTCTTTTATCTTTTAACAGCCCCATCATTTAATGCTTTGTTGACATCAGCCTCGCTTAATATGGCAGACTGGCAAACATTTCTAATATAAAATAATTCTTTTTCATCTACATACATACGACGATGATATCTTCAAAGGCACACGCGCATCAACCAGTCTCAGACTTAGACCCAGACTTTGCAAAAAAAAGAACAATCTTACAAAATAAGCCAATTGCAAAAGTTTCGACTTTAGTTTGCATATCGCTTAGCTACTAAATTTATCGCAAAGCCGCGAAACCGTGGTCAGTCAAGTCATTAAAAATATTTCTAACCGCAAGATAGCTATGTCGTAAGTACTTCGGTTTGATTTTTGTTTTTCCTCTCTCGTTGCTCAATGGTTGATGGAACGGCTTGGAAAAAAGTTTTGACGTGAACCATCAAGGCTTATAAGAGTTTTCATGCTTGTCTAGAAGCATTTGGCGATTTTGTAAGAAAGTTTGATTGAAAGAAATCTTTTTCGTTCAAAAATTGAGAATAGTAAAATGTGCTCCACAAGAAAACGACACCATCAAATAAGATTTCCATGCATCGGGGCCAGTGTGTAGATAGGGAAAATGGAAAGAGGAGATCCTAACTCAAATCGGAATAGAAAGCGCCAAGATAATCAAGAACACATTTCATTCTTTAGAAGTACAAAGTCCTTGAAGATATTAAAATTGATTTATTCTAATAAGAAGAACAGCTCAAATGATAACCAATTCCATCGGAGTCTATTATTTATTTATAAAAACTCGCGATATCTGAGAAATCTGAGTCTTTCAGTCAATTGCACCAATTAAATTTAACCAAAAATAGTTAATATTGTCTCAATCTTTGGCTTAAGCTTAATCCGTAAACATTTTTGAGCAACCGTATGCCTCATCTATACGTAATAGGAAATCTATTATTCTTTTCATACAAGTATGAACATCCGATCTAACCGATAAAAGTACACATCAGTTAACCCTGGGCATATTATCATTTTGCTGTCAGATATTGCTACATTAATCACAGTATTACCACAAATGAGAGTGCTGTTCTCTTGTTACATAAGTCAATTTAATGTCATTATGACTTCGAATGGAAGAAATCCGATGAGAATAGAACAGAGATCTGACATTTGTTTGCTCGTATCTTGAGTCATCTGGCATATGCAAGCGATCGAATGAACCTTTAACATACGTTCTTAAACTTTAATCCGACTGATCAAATTAAGCGATATTTTGCATACTGTTTATAATACTATAATTATACACGATTTATTTCGAGTAATGATTAAATAATCAAATTTGTTTCGTTAGACAACGCTTTCAGTAATCATTATGGCATAGAGCTGCTGCAGTATAATTCCCAGGAGATATTTTCTCACGATCTTATGTAAGATCGGATTATCATATGAGATTCTTGAATTGAGTTACTTATTTGGAAATGATTTAAATGTGATGATACTTAAATATTAATGAATAAATTTTGAATAAATCTCAAGTGAAGCGTTGGAGTAATTAAAAAAAATAATAATAATAAGACGTAGATTTTAAAATGCGGCGAATTCTCGAGAAAAGTTGTCGTGAGCTCATTTATTTTAAATTATGGCGTTTCTCTATTATTTTTTAAATATGTAATTGGCATATTTGACCTCGATTTTAAAAATTAACAATTTTAATTGAAGTACTTCTGGCTGGGCTGGTTGCTCTAATTTCAAAAATTTCCCATTACTATTAGAAATTCTCCTAAAGCGATTGGAGAATATTTTCAGTAATTTTTTTCTAATGTTTTCACGACTTTTGAAATGGATATAAATCTCATTTCAGTTTTCGACCATCAAAAAAAAATGATTGAAACTTTATAGTCCCGCAATATTATGTGCCACTGAAGCGTTTTTTCTTTTTATTGGCGTATTCGATCACGACCAATTCCACGACCCGCCGTTCTCAATACCCTTTTTTATCTCTGCGTCATCCGCTTTTTATAGCTATTTAGTCCCATCTCATAGTGTCTTACCCAACACTATCGGCCCGGAATTTTTCCCTTCGGATTTGGAAATAATTCTCCCATTCAATACATAGGTACTATTTCTTGGCAATTGGTCATCACCAGAGTGAATAAATGCTTGTTTTTGCATACGTCATACTATTTTTGCATATTTTAGTAGTGCGAGCTACTTTTTACTATTTTTGCATATTTTAGCAGTGCGAGCTATTTTCTTGCCAAAAACTATTTTTTGTGCATATTTCCCATATTTTTGGTTAATTGTACTATTTTAAATGCCTTTTCCTACCTAATTTCCGAAAAAATCAACAATGTTACGTTTTTTCAGCTGATTTTATTTCTGCTTTATTGCTTTCCTTTGTCAATGACTCTTTTAAGGGCTGTGTCCAATGCTGGCGTATACGTTCGATCGCGTATTTACGTTTGAGTGTGTTTTAAAATTTTGCCCCCTTACCTCTTCAGACGTTGAACGATCTTTTTCATTGTATAAAAACCTTTTAAGCAAGAAGCGCCAACATTTTTTGTTTGAAAATGTAAAAGTCATATTTCGTCGGCTTAAAGTGTAAACCTGCTAAGTCCACTAATAACCGATTCCGACTTTTCGATGTCATTCGAAAGAAAAAAGGACACTGCATCGTCAGGCAAAAAAATCTTTTTTAATTTCAAATTCTAAATACGGAGAAATTGGTGATGAGTAAAACTGCTAAGTCCAACTGTGGTCAAAGGCCACAACTAACACCAACAAGTCACTCCAAGTAGACTTTGTATGGTGCACAGAATCGAATTTAGAAGAGACTTCATATAGGAACAAAATAAACTATTAATATTTTGGGTCTCCTTCCCTACTTTGAAGTCTTGAAACAAAAGTGTTTTTTGTTTACCCTGTAAAGTTTTGAAATTGTTAGTTAGCAGGCTTACACTTTAAGCCGACGATATTTCAATATATCCACTGAATAAAAAATAAATTTTAACTGCATATTTTTTGGACTATTTTCCTTGTTTTTTCGAGCTTTTTATAGCGCTTATTTTTGGGTTTTTTCGGGCTTTTTTTACTCACTCTGGTCATCACATTCTTCTGTTTTTGGCGCTTAGGATAATTGTCTTTTTCGAAGAGTAAAATTTTTAAGTTGAAATTTCTCGGCCTGTACAAATTATAATAGAAAAAATATTATCTTCTTTCTTCTTCCGTATCTTTCGCTCGTAAAGTTTGGTCACAACGTCCTCTAATTGTGGCAACAGAAAGAAGTTATAAGCAAAGGAAGTTGTTGCAACACTTCGGGGTAGGGCCCAAAATTCGTCAAAGGTGACGCTCCCTACAATAAACCCGCGGCCGGTTCCCGCTTCATACATTTATTTACCAGCCTGCATGATTCGACTGGGGCAATCGGCAAGCACCGCAACTCGGGAAAGGCGGGACCGTCAATCCCGTGACCCATGCCATGGGGACCCCCACTTCCATAACTAAAGAACTTCATCCCAAAAGGGTTATTTTTTCCAGTTCATTGAATCTTCAAGCTCTCAGAATTCTGTGGGCAGAAAAAAAAAATTTTTATTTTTACTTGCTCACTTTTTCGAGCTGCCTCGACGATCATATTTTAAATTTTATTTGCCTTTCCGGAAAATTCAAAAGCAAATAATCTCAACAACATTCAATAATTGAGAACCTAGTTTCAGTGATTGTGGTCATCGACATGTGCTTCTGTTTTCATGAAGCGCTTAGGATAATTAGTCATTTTTCGCAAGAGTATGCAAAATCTTTAAAAGTGAAAATTTCTCGTGCCTGTACAAATTATAATGAGAAATAATATTATCTTCTTTCTCTTACCGTATCTTTAGAACTCGTTAAAGTAATGGTCACAACGTATCCTCTAAATTGGCAACAGAAAGAAGTTATAATCAACAGTGAAAGTTGTTGCAACTTTCGGGGTAGGTCCAAAATTCGTCAATAGGTGACGCTTCGCATACATGATCAACCCGCGGCCGGATTCCCGCTTCAATACATTTTTTACCAGCCTGCATGATTCGACTGGTGCAATCGGCTTAGCACCGCGACTCGGGAAATTGTTCGGGACCGTCTAATCCGTGACCCGTGCCATGGGTACCCCACTTCATAACTAAGAAATTTTCTCTAATTCTAAGTCTTCCAAAAGGGTTATTTTTTTCCAGTTCATTGCAAAATCTTCAAGCTAGCTCAAGAAGTTCTGTGAGCAGAACAAATAAAATTTCTTTAGCTATGTTTACGTTCGCTCACTTTTTCGAGCTGCCTCGACGGATCATTTTTAATTTTATATTGCCTTTCAAACGAAAAAATAAGACAAAAACTCTCAACAAACAGCAACTAATTGCAGCAACAACTCAGATTTCAAGTGATTGTAAGAAGACAGCCGAAAGAGCAGTGCTGCTATCGATCGCTGATCGTACACATGAAAACCACTTAAAATAGTCATTTTTCATAGCGAATTAAAGTATGCAAAACTGTAACAAGTCGAAAAATACGTTGGCTGTGAATGTACCATATGTATGTACGACGAGAGCCCAATATGAACGCATCGCAACATTGGCCATATCGAAATCCGCCGCCGAAGTCGAGCTGTCACTTAGAAACCACGAATGGATTCACTTTTTTCTTTGCCGTACCAAGAATACACCGAGAAACTTGAAACGCGACCGCTGAACGTGGCTGTAAAATTGAAAATCTGATAAAATTTATTTTAATCACTAGAAAAATAGCTCGCTGGCTTTGCTTATTGCGTTCAAACGTTGTGTTTGCCTCGGAAACTATAGTTCCGAAATCCGTTTTGCGAACGATCCGACTTGCGGACGATGGATGGACGCACTTCATAGAATGGCCACAGATGCTGCGAGCATTTCGGATGCTTGTGCAATTCGGACATGATTTAATTGATTTCTCAATTTTTCGACAATGAAAATAGGAAATAATTGTAGTGGTTTAAAATATTGGAATTATAAGCTTCATTTCATTGGTGCATACCTTAAACCGAAGCTACAATTGTTGACAAACGCTTAACCCCGCTGGTGCCTTAGGACCATTTGGTTGAAAATTCAACTTTTTTGAGGCCAATATCTGGACATTGATGAAATCTATTTACTTTCAGCCATAACAATCTTCTTGTAATCAGCTCAAATTCTTATTTTGACTATATATTTTTTTATGAAAAATAGACCGTGGATCAAATGTTTTCTAAAGCATTTTGTGCAACTTTCTTAAGGTAACAGCAGGGTTAAGAATTCTAGCCGAAATCACTTCTCAGATTGAGGAAATTTTTACAAATATTCTCCAACTTGCTTTAATGATTTTGTATTGGGCCATCTTTATTCTGCTTTTATAAACAAAAAAGAAGGACGGACTGGGAAAGTTCAATAACCACTGCGAGCAAAAGAATTAGCAGAAAATGGGTTAACGATCGACAGCACGTGTAAGTCTAGCTTAAAAGTCTTTTAAAACAACTCCAGCATAAATAGAACGATCAGAAAAAATAAGAGATCGTAACCAGGTTTCAATGGTATTCTGATCCCTTAGCGGATTTTTGATGGTCCTACTTAGCGATCAAGAGGAACTGCAAGACTGGCTTAAGTAATTATTGCGGTGTCCTCCGTTATTATTTTAATTTCAATTATCTTCAACATTAATCTGATCATTAATCCACACTTATCGGTTATAGCTTCTCTTCGGTTTAGCTCAAGTGCATGTAAGCCGTCAACCGGGAAATTAATGACAGTGGCTCGACACAGTCTTAGAAGCTATAATTCATCCCATGTGACATGTCGTAAATGACGTTCGAGATTCATAAATTGTCCGGTCAATAGAATTTATTTATTCAATTGCAAAATTTTATGGGTGCGCTAGTAATAAAAGTGCAAATTGTTGAGTAGGTTCTTTGATAGGTTTATGGATAACTTATTCACATACAAGAACCGTCATACAATGAGCTTCAAACTACAGCGGAATAAAGTCTAAAGATTCATTCGAAGAGATTCGTATTTTGTATGTACTCGTATTGACCTCAAGAATTTTCAAAGTATTCGTGTCAATTAATTTTGAAAGTTAGCAAAAGATTATTGCATTCAAGCGACGCCCGTGGATAGATCTAAGGTCCTGTTTGCCGGTTAGCCATTTCTATTGTTTTAAAGCAATCCTTTTCTTCGTCGTTTGGTTCTTCGATGTCTCCCATTTCCGACTGACGCTTTTTCGGTTTTGGCATTTGACTGCATTTCGCCATTATTTTCGGACACTCTTTTAGCATTTCCTGCAGTTTGCACTCCTTGACAGCATATTCATAGAAATCTAAGACCTCACCTCGTCTATTACAGACTTTATAGAGATCTGGTCCTCCTTTTGCGCAGAACTCATAGCACACCTTATCGATGGCATTCGACTTTGGCAAAAGATCGTATTTTTCACATTTAAAGCGATTGTTCAGAACGTACTCGATCACATGATGAAGATCCTTGAAGTATAGAAGTCCGGCGGTACCTTTCTGCAGATCAAGATGGCGTATAATATTCATCGTGCAGGAGCAGGCATCGTAAACGTAATAAATAAAATTCGCCCCATTGAATTCATTGTAGATGGCATAGTGAGCCCACGGAGTTACTAGCAAAACGCATTGGCATTTGGTAAAGCCACAGGCTAAACTCTGAAAGAACTCCTCATACTTGCCGGACTGTGAGATGATGATGGATTTTCTTGGTTTCTTAAGTAGGCCGGGAAGGCTTTCGGGTTGATGTTCCACAAGTGTTGGCTTTGGCGGCGGCGGTGGTGGTGGCGGCGGCGGAGGAAGTTTAACTCCCTTTTTGGGTGCAGGAGGAGCATCCTTGGAAGCGGGACCTTTTGCTTTGTCTTTTTTAGGCATTTCGGAAAAGGAAGAAAATAAAAATTCTTTCAAATTGTTTTACTCTTAATTTTTTTTTATTTCAATTTTTATTAGAAAATTTGTTTTTCATTTTTTATAAAGATGTTTTAAGGAATAGCCGCCTTATATTCAAAATGACTATTCGCCTACTGTGTTCATTTTCGGCAGATGAATTTTATGACCTCTGATGCCAAGAATGTATTTCAGCAATTCATGCTTGTTGGGGAAATTTTTCAAAGCCGAGTTTTCCGCGTACGCGTCAACATATCGAAAACGCATTGGATTACAAATACATCCGTCGAATAGTTTATAGGATGTATGATCTCCGGATTTGACTTGGAAGACAATGCATTTGTTCGTAGGTGTTTGGCAAATAACACGTTCAACAATTAAGAAGGCACATTCGAAGAGGTTCTGTAGGGTTTTATAGTCCTCTGTTGGTAAGGTAACGTTTAATATAGGCATTGGATTTGGCAATGGCTCTGGCTGTGGAGGTTCTTCTTCTTCTTCTTCTGGAGGTAACTCCGGATTGGATACATTTGTGAAATCCTGACTAGGCAGTTTAACCGACGAATTGCGGAAACTCCCAGCTCTTCCTTTTCCTTTTTTGCCTTTTTTTAGTTCTGCATCGCCCTTGTCCTTGGATTTGTCTTTTTTAGCCATTTTAAGATTTTATGAATAGCCAATCGAAATTTTCTGCAATTTTTAGTCAACGATGCGAATCGTAAACAACAAAGTTTGAAACAAAAAAAAAATTCTCACATTTACATATCCATTTTATTTTTAATTTTAAAATGTCTGCTTCTGACTGAAGACAAGTCGAGTTTAGTTAATAAATTTAAAAGAAAAAGATTTCTTAGTGGTCTCGATAAATTTCGGAGTGAATGAAATTCTAAACAGGACTCGACTTTAAGTCAATCAATATTGAACTTATGATCAATATTTATATATCAACTTAATCATAAGGCGCTTGTTCAAATAGAAGATTGCATGGCTTCACGAAAATAATACAGGAATAGATCGAACGAGCAATCAATTTACTGGTTCACGTTGCAGGTAGCTTAATTGCAGGGAGCCATTACCGCAAGGCTGCATATACTTTGGGTTTAATTCTCAACAATAGATATGGGGTCATGGTAGGTAGGCAAGAATGATAGAAAATCTATCATTCTTGATAGGTAGGTAGTTAAAAGTGGCAGCTCATGTTCACATGGGCACAAGACGAGACCCGTTGTGATACCACGAAAGACATAAATACCCCAATGGAAAGGATTTCCTAATGAACTTTGCTATGTCCGACAATTTCAGATGGGACAGATCAGTAAAACTAGAGAAGAAGGATATCCCTCAAGTAGGGAGAGCCTACTTCTTGCAAGTGCCGGGCATCGGCCCAGTATAGGGTCATTCTTCAACAATATGGAGTCACAAAATTGCAGAATGAATTTTAAGCAAACATTTGAAAGCAAGTTTTGGAGATGGTTCAAACTTGACCGAAATTGTGCCGGTGGATTTGAAAAAAATTATCCCATTCGAAGCACATTGGGAAGGTAATATGAAGGGAACCAGAATCCCAAACGCAAGAAAACCACCGGCTATTCTCTATCAGCTTGAAATCTTCACTCAGGCATCTTCCCGATTATGAAGATATTGAAATTATATTTTGTTTTGGTTCCAGCAATACTCTGGGCAGTGCCCAGTGGGTACTAAGCATTTCCGAAAGAAAAAAGAAAAATGTGTTTCAAAATATTCATTAAAAATTTTTTTATATTTTTTCTCCAAAAATTTTTTTATTAAAATCCTTATGAATGAAATGACTAAACCCCCAACGTGATCATTTTCGGCAGATGAACTTTATGACCTCTAATGCCAAGAATGTATTTCAGCAATTCATGCATGTTGGGGAAAAATTTCAAATGCGTATTTTCCTCGTACGCGTCGACATACCGGAAACGCATTGGATTACAAACACATCCATCATAGAGCTTATAACATGTATGCTCTCGACAATTGACTTGAAAGACGATGCATTTGTTCGCTGGTGTATGACAAACGACTCGTTCAACAACTAAGAAGGCATGTTCGAAGAGGCGACGAAGTGTTCTGTAGTCGCCTAAGGGTGCTGTTACGTTTAACATTGGCATTGGACTTGGTAACGGTCTGGGCTCGCGAGGTTCTTCTTTTGCCTGCACTATCGTGTCATGTTCTCTTCGATGACGTACCCGTGAGCTCTTGCGGCTTTTACGGCTTTCATTGGATATTTCTCGCTTTTTGGCCATTTTGTAGGTTCTATGGATTGTTTGGAGGTAGTGCCAATTCTGGTAAAGGGTGTTAGCCCTTTAAACGGTAAAGTTTTTAACAAAAATTTTTCGATGAAATTACATATCCATTTTAATTAAAATTTTTATTTTAATTTTCAATTGCGTGAAATTTTATCAATATTAAAAAATTCTCAGAGAAATAATTCTTAGTGTACTAGATCAATATTTTAAGGGAACGAGATTTTCTATATAAAGACGGCAACAAAATATTTTTGCATAGCCCCAAAAGGCAAACCGATTTGTCGGTTCTTATTTCATGCTCTCTAGCTTCGACTTCTCAGCTCCTAAAGCCAAACTTTTTTCATCAAAAATAAGATTTGTTGCATAAATGCATTAAAACATTGGACATTGCCTGTAGTGAATTTACAGGCCCCCAATTAATTCCAAAACATAGAGCCCGATTCTAAATATTCCCAGGTAATTTTTCCCAGCGAATTTGAAAAAATGCTCCCATTCTAAGCACATTGGGAATGGATTATAAAGGGAGAAAGAATTTTGAACATATTCAAGGAGTATTTCTATAATTGACGCCTAGAATACTCAACCCGATTCGGAACATTCCCGGAGAACGAATTCCCAGGGAATTAACTTTTACCGAGACTAAAATTCTCCTTTCTTAAATAGATAGGATTAGGAAAATTATGGTTATGGGTCAGATACCCATTCCCCATCAAATTTTTTCCCCCAAATATTTAAAAAAGAATTTTACTCTCGAGTAAAGTAAATTCCCTAAAAATTCGTTCCCCGAGAATGTTCCGAATCGGGCTGACTGCCTTTTTGGGCGGGGAAATTTGTAGGGAAAAAATATGGAATATATATATGGAGGATAATTTTTCAGTTACATGAACGATATCGAAAAGAATGCCGTACCCAAGCTCTAAAAAAAATACATTAATACCATCGAAAAAGATGGTAGCAAGAGCAGAGAGGGGAGCATTAGAATGGCCAACGAATAGACTGATTTGTTTCAAAATAAAAACAGGCAAATAGACGTGTGCGAGTTCGTTTTATTTTTATTTTTTAATCCGGAAAGAATTTCTTTCTTTTTTTTTTGGTGAAGTCCACGCAATTTTGACAACAAAAAACTCATTTCATTCGATCATTTCGTTACTCTCCGGTTTCTTCTTCGTCGTCGCGTTTCTTTAGAGTGCAAAGTTCATCCAGCGAAGGCTTGCGTATGATAATAAATTTCTCATGTTTAAATTGTGCATTCACAATGTAACATGCAACCGAGCTTAATGCACAAAAATATAGAAAGCCGGCCGTGCCTTGGCTCAGGTCTAAGTAGCGAAAAATGTTGGCATTGCAAGTGCAACAGTCGCTGAGATAGAAAGTCTGTTTTTCCGAGTCTTTTTGGATAACAGTCGAATCCGTTACTCTATAGATGAAGAAATTCCCGCACGGAGTCATTAAGAGTATACGGTCCGATGTTAGGAGACTCGCTTTTAGCAAATCACTTATATTTTTAAAGATGGCCATTTCAACTCCAGCAATCGTCATCGGCTGCGGAGAATCTAAATAACCTGGATACTGGTTAGGTTGATTTGGAATCAGTTCTTTGTACACTGGAACAGGAATCGGTTCAATATTCACTTCCGACATAACGAGTTTTTTCAAACTTGGCTTTTCCAGCTGAACTTCAACTTTCTGCAACGACGAACATAAAAGAAATTATTAGGACAAAAAAGAAGAAAAAAGCCCTTTTCATTCTACCGAAAAGAAGATTTGTTTTCCCCACACCCGTCCCTATTGCCCTAAAAGAAAAAATGAATGAATACCAATAAACATTTTAACAAATTTTCAGTCTATATTTCATTTATTTTCTTTTGTCAGTTGAGAACTTGAAGCTGAACTCCTCTTCTTGGTATATTTCGAAAGTATATCGTCGACGAGTTCTTCCCGTCTCCTTCGTCGTTCGACCCGTTCTTCTTTAAGGTCCATGAAAAAATTCATTGTTGTTTCTGAATCGTCAAAGTACAAAAAGCCATTGATTGGGCTAAGGTAAGAATCAAAATTGTTGCCCCGCCGACACTTGGAAACACTGAAAATATATGTGACCCCAATTTCATCGTCGGCGGTTAGCACCATTTTTGTTCCCTTGGTTCAGAAAACAGGTCAAATGAAAATTTTCTCAAACTTTATAATTTTTTGACTGAATTTTTGAAATTATTTTTCTAAAAGAATGATCAAGTGAAACAAGTTTTAGTGAAGAACTATGAGTTTTGATCGATTTCTCCCTGCTGATGTGTCTTGGAATTTTCGATTTTTCACTAACAAGTAAAAATTTAGCTGCTGCGACTGTATTCTTAGGTACAAAAGAGCGTCCAGTCAAACTATGTATCTGTAAAATATCTGTACCTTAACACCCTTCAAAACAACCCGACATTTTTCCAGCGATAAAAGTCAAACTCGCATATTTTCCGGTGCTCTGAAATGAAGAACACTTCAACCAAGGTTTCTTATATTCGAGGGATAAAAATTTCTCCGAATACATTTATGAAACTACATTGGAGGAAGCGTTATGAATGGAAGGACAAAAAGCTCGGTTTCTATCATGATTTTTATTCAGGCCACTAGCCCAACCTATCCAACAAAAAATTGATGAAAATTTCTAGCGGCCCTAACTTGAACACTAGATCCAATCGCTACCGATCATGAAAATAATAACCAACCGGGGAACAACATTCCGACATGGAAAATCTCATTTTACACCATGCCCAACAATTGTTTTAACTCGGGTTTCGTTGGGGTAGGCATCCCTTTATAGGGATATAGAGGATATAGAGGGTATTTCCAGCGATCCCGGACTTCATGAAAGAGAAACAGGCCGATTCTAAATATTCTCCGGGAGTTTTTCCGTGCGGACTTGAAAAACAAAATTGCCTTTCTAAGTGCATTGGAGAATCGAATACTAAAAGGACCCAAGTATTATGGACATTTTTAAGAAAAGTTCACATTTTTTCTTTTATTAACGCTTGGAAACCTCTTTTTCCGCGAAGAAAAATTTCTGATGGAAAAATTTCCCGGGAATATTCATTTACAGCCCGATTCTGATTTCTTAATTCTGATTCTGATCCCTCGGAGTTTACTTTTCTCGAGAGTAAACTTGTTTTTTTATATATTTGGGGGAAGTAATTTAATGGGGAATTTGACCCATACCCATAATTTTCATTACCCTATCTATCTAAAAAATGAGAATTTTAGTCTCGACAAAATTAAATTCCCCGGGAATATTAAGAATCGGGCTGTTAGAATAGGGCTGTAAATATTGCCAGGGAGATTTTCCTTGCGGGATTCAACAAAAAATATTTGCCTTTATAGGTTCACTAGACAATTGAATATACAGGAACGAAGTATTTTGAGCATTTGTAACCAAAGATATTTTATTTTACTGACGCTAGGGAAATAACTCCAGGGGTATATTCATTTAGAATAAGGCTGAAAATAAATCCATACTTTCACGACAAGGCTTAAGTTGTACTTTTGCCAAACGACCTTTGTATTTTCCTAGAAAAACTTTTCTGGGCCCAAAATCTCTCTTCGGGTCATGGAACTTGCAGAACGATTATTCGGAATGGATTAGCGACATCGCAAGACTGAGCACAACAGCATTCAATATACTATAAACTGACCTTCATTAAAAACAAAAACCTAGCACAGCCCGCAAAAGAAAGAACCAATTCCCTAAAGCTTTGGAATAGATGACAAAACCAGGCGAATATCCTATATAATAGATTTCTGATAGCGAAAACGAGAAACTCCTCGACAAACACGATCTCTCTTGAAGAAAGCATATTTGGAGGTCATAACTTCCAATCCCCACTCAGAATAATTCAGAATGCTCTCTCTCGTTCTCTCTCTCTGACTTGGCCGTTTATTTTAAATTAATTTTAAATTCATGGAATTTTCTTAATTTTTGTGTTGCAAAACTCTCTGGTGTATTCGCGACAAATGTCATCGATTGTGCTCTTTTGAATTCGATTGTAATGTTCCCTCCTCAGTTTGGAATTCAGAATATAATCGATGATTGCATGCGTCGATTGGAAGAACAATAGGCCGGCGGTACCGATATTAAGGTCATAATATCGAAAACGATTGACATTGCACGTGCAACCGTCGAATATATAATAGACCATGCGATTCTGTCCCTTGACACGGAAGACCACATAGTTTCCCCACGGTGTCATCATCAGAAGGCGATTGGTGCACAGAAAGCCGCTGTGGAGTAATTTGCACAAGCTCTCGTAGGAGCCCGACTCGGAGCCAACGACTGCCATTGCCTCGGGTACGTCGAGTATGCCGGGATATGAGTTCGTTCGGGTATTGAGCTCATCCAGACAGGACTCCGGTGCAGTATTGCAAGGATCGAACTTCGGCTCGTGCTTAAACTCTTCTGGTTCCTGTACAACTGGTGGCGGTGGTGGTGCCGCTTGTTCCTTTTTGGCTTTTGGTGGCATTTTTTAAATTTATTTTTTTGAATTCAAATGGAAAAAGAATTTCAGATGCGAAAATTTTTGTTACTGCAAATTTTTTCCCGAATTTGTAGGCCAAGCTTTGTAAAAGAAATGAATAGAGCCGAAAAAAAATTTTCCCCTTTTTTTATAAATTTTATAATTTTGTTTTTTTTTTTTAATGAAAGCTCCGAAAAATGAATTAAAAATTTTTAAAAAGCGAACTATTACGATTAGAAATTTTAAACACAGTTTTACTTGATCGAAAAAAAATCAAAATTCTCCAAAGGGGTTACGTTGATTGCTATAAATATATGAATGTAATGCATTGAAAGAGATGTATGTATGCCTTCCCGTAGAGAGAATTTTTGGCGCGGGCGGCTTCTTGACAGAGAACAGAAAAGTAAGAACAAAAAAAGGATACCGGACTTTGAAAGCAATTCTTCAGTTTCGTTGAGCCATTTCCCAGAGTCCAGGCTGAGGAAAATCACCCCCACATCACACCCTCTCTATAACTCAAAATGGAATTGGAATATTGGAAAATAATGGAATTTTATCAAAATAACACTTCGATGTAGAAACATTATATTCTTTGAGGTCTATTCACCGCGCATTCCGACAGGTTATGTACATATCTGTGGCAATATGGAAGAGTAGCTATTAATTGCTATTAATCGTGGAACTTATGTGGGGACAAATTAGTCCCATATGCGTTAAAGGGTTAAGCGCTTTATCGAATAAAATGGATCCTCGAAATATGTGGTCAAAACTAATTTCACGTAAGATGTGAATCAAGCAAAAGTGTTTCAAAATACTATATATCTCCTAAACTAGAAGAGCTAGAACGAAAATAAGCGAATCTGGTGATCACCTGGGAAACAGTCTTTAAGCGCCGATATCTTCTAATCTGGTGATCCGTGAGAAAATTAAAAAAATATGCAATTTAAAAAAACCTTTAATTCCCGATATCTCCTAAACTAGAAGAGCTAGAGCAAAAACAAGCGAACCTGGTAATCAACTGGGAAGTCTATAATCGCCGATATCTGCTAACCTGGTGATCACCTGATGTAGGTAAACGAAAGGCATGTTGAAAGACATCAGACAAATGAACACAAAGACGGAACTGGTAGAATCGAACCTGGCAACGCTGAAATTATTTTGCATGGTCCACCTAAAGCCGTTCTGTAGACTTCTCGCTACTGTTGCCTCATCGTGACATTCTGAGGCACAAAGAAAATTTATAAAAAAAAAACCAACACAATTCTAAGCTTTATCGCCGTTTCTGGGAATTTGCTCAACAGACCCGACCCCAAAACACGGATTCAAATTTGAAATCATAGAACCATTTTACATAGGTTTGGCGGGGTAAAAACAATAATCTCAGAAACGGTCATTAACTAGATTTGTTCCGAAAAATGCTTCGCGCTCTTAGGATTTCTATCCAAACCTATATAAAATGTAAGGAAAATCTTATTTTGTCGTTGGCTGAAAAACTCGTCAATAAGGGTAATAGGAATTTCCTTTTTCTTCAATATTGTATAGTTTTTTGTCAAGTCAAGATGGCAGAAGTGTCGATTTTTTTCTTTAATATACATTGAGGCAATCCACCTAGTTTCACCTACCGACAAAACCCCCTTTCGCCCTGCAAAATAATCTTTTGCACTCGATATGAAATCAATAAAGAATTTAAGATTTCAACTCTAAAGATTTTTGTAAGCTTTTGTTGATTTTCTTACCTTTCCTTTCTTGTCTTTAGTTGCCATTTTTGAATTGACTTTTTGCTTTGCAATCGAACAAAATTAATGCGACGAAGAATCCTTATGAGTACATAGAAATTTTGTTAAAGAAAAGATTGCCGAAATGGGTTTTTTGAAATTCGAATTCACTGAAAAATGGAATAAGAAGTCAAGAGAAACAGAAATTTGCTGCACGGATTTCTATGATCGGAAAAAATTTTATCATTGCTGAGACCTTAGAGTGGGTTTTATCTACGGCTCTGGTTCGTATCATTTTATATTAAACATTGTAGCTGATATTGAGTAGTAGAAAATCGCAAAGCTATCAATGGAGTAAACCAATTTATAAGGCCTTCAAAATCTCGGAACCCGTGAGAGATACAATTGCTTTCCCAATCAATGAATCAATTTACATGCCCAGATCTAATTCCTACCGCTCTTTAACTACTCCCCGAGTAGTTGGAAAAGTATCACGACTATTTCCTTTTAATTTGCCAAGCAATGCCTTTAATGCTGTCATTGACAACTAACCACTCCCACATTTAACTGTTCCACGAGTAGACATCCGGTCGTCAATTAGAGGACAATTATCCCATACGTACCAGTTGGTCTTATATTTTAACAACACTTCTTCTAGACCACCTGTTGCCATTCAAGGGCTAGTCAATTCTCATGTATGAGACACTCTACATTTTAACTAGTCAAATTTCGAGCAACTTAAGAGTACTCATTTTTGGGAAGTTGCCCTCTCCATTACTGAAGGAGGTGTTCATGCAGGATCATCATTTGTTTGTTGCTACGTGTTCCCGGCTAAAATCAACATCGAAAATGTATAAAAACCCGAGCTTAAAATCTTGGAGTGTTTACTGAAATAACCCCTGGTAAAGTGCACATCATTCTGCATGTCCTTTTGTAACCCACTTAAGGCTCTGTAGTAAAATAAAATATCCGAAAGTGGACATCAACGTTTTTCGAAGAAGTTCCTAGTTGAATTTGAATTGCATAGGGTTGATCTGTTAGTCAATTTGTAGACAAAATTTTCCAAGAAGGAGTTCCTACATATGTTCCACAAGGAGAGGAATGCAATACTTATATAGGAATGTACTTAAAAAAGATCTTTTTCGCCCACATCACCGTCTGGAGCTTCCCAAATTATCCGCAATTTCATTAAATAGATTCTGGACCCACCGTGGATTTACCACCAAAAATTCCAATTCATTCTAAAAGAGAGAACCCAAAACTAGTCTCCAATCTGCTTCTAAGCACTTCAACTTTATTTGATGGCTCGATGGAGCCCATTAATTGCTGACATCTCCAACTTTACACCTGCTTAAGTTTTATTAAGTGTCGTGAATGTTTTTCAGATGTGTGAATCATTGAATTATATTCTTTGATCATTTTAATGACAAAAGTCGAAAAGGTAAAAAAAAACCCACAGTCTTCAATGTTGCAAAATATTGTGATTGCTGCATCAGACAGAAGTTTGAATTGCGATTCAGTCTGCCTGTCGTCTAGAAGCCACAATTTAATGCAAATGCAATGCAATTAAAAAAAAAGAAAAAAAACCTCAAAGCATGAGTTTAATGAAAAACGAAGGAAAAATCTTGTTGAAGCTTATCTTGCCAATGCATACATTCAATAAAACATACCTACATACGAAAATCGAAATTTTTTTGTTGCCTCGTCTAAGCTCATCTAAAGTGGCTTCTGCCAGTGGTCAAGTTAATTCTCACGTTGCGACTTCTTGGAAGGAAAATCGTAAGTCTTATGTTCGCAATCTAAGATGCTTCCTCTCGTCATCAGCGTTATAATCATTATCATTATTATTACAATTATTACTATCCTGGTCATCATCATGAATTGTGCGGCGCATCAACAAGCATTCTTTAAGCGGCAAATGAATTTTATGTTGCAACTTTCGACTTTACTCGGTGTTGGCTTTCAGCAAAACTGAAAGGTACACAACGGGAATAATATTTAATGTTGAGCTTTTCTTGAGATATGTATGCCTGCTTGAACTGACTGTTGCCGAAAACACACCAAAGTGCTTTATGGATTTATTTATTTTTATTTTTTTCTTCTCGTTTTTGGTTTTCGCTACTTTTGAAGCCGCATCTTCACTTTTATTGTTGCATTTGGCAATCATGATGCTGCAGTTGTTTGCAGTACATATGGCTGGATGGCGAAAAAATCGAATGTTTTGAAAAGGAACTCATAAGAGTTGCGCAACTTGAGACCACATATCAGTAACGGAGATGGACTCCTCTTGCAATTAAGTCGGACAAAGAAAAGCGGGTCATGCGGGTATATTGCCATCCAACCATGCTACTTTTAATGCGTCTTAGTTTAGTGTGACTTACAAAAATATGGGCGATAGGGATGAGTGCTGTGCGTCACAAGCTGTCGATCGATGAAACCAATTTTCAAGGCATTTAAAAGCGAGATTACTAGAATGATCACATTTGCGAATCAACTGTGTACAACACTCCGCTTTCACTTCATATTTTTAATTTTACTTAATTTCTCACTTATGTGTAAATGAAAGAAAAGTATGTGTTATAGACTTTTCATACAAATGGTCCCAAGTCAAAAAATGAAAGAAAATTCGAATTTGACTTTGATGCAATAAATCCCTTTTACGTGAGTCAAAAATAGAAAAAAGTATGTGTTAGTCAGGATCATTTTTCATACCTAAAATGGTTCCCAAAGTCAAGTAAGAATGTAAAGAAAATTTTCAAAGAAATTTTTGATCTTTATAGATGTGCAACTAAAATTTTCAACTATTTAACTGCAAAAAAAAAGTATGAAAAAAGTATACGCACAAAATTCAGGACAATTCTCTGTCGAACTGCGTTAAAATTTTTTTCCTGAAAAATCAAGGTATAGAAGATAAAATTTTTTTTTTTCTAAAACAACTGCAAATTTCTTTCTTTCTCTTATAACTCCTAAGGAGTGCATTTGCAACCCCCCTACTATACGATTTTTAGTTCACAATGACCTCATCTATTAACCCTATAAATGAAGCACTCGGGAACGGAACAACCTGTATATAAGAAAGTAGTTTTTTATTTTCCTTATTTGACTATCCTAGGACCAGACAAAATTACGACAATTGACCCGAAAAGAACGGTAAGCCGTTTTCGGACTAGTCCCTCTCCAATGACAGGTCCATGTTACAAAGGTCAGTTGAATACATTAGATGTGGAATTATGAGGGGACAAGTACTGGTAACATGAAGGACTGACCGAAGGCTACACTTTGGTCAGTCCATATTACTGCAGGGTTCATTCAATTCTATTCGATTCGAACATGTATGAGATATTTTGTATGTGAATTTTTTCACTTCGAACCTCTTGCGAACAAGCTTTTTTTGAAAAATTCCAAAGACACGAACCAAACTTTGGGTCTGCAGACCAAGCAAAGACACAAACCAGAAATTTCCAATTTCGTCAAAATCGTATGTGAAGAAAAACTTTCAAGCTTCCGAAAGCTTTAAAAGCTTCAACAGTCCAAGTTTAAATGTTTTCCATGAGCTTTGGCTGAGTAAGTTCTTCTCAGTTAGGGGAAATTGGGAGATTAATAGTTTGATTTTTACTTTTATGAGTCTGAGAAATTGAAATTGAATTGAGATAATTGCGCACGGATATTTAAATCAATTGAAGTCACAAATTCTTTACAAAAAAAAACACCATTCTTTCACTTTTATTTATTTATTTTTCTATTATTATTATTATTTTTAGTTAAAAATCCTAGGTTCGCTGGTTGTGTTCTTAATTGATGGAAAACGGTTTTTTTTTTCAATCATGTTCCATGAAGAACATTTAATAATTCAAGCGACATAATCAGGTTGCAAGCGAGCTCTTTTCTTTCCTTTCGCAATTACAAAGGATAATTAAATTGCATTGCGTTGCTATAAACCTGCATGTCTCTTACATTGAATGTAGATTTTGCGATAATATTGTACATCCTGTGGTTTCTTTGTTGGTAAGAAGGTTGTTTGACCGGCCTTAACCCAAAAGATATGCTACAAGATAAAAGTTTGCAGTTCTCTCATTCAAGAAGTCAGTCCAATAAGGTGCCACTGCGATTGGAATACAGCAACAAATAAGCGAAGTGGAACTA
The DNA here is from genome assembly GCA_020466095.1 of Chlorops oryzae. NCBI lineage: Eukaryota > Metazoa > Arthropoda > Insecta > Diptera > Chloropidae > Chlorops > Chlorops oryzae. Next base: position 29,262,269 of record CM035808.1, read on the forward strand.
ATTCTGAACTTGCAGCAAACTCCACTGTTACACACCAGTAATCTTTACAAAAATGAAGATGAACTGATCAGTATAATTTTCTTAATGTACACGAGTCTTAAAATTATTCAATTCCAATTTTTTTCATGAGCATTTGGCTGAATAAAAAGATATAGAGGATTCCCCAAGCGTCTTTGCAACCTCACACTAGACGAAAGTTGTGCAATTAGACTGGCGTACACCCCCCGCCATTGACAGAAAATAGCTGTAGATTGTCCGATATGTGTTATTAAGCTACCACTCCGCAGCCATTAGCTATTTTTTCAATCTAGCAAAAATTGCTACCTGAAGCAAAAGATGAAATCTGCGTCTCCCAGGACGCGAAGGACAATCTTTTTTATTTCCATTGTTACAAAAAAAAAAAAAAATCCAAATAGCATTGTAATGAAAAGAAATTTCTTAAAATGACATTTTAACATGCTTTCTTATTCTCTTGTATTGTGCCTACAAAGTCAATCGAAACTCCTACCCATTCCACACATACACACTCACTTTTAAAGGTCATTCCAGAGAAAATTGTATGAGCTTTATTTTTTCTCGCATTCCTCGTTCTTTGCAAAAAAAAAAAAAAAAAAAAAAAAAGGGAGAAGTCATGGTGCAAGCCTGCTGGAAAGCGAAGTGCAAAATGTTCAAACACAAAACGAAAGGCACTTGTCCTTTAACGAGAATTTTCTGCTTTTATTGTAAGCCCCATGCTGTTCCTTTAAGAGCACTGCATGAAGTTTATATTTTTTCTCTCAAAGAGAAAGCACATCCAATCTATCTTATCGCTCAGCTCGAAATTCTGCATAATAACGACTCTGGGAGTTACTCGTAATACACCGAAATGGAAAATGTTAAATGGAAAATGCGTTTGTTTTTCATAAATAAACACCAACGAGATCCAGACGAAAAGCCAGCCTCCTGCTCAGTCCGGGATTCACGGCATTAAGGACAACAGGAACGCGCGGAACCCAGAGTAGAAGAGTTTTTCAGCGCCCCATAAAATTGACAGATTAAATGAAAAGTTTTTTTTTAGGCTGAAAAAAGGCCATATAGGCCAGGTGCGTTGCGTCCTCAATTTTGAGCTCGTGCTCCGCGATAATAGTAAATTTCTTTTAAAAATATTATAAAGCTTCATACAAAATCACAACCTTAAGAATTTTTCGACCTCATATTTTCCAAAAAATTGTGTCCCACAGGCGTCACTTAAGATAAGCCCGGCCCTGATCTGGCTTTCAAAAGTTGAATGGAGAAAAAATAGCTCCTTTAGGACTACTAAACAGCAACTCAGTCATAACCTTAAAAGAAGAGCATTTAATAAAATTGTAAGTAGCGAGGCAGAGATTTACTTCAATTTCCATTTCATTGACTTAACGAATTTGAATAGAAAATTGAAACTTCTTATTCAAAAAAGGATTCGTAATTTAAAGCCATCAAACTGAATTCTAACTAAAAGCCCCCAAAAACTTTAAGAGTAAACAAATTTGCAATTCCGTTAAAGTTACCATTTGATTTGCCATTTCACATGGCCGAAGAAGAGAGGGATAGAGAACAGAGAGTAGACATGAGTTATTCCATTTCGAGTGCCCATATGATAATATTCAAAGTTCTTCTTGCGAACTCTCTGAAACGTAATTGCCGCGGCATACATATGTGCCAACATAATCGACATTCAACATCGCACAAAACTACGGCGTAATTACATTATTTGCTTTAACTTACTTTATAAACAAATAATTTAATTAATTTAAACATAAATAAATATGGAATATTTGAAACCTTTCATGAGAGATGAGGTAATCACTTCAAAAGCTCACATATGTATTTCAATGTTCATTTGACTTGCAAGTTTATTTTATTTTATTTTTTTTATTTTATATATAAAACCTCTTCAAAGTCCATAAACTTAAGCTTTCGGGGACAGGACATCCTTTCAAAATGTTAAAACTTTCAAACAATGCTTCATATTTTTCATAATGAAAAACTTTTTCGGAAATAACAAAAAAAAAAAAAAAATTAGCCCCAAGGAAAACAAAAAAGGCTCATTCTTGATTG